>CAJVRI010000136.1:407500-856277 GCA_911649635.1 Poeciliopsis gracilis
CGCTGTCCGTCTGTTTTTACCACCAAATGAAAATCTGGTTGAAAAGCAGCAGAAACCAGACGCTGGTGCCGAGCAGCAGGGATGAGAGGATGAGGCTCAGTGAGGATGAGGCTCATTGAGGATGAGGCTCAGTGAGGATGAGGCTCAGTGAGGATGAGGCTCATTGAGGATGAGGCTCATTGAGGATGAGGCTCAGTGAGGATGAGGCTCATTGAGGATGAGGCTCAGTGAGGATGAGGCTCAGTGAGGATAAGGGTCATTGAGGATGAGGCTCATTGAGGATGAGGCTCATTGAGGATGAGGCTCATTGAGGATGAGGCTCAGTGAGGATGAGGTTAATTGAGGATGAGGTTCATTGAGGATGAGGTTCATTGAGGATGAGGCTCATTGAGGATGAGGCTCAGTGAGGATGAGGTTCAGTGAGGATGAGGTTCACAGTCAACCTGTCTAAGCTTTCATCTCCAGGCCACTCACAGACTGTCGGTACCGACCCGGCCCGGTCCGCCTGGAGGCCGGTCCGATCTGACAGCGATAGAAAACTTTCCTCCTGGTTGGTTTTACGTTTCTCCCACTGTGGGAAAAACCTTCTTTTCTTTGAGACCTTCAGACGTTCAGAAACCCGACTGAAGCTGCAGATCCTGGAAACTCAGCATCTCTGTGACTTTACAGCATCTGCAGTCATTTCAAACCTTTAGGGATTTTTGCAGCTTTTCCTCTTTGTAATAAAATGAGAACAGAAACGGAGAAAAACAGCTAAATTAACAGTTTATTGTCAGCTTTGAGGAAAGTGAGCGACTTCCTTTCCAGATCAAATGATCCAATTTATCTGTGAGTTTTAATTACGACACTGAAGGAGGAAACAGGCTGATCCAATAAGCTGGAGGACCAGAACCCGACCCGGTGCCGCCTGGATGATTACTGACAGAACCAAACTGGTTGGGTTTGATGAATGAGGAGGAAACGGCGCTGATGATGTAACACTTCACCATTTCCTGCCTGATATCATCCAAAAATAAAATGTTGATTATTAGTAGCTCCGTTGACCCGATCTGAGGATTCCCGTCCAGTTTCTCTCCTGTCCTGCTCGCCGTTCGCTCGCCGTTCGCTCGCTCGCCGTTTCCAGCCTGGATCTTTCCTGACGTCTTTCTGCTTCTGCTCTTATTTTATTGCTCCAGTTATTAACTGGAAATGATTCTGGATTCCTCCTGAAAACATGACAGCATCATGAAGCAGCTGCAGTTGATCTGAACCTGATTTCATCTGCAGGCAAACCAGCAGCGACACGTTGAGGTTAAAGGTCACGGCATCAGCGCGGCTCCTCATCACAGGAAGTCGTTCAGATGGGAATAATTCTCTTAAATCTTGTTTCTGTGAAACGTTTGCTCCGTTAAAGCATCAGTGCGGCTCGCTGCTGCCCCCTGCTGGACCTGATCTCACACTGCAAACATCTCATTTTCATCTCATTTTCCTCCGTGTGAATGACAATCATACAGTTTTAGGTGTTACTGTAAACATGACCTGCCTGAGGTTCATTGTCTGATCCTCATATTGTTCATAAACAGTAACATGATGTTTGGTTGGTGAAACTGAAACTGCAGCTTTTCTCACAGTGGCTGCAGTTTCCAAGCTACTGATCATAAATTCAACTTTTAAGGACAGAAGAGGGAAATAAATCACATCGTTTCTCTGCACCGTCCATCAGCTGTTCACCTTTGACCCCAGCCTCGAGAGGCGGGGTCACCTGGACAGGAAGCTGACTCAGCGGAGGTTTGACATTCGTCTGTGGGCCGTGAAGGGAACCAGAACCAGAACCAGAACCTGAACCTGAACCAGAACCAGAACCAGAACCAGAACCAGACCCAGAACCAGAACCAGAACCAGAACCTGAACCAGAACCAGAACCAGAACCTGAACCAGAACCAGAACCGTCTCCAGCGACGCTCAGCTTTGTAGAACAGAACCACACCTTCACCACTTCCTGCTCCGTCTGCACTTTGACCTTTCAATAGTTTCCTGGTTCTGAACAGAAACTTGTTCTGTTCACATTCTGTAAATAAGTTGCAGATCATCCTGAATGTTTCTGGGTTTAATCTGTTGCAATATTCAGATTATTCATTTGATTCTGTCATTTTGAAGACAGAAACGCTGCATGATGTGGATGATGTCATCGTTCTCCTGGGCGTTTACAGAAACTGCTGAGTCGTCATGAAGCTCTGGGTTCAGACCTGAGATCAGAGGATCAACGTCTGACCAGCAAAGCAGGACGAAGCAGGAAGCAGGACAAAGCAGGAAGCAGGAAGCAGGAAGCAGGAAGCAGGACGAAGCAGGAAGCAGGAAGAAGGAAGCAGGACGAAGCAGGAAGCAGGACAAAGCAGGAAGCAGGAAGCAGGAAGAAGCAGGAAGAAGCAGGAAGCAGGAAGCAGGACGAAGCAGGAAGCAGGACGAAGCAGGAAGCAGGATCCTCTGATCACCTGAAACAGTTTCACACGTTTTAAAGCCTCAGATTCTCGTTTCCTGCTGAAATCAGTTTGTGAAACGTTCCTCCTGTCAGGCAGCAGCTGCTTTGGTTTCCACACTGTTTCATGCAGAAGATGGAGGTTTGAGTGAAGGATGATCAGAACCAAGCCGAGACTCTGGGACCCAAAGACCAGCCTGCAGACAAAACGCATGAAATCATCACTTATTATCCACATTTTAATAAACACTGATTCACATCAGAATGAACCAAATGGCTCTGATTGCAGTTTGCTGGGATCTCTGAGCAAATTCTGCCCCCTGCTGGTTCACTGAGTAACTTCACCACCTGCTGTTCAGCTTGTGCAGTTTGTCAGATCAGCTGTTCCTGTCTGGCTCAGTCCCATCTGACCCAACTGGACCTGAGTCAGAACAGCTTGGAGGTGCAGATGGGAGGCAGCAACTTGTGGAGAATCCAACCTGCAACCTGGAGAAGCTGCTGCAGTCAGGAGCTCTGATGTTCAATACCAGACACCAGAGCCAATCACAGAGCCAATCACAGAGCCAATCACAGAGCCAATCACAGAGCCAATCACAGAGCCAATCACAGAGTGAAGGAGTCCGTCATTCATCTCCATCTGCAGAGGGAAGTGATGCGTCTGAGCTGCAGATCCTGATGATCCAGAGGTAAAACCTGCCATGATGAAGCTGCACCGACTTCCTGCTTCTGTCCTCAAACCTACAAACATTCAGATTTTACAAGTTTTTATTGTCAGTGAACAAAACCAAAGAATTGTCATCAAAATGATTCACAAGTTCATTAGTTTGCATCTGAATCCAAGTTGCTTTTTGCAACATTTGGAGCCGAATGTTTTACTGGATCATAAATGTTGTCATTTCCTGTATTTGCAGTAAGAATTGGATGAAAATCGAGGAGCCGCCGCTCAGAGCTCAGCATCTGGTCAGGATGGAGGCTCCCTGTGAGGAGTTCAGGTCCCACCAGAGGAGAGGAAGAGCAGGATCAGCTGGGGGACGATGGGACCAGCTGGGAACGCCGAGGGACCAGCTGGGAACGCCGTGGGACCAGCTGGGAACGCCGTGGGACCTGCTGGGAACGCCGTGGGACCAGCTGGGAACGCCATGGGACCTGCTGGGAAAGCCGTGGGACCAGCTGGGAACGCCATGGGACCTGCTGGGAACGCCGTGGGACCAGCTGGGAACGCCGTGGGACCAGCTGGGAACGCCGAGGGACGGCTGCTGACCCCGCGACCCGACCCGGATGCGATGGATACTCTCAGCAATAAGAGAAATGTAAAGCAGTGATAACGAGCTGAACGTTGCCCACAGCATAACGATGCTTTGGATAAATGCAGATCTACTTTAGCACCAATGTGTCCATAGAAAACTAAACTCTGCTTTGCTGCCAGGCTGCAGGACAGATTCCCTCTCACTCACAGCTAACTTGCTAAAAATGTCAACATTCATAGAAAAAGAGACAAAAACAAAATATAATAATCCAACAGTTTTACATGAGACATTAAACTTGAAGCGCTGCAGCTTTTATCTCAGTTTGTCTTCATGGTAAAGTTTTCACAACCTGCAGAGAGAAGCAAGACGCACAGATCAGATCAGTGAGTTTCCAGCTTCTCTCCAGCAGCAGTCAGTGACGCAGCACATCCAGTAGAAACAGCAGCAGGGCCTTCAGTCCTGATCAGAGCAGCTTCCTTTCAGCTCTCATCTTGACGTGTTGCAGTGAAAACACTGAGCTCCAAGCTCACACACCTACACACACTTTCAGCATCCAGTCTGCTTCCTCTGCAGGTTCCACTCAAGTCCACAGTGGAAACAAACTGCTGACAGTCCTGAAGGCTTCACTGCTGCTCCAACACTGGAGGATGGATTTGCTGCTGCTGCTGCTGCTGCTGCTGCTGCAGCTGCTGCTGCTGCAGCATTTAGACACAAACTGCTGCTGATGAACATCTCATCTGCTGCTGGAACATCAGCTGACTGAGCAACATGGAGGCTGTCCCTGAACACATGTGGATGAGACTGAGGACAGGAGGACACATGTCCAGATGGGAGGAGTGGACTTGGGCAGAAAGAGCAGCTGCTGACTAAATGAATGATGGTTTGTGAAATCAGAGCCAGTGGTTTCCAGGCTGCAGTCAGACTGATCTCAGAGCTGTGACCATCATCAACCTGATCAGTTGTTTCCTGTTGAACTGAGAGAACAAGCAGATCTGAGATCAGATCTGCTGCTGCCACAGTTTGATGAATGAGGACCACTGTCTCTAGACTGCTGGACGGCTGGACGCTGGAGTCCAGCTGGACGTCCTGGAGACATGGACACAGCAACAACACAGCAAGCTGCTGCTCCTCTGATTGGCTGATTGCTGTCTCTGTGTCCAATCAGGAAGCCTGAACCATTCTCCTCCCACTGAGAAGCTGCAGCTTTACTGGGAACACTGGGCCAGCGAAGATCCAATAAACAGAATCATATCAGCTGCTGCATCAATGTGACTGCAGCTGCTGCATCAATGTGACTGCAGCTGCTGCATCAATGTAACAGCAGCTGCTGCATCAATGTGACTGCAGCTGCTGCATCAATGTGACTGCAGCTGCTGCATCAATGTAACAGCAGCTGCTGCATCAATGTGACTGCAGCTGCTGCAGCAGCTGCTGCAGTTTCCTCCAGTCTTCATAGCTTCAGTGACACATTTATTAACAGCAATTAGACCAACATGCTTGATACCAACATTGATGCTATAATGTGAATGAATTGATCAGTTTCCTATCAATATTTGTATAGATTGTTGCTGCAGCTGCTGCAGTCAGTGATGCAGCTGAACCAACTGGTTCAATCAGATGAAGCTCAGAAAATGAAACTGATTCATCAGAATCATCCCAGGATTCATTGCGTCATTTCCATCATTATCTCAGTTCATGAAAACAGAAACTCATGACGTCACAAAATTAACTCACCATCTGCAGGAGTTTCATCATTTTCTGGTTTCTGGTACCGAAAACCCAGAAGATCCAAAGTTAAACCAGAACCGGAACCAGAACCAGACCTTCATGATCCGCTTCTGAAATGGGGCGGGGCCCAGGAGCCTCACCTGTAGAGACACTGCGCATGCGCAGACCTAGTCAGCTGACATACAGAAACAGAAAGTATTTCCTTCTTCTCGAGTCCATTTTGTGGCTCGAACTTCAGCAGGTGAGTCAGAACTTTATCCAACTGGTTCCGACCCGTTTTTAAGCTTTTCTCTGGTTCCGGACCGGAGAGGAGCGAACCGACCGAACCCTTTAGTAGAACCGAACCTCCAACAGAACCGAACCTCCATTAGAACCGAACCTCCATTAGAACCGAACCTCCTGCGGTCCGGTTCTGGTCTCTGTGACCAAAGAGGCTGAAATGTGATTTTATTTCTCTCGGGGTTTTTTTGTAAAGTTTCCTTTGATCTTCCGCCCTGATGACGCATGCGCAGTGGGGTGTTCAACATGCGGCGCGGGGGCCGTTTGCGGCCCTCAGAATAGTTCAGTGTGGCCCTTTAATAGTTCAACCTTTTACCTTTCAACCTTTTAATAATAATGCTGATGAAACTTTAACTGAGAATTAAAATCATGTAAAATCATGTAAAATGTTACAAACCAACTTTATAAACTGTTGAATCTTCAAACGTTTATTTAGTTTCAGGTCCGAATGAAACTAAATGAAGGATTTATGACCTTTAACCTCAGACAGCGGAAGGAGCCATCAGAGCTTTTCTGTGGTCTAGTTAAAGTCTTGGTGGTGAAATGAAACTGGTTTCTCTGGTTTCTCTGGTTTCTCTCCAGACTCCACCCAGACCCGTTTCTTCCTGCAGAACCTTTAAACTTATCATCATCCTGGTTACAGAAAAAGGTTCTGGATCCGAGTCTGAACCGGATCCAGAACCTTTAAGGTTCAGGATGGAGATTATTTATTGTTCAGGTTTTTACTTTCACATCTACAGATTAGATCTGTGTTTCTCCTGGTTACCAGGTTCTGCTCCACCGCTCTGGTTCTGGGGGCCGGGTCTGATGAGTTGGAACCGGGTCCAATGGGTCTGGTGGGTGGGAACCAGGTCTGGTGGGTCCGATGGGTGGGAACCGGGTCCGATGGACCGGGCCCGATGGGTCGGAACCGATGGACCGGGTCTGATGGGTCCGGTGGGTGGGGA
This sequence comes from Poeciliopsis gracilis, assembly GCA_911649635.1. Taxonomy (NCBI): domain Eukaryota; kingdom Metazoa; phylum Chordata; class Actinopteri; order Cyprinodontiformes; family Poeciliidae; genus Poeciliopsis; species Poeciliopsis gracilis. Next base: position 414,157 of record CAJVRI010000136.1, read on the forward strand.
CCAGGTCTGGTGGGTCCGATGGGTAGGAACCGGGTCCAATGGTTCTGGACGATCCGTCCAGGTGTTTGTGGAAAAGCTGAAGGATTAAATCATTTTCACTCAGTTTTTCTCTGAGCACAGATCCAGATCCAGAACTACTAGATTCTCTGCTGCAGGTTTTGGTTCTAGAATAACTTTCTATACCTGCAGCAGCAACAGATCTGTGTCCAAATGAAGGTTCTGACCCGACCCAGCGGAACCAGAACCTTCCGGTCGCAGCAGGACTGAACTACATTAGATTGTGAAAATAATTTCCTGGTTTATATTTTCATAAATCAGGTTTATAAACACAGAAACATTTTTATAAATGTTTATATTAACATGTTTAATGTTCTTTAAATTCACTAGCAGCATCTTTGCCTCTATGATGTTTATTGGTTTAAATTGAACTCATGAATAATTAATGAGGAACCAATCAGCATCATGTCAAGATCTTATTATGGGATGTTTTCTGTTTCTCCAGCCGCTGTGACCTCTGACCTCTGAAAGGTCAGATGAGCTGAAATCTAAAGATGGACTCCGATCCAAACGACCAGGCTCCCCCTGCTGGAAGGTGAGAGAACTGCTTCCTGTTAAATGGGTTCTGGTTCTGGTTCTGGTTCTCCGGGTCCAGATCAGACTCAGCTGCAGGATCAGCTGCCGGGTTTAAAAGCGTTTCTTTATATTGATTTAGAGACAGGCCAGAGTTTAGCGCCCCCTGCTGGTCCACACGGTACTGCATGTGATGTCATGCTACAGCTAGCTTAGCAACAATTGTGATTAAAATGAATAAATGTTTTCAGACCAGGAAGAGGAAGTGACATCATTCCTGCTGAGGATCGATGAGTCGATCTGCAGCCTTAGTGGGAAATATTATTTATTAATTAGTTTCATACAACTGATAGAAACTGGATCATTTTAATTTTATTTTGAAGATTTTTGTTTCTGGAACAGCAACTGGAGTTTATTATGCTGCTAAATTAAAAATAGCTTTAAATGTTATGAACAAAATGACTTTAGTTTTATTTCCATGAGTTTAACATCAGTGGAAATAAACTGTTTATGCAAATGAGTGAAAATGAGTCGACATGTTCATGTTGCCAATCAGATCCACTGAACACCAGAATGAACAACCAGAAGTTCATATTTTCATGTGATGAGATGTGTAGGAGCCATTTCTCCATTATTTTTAGTTGACTTATAATTAGAATGTTTATTTTGTTGTTTCTAAATAAGTTTGGTTGGTGATTCACGTAATTAGTTAATTGATTTCAGTTTGGGAAGTGGGTGTGTTTCACAATATAAATATGTAGAGTTTAGATGAGTTAGGACACTGGTGGGTGGTCTTATGGTTTTTTACCTGTCTGTCCGTCAACAGTCAGTAAGGGAGTCAGTTTCGTCAGTGAAGACAGAGACAGGAGTTAGGATCGGTTTAGCGAAGCCTGTGACATGTTTTGCCCAAGAAACTGAATAAAAGTAAACAAAAGCTGTTTTTGGACTGTTTGACCTTTTTGGACTGCGTAAACCGGAACCCACATGCAAGATGTTGACTGTTTGAGTTTGTTTCGTTTTGATTCGATCACCTTTGAGATTTGGACCTTTTTTGATTTTGGAATTAAGTTTTTGGGAGACAAATGGTCAATACGACTTCAAGTAAAAAAACCCGACCTTGACACTTTCGATACGACTTCAAGTAAAAGAACCCGACCTGGAGATTTTGATACGACAAGCAAGTGAGAAAGCCGATTCTGGAGTTTAATCAACGCTCTCAAGTCTGCGGATGGCTCCGTAAAGTTTGGAGGAACCACTTCCTTTGTTCTCTGGACGCCGAAAGCGGGAGCAAGCGGCCACGCCCACAAGCCATGAAGGTGCTTTGCCTCCGAGCTCTAAACGATCACGTCTTTCTTCAGTGACACCGGTATGTACGATTGCTAATGCTGTAAAGGAAAACGGCCAAACGACAGGGAGTTTGATGATAGCGATCAACGTTACCGCACAAGTTTGTCAACATGATGAATGAAAGACTGAGTTAAAGCGCTGCACCTTTACGCACAGCCGGTGACTTAAAAAAAAAAAAAAAAAAAAAAAGGGGTTACAGACAAAACTACAAGCAGTTCAAAGTGTTTGGCTAAAATGTCTGATGTATTGAAAGCACAGTCAACCAAGAGTGATTTGGAGATTTCATCTAAACGAAGTATTAAACTGACTGAGAAAGGCTTGATGTCTTATATAAAAACGTGCCAAGATAAAAGAAATGCTAAATTGAAGCAAGCAAGACGAATTATGGACGATTTAAATGTTTTGATGGAGTCAAATGATAAAGTTGACTCGGTGAATTCTCTTCTTGCTACATTTATTCAATGTTCTCAGGATGCAGAGGCGTCTCATAAAAGCTTAACAAGTTTGCCACTCCCCTCTGATGAACTCATGAAACAAAACGAACATTTCCAGAACAAAATGAGTTCTTACCACGAGTTTACTGAGCTTGTCAGGGGCTGGTTATGTGAACGGGAGAAGCCCTTTGCGCAACCTAGTGCAGATGATTACGATCAAGACAAGAATGATGTTGATAACGCAATTAATCCTGAAGACAGCGCTTCCAATGTGCGCTCTGTAAAGTCCAAGTCAGGCTCTCAGGTGTCCCGTGTCTCCTCTACATCTTCGGCTCGCATTAAGGCGGAGGCCGAGAGAGCGGCGCTGCTGGAGCGCGCTGCAGGACTCAAAAGGAAACATCAGCTGGAAGCGCTGGAGGAAAAGCTAAAACAAGAAAAGGAGCAACTAGAACTTGAGACTGAGTTAGCGGCTGCCAACGCGAAACTTCGTGTGTTGGAAATAAATTCACAGTGTGACTCAAAATGTTCTGATGGCATGAATTCGTATATTGAAAAGCGCAATTCCAACTTGGCGCTTGATCCTTGTGCCAAAGCATTCGTTCCAGAGAGAAATATGGACGATTTTAAAATGTCTTCTGCCATCGCTAAGCAACCAGTTGTCAGGCTGAAACAAAAGCCACCAATTCAAAGTGTTGATAAGCCACAAAGTGTCTGTGATGAATTAACTGTTCAACTAGATCAACAAGTCAGTATTATTGACATCATGCAGCGGCAAAATGACATCACTGCCATGTTGGTTCAACAAAATCAAAACTCTGCCTTGCCACCAAGAAACATCCCTGTTTTCGATGGTGATCCTCTTCAATATGGATCATTTATAAGAGCGTTTGAGAACAGCGTGGAGGCTAAAACGTCTAATTTGAGTGACTGTTTGCACTTTTTTAGAACAATACACTAGGGGGGGCAGCCTAGAGACCTTGTGCATAGTTGCCAGCATTTGCCGTCAGAACTTGGCTATCTTAGAGCTAAAAGTCTTCTTTCTGAACATTTTGGAAACGAATATAAAATTGCACAGGCCTACATGGACAAAATTAACAACTGGCCAGCTATTAAAAGTGAGGACATTAAATCTTTGCAAGCATTTTCTCTGTTTCTTAAGGGATGCTCAAATTTAACAGAACATGTTACTCATTTGAAAGAATTGACTTGCCATCAAATATGAGGAGCATAATCCTAAAGCTTCCTTATAAAATGAGAGAGAGCTGGAGAAATGTAGCCTGTGACCTGCAGGAACACAGGGGTCAGAGGGCATTATTCATTGATTTGGTTGTTTTTTATTGAAAAACAAGTTAAAGTTATATCTGATCCACTGTTTGGCAACATTGTAGATCTTCAACAGCTCAACTCTAAAAACACCCACAGCAGCTTTACCAAACAGAAGAAAAGGGGAAATAGTTTTGCTACGAATGTTCTTGCAGTAAAAATTGAAGATCCATCTGAAAATAAGAACAAGTCCTCAAAGGGTTATAGCTGTTTGTATTGTCTTCTAAGTAATCATACAGTTGACAAATGCTTTAAGTTTAAAGACAAGCCACATAAAGATAAAGTGAACTTTATTAAGGAAAAGGGAATGTGTTTTGGCTGCTTAAAGGTGGGTCACATAAGCAGAGAATGCAGAGGTCGCTTGGTCTGTTCTGTTTGTCACCAGCAGCATCCAAGTGTCCTGCACATCGACAAAGAGAGTACAGAGGTTTTCTCCAGACACCCACAGAATCCTCAAAGTACCACTTCCACAATGACTCAGACCTGTGGTCATGTCAGGGTCTGTGATGAAGATAATTCAAACCTTTCTATCGTTGCAGTTCAAGTCAGGAGTCCAAAAACCAACATCACTGTGCAGACATATGCATTTTTGGACCCAGGAAGCACAGGAACATTCTGCACTGAAAGTTTGGCCCGGAAGCTGCAACTGAAAGGTAAAAGAACAAGTATCCAGCTGCAAACAATGGGACATCAAGACATTGTGAGTACAAACATCATCTCTGGACTTCAAGTGGCAGCACTGGATAGAAATGATTTCATTGACCTTCCAGATGTCATGACACAGAAATTAATGCCTGTTTCAAAGCAAAATGTTCCACAACAGGAGGACATCGACAAGTGGCCATACCTGCAAAGCATCAAGCTCCATAACATAGATGCTGATGTAGATTTGCTCATTGGCACAGATGCACCTAAAGTAATGGAGCCGTGGGAGCTGATCAACAGTCAGGAGGAAGGCCCATATGCAGTTTGGACCCGAGTTGGATGGGTCATCAATGGTCCACTCCGGAGTGAAAGGAACAAAATAGGCTATCATGCTTTCACTGTAAACAAGATTTCTGTTAAACATCTGGAAACGATGTTAATTGAACAATACAATCATGATTTCAATGAAAAAACATCCCAAGAGCAAATTGAAATGTCTAGAGAAGACATCAAATTCATGAATATCATGAATAATTCGGCACAATTAAAAAATGGACACTATTGTGTTGATTTGCCTTTTAAATCTGAAAGTTCCGTCTTGCCTATTAATCGTTGTATTGCAGAACAACGCCTTCTGAGCCTGAAAAGAAAGTTTAACATGAACAGCACCTTCAAGAAAGATTACATTGCATTTATGAATGACATGCTATGTAATGGATATGCTGAAATTGTACCTGATGATCAAGTAATGGGAAATGAGGGCAAGGTGTGGTACATACCTCACCACGGTGTTTATCACCCCCGAAAAGGCAAATTAAGAATTGTTTTTGACTGTGCTGCAACATTCAAGGGAACCTCACTGAACTGCCAGCTGCTACAAGGACCTGATCTGACTAACTCAGTTGTGGGAGTTCTTCTGCGCTTCAGACAAGAGCCAATAGCAGTTATGGCAGACATTCAAGCTATGTTCCACCAGGTTCATGTTCCAGAGAAACACAGAGACTGTCTTCGCTTCCTCTGGTGGCCCAATGGTGATACAACACAGGTTCCACAGGAATACCGAATGACGGTACATTTGTTTGGGAGCAGTGTCCTCCCCAAGCTGTGTGAATTACGCATTGAGAAGAACAGCTGAAGATAATGCACATCAGTTTCCAGCAGAAGTGGTCAGTACCATCAAACATAATTTTTATGTGGATGACTGCTTAAAATCCTTACCTACAGAAAAGGAAGCAATAAAGTTTGTTCAGGATTTAACATCTCTTTGTATGAAGGGAGGATTTAAGCTCTCCAAGTGGCTCAGTAATAGTCCTGCAGTTCTACAAATGGTTTCTGATAACACCAAAGCAAAGAAAATACTAGCAATGGATTTGGAGCTTCCAATGGAACGGGCACTTGGATTGCAGTGGTGCATTCAGAGTGACTCTTTTAAATTTAAAGCTTCCCTTCCAGAGCGGTCCCGCACAAGAAGAGGAATATTGTCAGTGGTGAGTTCACTGTACGATCCCTTGGGGTTTCTTGCTCCCTTCATTGTCACTGCTAAATTGCTTTTACAAGAACTCTGCAGGAGAAACCTGGGCTGGGATGATGCAGTTCACCATCATTTTTCCAAACAGTGGACTGACTGGCTGGATGACCTGACGAAGATCTCAAAGTTTGAAGTGAGTCGCTGCATTAAACCTAAACATTTTTGTCCTGTTACAGCGCAACTCCACCATTTCTCCGATGCCAGCCAAGTGGGGTATGGTACCGTGTCGTACATAAGATTTCAAAGTGAGCATCATGTGCATCTGGCATTCCTCCTAGGAAAGGCCAGAGTTGCTCCTCTCAAGCAGACAACCATCCCTCGGCTGGAGCTCACTGCGGCCGTCCTTGCTGTGCGAATGGACCAACTGCTTCATAGAGAACTGCATCTTCTCTGTGGAAATGTAATTCTGGAGGCATCTGTGTTTTGGACTGACAGCACCACTGTCCTAAAATACATCTGTAGTGAAGCAAAGAGGTTTCATACCTTTGTTGCAAACAGAGTGTCAATCATCAGAGAAGCTACACTAGTGAACCAGTGGAGATATGTGAGTTCCAAAGACAATCCAGCGGATGAAGCATCAAGAGGAATGAGAGCAGAGGACTTCTTGGAGCACAGCAAGTGGATTGATGGTCCTGAGTTTCTGTACGACTCTGAAGACAAATGGCCGAAGTTGGATGTAAAGTATGACTCACTTCCTGTTGCTGATGCTGAAATAAAAAAGGATGTGATTGTTAATGCTGTTGTTGAGGAGGCTAAAAACCCTACTAGTTTTTTCATCTCTTACTTCTCATCCTGGATGAAGCTAAAAACATCTGTAGCCTGGGTTTTAAAGCTTAAAGAACTCCTTCTTCAACTATCTCAAAAAAGGAAAGAGTTTTCTGATGCAATGCATGAGTCTGCAGAAGATGCAAACATTAAAGAGCAAAAGGTGTTGCAAAAGATGCAGCAGTTTAAAACTATGCTAAAATTCCAGTGTTTAACATCTGAAGATTTGAGTGCAGCAGAACATTTCATTATTCTCTTTGAACAACGTCACAGGTTTGAGCCAGAGATCAGCGCACTCAGAGCAAACAAGACCGTCTCTAAAGACAGCCAGCTGTATCGACTCGATCCAGTGATCGATGATGGAGTCCTCAGAGTGGGCGGACGTCTTAAAAGAGCTGCTATACCATTTGAAATTAAGCATCCAGTCATCTTGTGTAAAAACATGCATGTGGCAACATTAATTCTGCGTTACATTCACCATCTGCTTGGTCATGCAGGAAGGAGCCACATGTTGTCCAGGCTGCGTCGAAAATACTGGATAATCAGTGCAAACTCTGCTGCCAGAAAGATCCTGTCTGACTGTGTCACCTGCAGAAGAAATAGAGGAAAGCTTCTAAAACAAAAAATGGCCGACTTGCCCCAGGAAAGGGTAAAACCAGACAAACCTCCATTCTCGGATGTTTGTGTTGATTATTTTGGCCCCATTGAAGTAAAGAGAGGCAGAAGTCTTCTTAAACGTTATGGAGTTTTATTTACTTGCCCCACTAGTCGTGCCGTCCATTTAGAAGTGGCTCATACCCTTGACACTGATTCTTGCATTAATGCAATCAGAAGATTCATCTGCAGGCGTGGTCCAGTCTCTTCCATCAGGTCAGATAATGGCACAAATTTTGTGGGAGCCAATAGAGAACTAAAAGAAGGTCTGGCTGCATTTGATCAGAGTAAAATCCAGAAGGCTCTGGTCCAAGACGGCATAAATTGGCATTTTAATATACCTGCAGCTTCACATCATGGTGGCATCTGGGAACGTTTGATTCGTTCAGTCAGAAGTGTACTCACCTCAGTTATGAAACAGCAGGTTTTGGATGATGAAGCGTTGCAAACTGTTTTCTGTGAGGCTGAAGCCATTTTGAATGACAGACCCATCACTTTGGTCTCTGATGATTCAAACGATTTAGAAGCCCTCACACCAAATCACATCCTGACGTTAAAGAACCAACCTGTTCTGCCACCTGGACTGTTTCAGAAACAAGACCTGTATCTCAAACGCAGATGGAAGCAAGTACAGTATATGGCTGAACGCTTTTGGAAACGATGGATCTCGGAGTATCTGCCCTTGCTGCATGAAAGACAAAAATGGATAAGACAGAAAAGAAACATCTCTCCTGGAGACATTGTCCTGATTGCAGATGCTACTGCACCCAGAGGATGTTGGCAGATGGGGAGAGTCCTGGCAGTCAAAGCTGATGGAGGAGGACTGGTTCGTTCAGTCCAACTGCAGACCAAAACCAGTGTGTTGGAGAGGCCAGTGACGAAGCTCTGTCTGCTCCTGGAGGCATCTGCAGACTAAAGACATTTTTATTCTTTCTACTCTATTCTATTCCTTCTTTTGTCTGTTGCAGGTTCGTCATTATGAAAATGAAGGACAAAGAAGAATTTCTGTCTGTATTAATGTAGCACTTTATTGAGGTTGTTAGAATAGCTCCTTTAGTCAGAGATGTAATTGTGATTTAATGCACAATTAGGGGCTGGAGTGTAGGAGCCATTTCTCCATTATTTTTAGTTGACTTATAATTAGAATGTTTATTTTGTTGTTTCTAAATAAGTTTGGTTGGTGATTCACGTAATTAGTTAATTGATTTCAGTTTGGGAAGTGGGTGTGTTTCACAATATAAATATGTAGAGTTTAGATGAGTTAGGAGACTGGTGGGTGGTCTTATGGTTTTTTACCTGTCTGTCCGTCAACAGTCAGTAAGGGAGTCAGTTTCGTCAGTGAAGACAGAGACAGGAGTTAGGATCGGTTTAGCGAAGCCTGTGACATGTTTTGCCCAAGAAACTGAATAAAAGTAAACAAAAGCTGTTTTTGGACTGTTTGACCTTTTTGGACTGCGTAAACCGGAACCCACATGCAAGATGTTGACTGTTTGAGTTTGTTTCGTTTTGATTCGATCACCTTTGAGATTTGGACCTTTTTTGATTTTGGAATTAAGTTTTTGGGAGACAAATGGTCAATACAAGATGTTATTGTTAAATAAAATAATGTAAGTTATGAAACGTGACATAAGCAGACAGTTTAACTCCATCAGTCTAAACGCTCAGGAAGAGCGCCGCAGATGTTACGGTCGGCCAATCAGGTGACCAATCAGGTGACCAATCAGGTGACCAATCAGGTGACCCGTCAGCTCTTCAGACAAACCACCAAGTAAACAACAGTAAACAGAAACACTGAGGATTATAATGAATATGTTGAGTCCCACAGACTCACAGACATGCGTTACATAATAAATGTTTAACACAAAATAAAAAATTTTCCCGCAGTTTTAATAGTAATGACATAATAAACAATCAAATAACAATATATATTTTTAATTGAACATCAACATGCAAACAATCATTGAGCCGTAAAGCTGCAGGCTGATTGAGACTTTAAGCATAAAAACTGATTCCAGAGCAAAGAATTGAATTATTGACCAGAGATTCTGCAGCCAGTGAGGAACCAGCAGGACGTGGTTCATTCAACCCAGGAGATGATGGTCTTCCTGCCCTACTGGCCAGTTTCTAGAGCAGCCAACTGGGTGAACTGGAAGTGAATCCCATGGTGACTGAGTGTCTCTGGTTCCTCTCAGATGGGCTTCACAGCAGATGATGATGAATCCAGAGGAGAACAGAGCAGCCTCTCCATCACCCAGCGGCGTTTCTATGAACAGTGACCGATCCATAGATCTTCCTGTGGCATTCAGTAATCCTCCTGGATTCTCAGACCCAAGGTGAGTCGTCTGTTAACCGGAAATATTAGCATTTACCCAAAAATGTAAAGATAACTGGAAATGCTGTCAAACATCAATATAAATCAGTGAAACGTTGCTCAGCATGTTTCATGTAGTCCTGTGTCAGGCTGCTGCTGCTGAGCATTCGCCTTTAAACGGGACTTTATGCAAAGTTCACATTTATCACAATATGTATTTCCATTTGGTTTCTGCGTCTATTAAAAACAGCCCAAGCACTTAAAAACACAACCCAGCCCATTTAATCTGGAAGTTAAAGTTTGTGGTATTTTTAAATGAGCCGCTTCCAATCCTTCCAGAATGTAGCACACAAGTCAGCAGGACCTGAATGTTACTTAGCAACCCGGTAAAGCCCAAGTATTTAGCTAGCAGGCTAAGCGAAGCCCAGAGCGATAGCTAGCATTCTAAGCCAAACGCATGTATTAGCTAGCAGCCCAGTAAAGCCCAGTGCATTATGGAACAAAACCAGTAAAGATTAGCATGCTAGCTAGAAGCCTAACTAATGTCCAGTGTGTGAGCTTGCAACTTAAGCATTGCCCTGAGCACTAGTTAGCAGCAGAAGTAATGCCTACAGCGGACGCTGGCAACATAAGCAACGTCCAGTGCGCTAGCTAGCAACCCTACGCAATGCCCAGCATGCTAGCTAGCAACCCTACGCAATGCCCAGCGTGCAAGCTAGCAACTTACGCAATGCCCAGCGCTTTAGCTAGCAACCCTATCCAATGCCCAACGCGCTAGCGAGCAACCTACGCATTGCCCAGCGCACTAGCGAGCAAACATACGCAATGCCCAGCCCACTTGCTAGCAACTGAAGTAAAGCCTACAGCGCTAGTTTGCAACAGAAGTAATTTCCAGAGATCTAGCTAGCAATATAAGCAATGTCCAGCGCGCTAACTAGCAGCCTGAGCTTAGCTCCAGCATGATTGGTCAGCTGGTTTTTCTGCTGTACAATGGCTGCTGAAAAAGGCAAGACTTTTGTTCGACTTGCCATCCAGAAACCACTTGCTGCATCCTGTTGGTGGTGCAGGAGGCTCTTCTCTTGCTTTGCACACATGTACTGTTGCACATGTGTTTGCAGCCATTTCCCTGTAAATGCTGCGTTGGGGGCGTGGCCAGCAGTTAGTTTGGATTTAAAGTGACAGATATCCTAAAACATCTTCAGCTCAAAATGGGCAGAAATGGGCAGGTTGACACTCATTACCTAAGAGTTATTTTAGCAAACACTGTAATGAACATGTTTTGACTAGGCCACAAACCTATCCGACACTGATCCATCAGAGGTCACCCTGATCCATCAGAGGTCACCCTGATCCATCGGAGGTCACCCTCATCCATCAGAGGTCACCCTGATCCATCAGAGGTCACCCTGATCCATCAGAGGTCACCCTGATCCATCAGAGGTCACCCTGATCCATCAGAGGTCACCCTCATCCATCAGAGGTCACCCTGATCCATCAGAGGTCACCCTGATCCATCAGAGGTCACCTGGCTCTCTGGACGCCAGCAGCTTCCATTCAGATGTTAACTTTAGATCAAGGTCACATTGAAGTGATGAGATTCTGCAGCCAGTGAGGATCCAGCAGGACGTGGTTCATTCAACCCAGGAGATGATGGTCTTCCTGCCCTACTGGCCAGTTTCTAGAGCAGCCAACTGGGTGAACTGTAAGTGAATCCCATGGTGACTGAGTGTCTCTGGTTCCTCTCAGATGGGCTTTGCTGTGAAATTTACATAAATAAAGAAATAAAATGTTAAGGTGTTCATTTTGCCCTAAATAGACAGGAAATCGCATAAATACAGAAACTGGAAGACACTTTTTTCCTTTTGTCAGGAGGATATTTAACTTTTATAAATAAATTTTTACATAGAAAACTGTGAGTATGTTGTGACGACATGCGATAGAAAAATCGATCTGCTCTGCCTTCTCCCAGCGTTAACTAGAAACAACCAATCAGAGACAGGAGGCGGGTCTTACAGCTGTCAGTCACCCGTAATGTGGCGCTGCTCATCCTCCTCTTGCACTGCTTTACTTATCCTCTGCTACGCTGCAGAGCCTGTCATGAATGCTAATGCTAGTTAGCATGGCTACTGATGCAGGCGGATCAATGGTTGCCTTTACATGGGGATGATTGACAGCGCTGTGTCTCATTCCCAAAATAATAAATACTGATTATATCTCCAATTATTATGATTTTATTGCTTGTGTTGAACCTTCATGAACATTTTCATCTTCACTACAAAGCCTGTTAGTGAACTATTGCAGTGATGACGAAATGTCTTCACAGAGGGAGGAAGAGGAGCAGCGTTGGTGAGGAAGAGCAGCCGTCCTGCTGTGCTTTGTGTCAGGAGGTTCTGACGGATCCGGTCTCTACCAGCTGTGGACACTGGTTCTGCAGACACTGCATCAGGTCCTACTGGGACCAGTCTGCTCCATCTGGACCCTCCTCCTGCCCCCAGTGTGGAAAAAGACCCAGAACAGCAGCTGGACTGCTGACAGCCAATCAGAGCAGCTGTGCTCCAGGTGAGACTGAACTCCTCCAATCAGAGCTTCCTTCTGTCGTCTGTTGATCCAATTCAACGTCTTTAGTTGGGATTTGGAAATTCAAGGTTTTAAAGTCTTTCAATGATCAATTATATCAGTTAAATCTGTTCCAGCTGTAAATGGATCAAATGTGTTCAAGCCAACAACCTGCTGAGTTTGATTTAAAGTTTACTCTGACAATAAATCTCAGATTATAATCTACATATTTACATGTGCAAAATGTAATAATTAAAAATAAAGTACTTCTAAAAGGCCAAATCAGTCAGATAGAAACATCAAAATGAGGACATGATGCAGAAGAGTTGATGTTACTTAAAGCTGCTGCATTTAAAGTGTTTCTGTCACCATTTATTCATCTCATCTGATTTGTGAATCAGATCCTGACAGTGAATGAAAAAAAAGCACAAATCAAAATCTGCTGTCTGATGATAGAACAGAGCAGATTTCTGCTGACTGATCTGATGGATTGATCAGAAACGATCCATCAGATCATTTAGCATCGGATTGATCTGATTGTTTAGCATCACATCCTATGAAGTCAGAGACCTTATTATAATAACACCTCCTAATGTTCCACATGGTTTGGATCCAACTTAATCTCAATAGATCATGTTTTTCTTACTTCAGTTGTTTTTTTTCTTCTTTGTTTCAGCAGATGTTGTTGTGCAGCAAATTCTTAAGGAACATAAGATCAGTCTGAGGCAGAGATGTGAATGTGTGACTGAAGGAAGTGATGAAACAGGAAGTAGAACCCTCCTCAACAGGATCTACACTGATCTCTACATCACAGAGGGACAAAGTGAAGAGGTTAATACCCAGCATGAAGTGAAGCAGCTGGAGAGAGCTGCCAATAGCCAGAAGCTCCATGACTCTCAAATCAGGTGCCATGACATCTTTAAAGCCTTCTCTGACCAACATGGAGCCATCAGAGTGGTTCTGACTAACGGTGTTGCTGGTGTTGGAAAAACCTTCTCAGTGCAGAAGTTCACTCTGGACTGGGCAGAGGGTTTGGAGAACCAAGATGTCAGTGTGGTGGTTCTGCTTTCGTTCAGGGAGCTGAACTTGATCAGAGATCAGCAGCACAGTCTTCTCTCCCTGCTCCATGTTTTCCATCCAACACTCCAGAAGCTCCCAGCAGAGCAGCTGGCTGGCTGCAAACTCCTCTTCATCTTTGATGGCCTGGATGAAAGCAGACTTTCACTGGACTTCAACAGCAGTCAGCTGGTTTCTGACGTCACACAGAAATCATCAGTCAACGTTCTGCTGACAAACCTCATCAAGGGGAACCTGCTTCTCTCAGCTATCATCTGGATAACTTCCAGACCTGCAGCAGCCAATCAGATCCCTCCTTCATTTGTTGCCAGGGTAACAGAAGTACGAGGCTTCACCGACAGCCAGAAGGAGGAGTACTTCAGGAGGAGGTTCAGTGATGAAGAGCTGTCCAGCAGAATCATCTCCCACATCAAGACCTCCAGGAGCCTCCACATCATGTGTGGAATCCCAGTCTTCTGCTGGATCACTGCTACAGTTCTGGAGAACATGGTGACCTCAGAGCAGAGAGGAGAGCTGCCCAAAACCATGACTGACATGTATTCACACTTCCTGCTGGTCCAAACAAAGAGGAAGAAGAACAAGTACCATGGAGGACATGAGACAAGTCCACAGGAGCTGATGGAGGCCGACAGGGAAGTTCTTCTGAAGCTGGGGAGGCTGGCGTTTGAACATCTGGAGAAAGGAAACATCATGTTCTACCAAGAAGACCTGGAGCAGTGTGGTCTGGATGTCACAGAGGCCTCAGTGTACTCAGGAGTTTGTACAGAGATCTTCAAAAGAGAGAATCTGATCTTCCAGAAACCAGTCTACTGCTTTGTTCACCTGAGCATCCAGGAGTTTCTGGCTGCAGTCTACATGTTCCACTGTTTCACCACCAGGAACTCAGAGGTGGTGGAGAAGTTCCTGGGGAAAAAAAAATATAGAGAAACATCTCTGGAGGATTTTATGAAAAAAGCCATGGAGAAATCTCTGAGAAGTAAAAATGGCCACCTGGACCTGTTTGTTCGTTTCCTTCATGGCCTCATTCTGGAGTCCAACCAGAGACTGTTAGGAGGCCTTCTGGGTCAGACAGAGAACAGTCCAGGAACCATCCAGACAATCATCAACAATCTGAAGATGGGAAGAATAAAGGCGTCTCCTGACAGAAACGTCAACATCTTCCACTGCCTGGTGGAGATGAACGATCTCTCTGTTGATCAGGAGATCCAAGAGTTCCTGAAATCTGCAAACAGATCAAAGAAGAATCTATCTATGATCCAGTGTTCAGCTCTGGCCTTCATGCTGCAGTTGTCAGAGGTTCTGGATGAGTTGGACCTGCAGAAGTACAACACATCAGAATCAGGACGACAGAGACTGCTTCCTGCTGTGAGGAACTGCAGAAAGGCTCGGTGAGTCCAGATGTCTTCATGCTGATTCAGCTCTATTTTCCTCACCGTTTATGATTCATTCTTCAAGAGTTGTGATGGTTTTTGGCTTTTGGCTTTTTCCTTCATCCTTTAGACCAGTGGTCTCCAACCCGCGGTCTGTGGACCAATTGGTACCGGGCCGCACAATAAATAATGAAATATTTCCGTTTTCTGTATTATGTGAGTCTAGAGGATATTTTATTTTGAAAATCCTTTACCAGATTCCCTGGGTTGCGTTTTGCCGCCAACATTGAGCCACAAGCAGCAAAATGATCAGAACCAGATCAGATTCTGTGGACAGTTTGTCTGGAGGCCCAGAGAGGCAGGAGGATGGATTTATCCCGCTGGGTTGATTCCCACAGTCCAAGCTGCTCCGCATGATCTGGTGACCGGATGCTAACGAGGCAATGAAGCTTCAAACTGCGTCACCATGGAGACCAAGTGTCTCCCTGAGCATCAGCATCACTTCAGTGTCTCTCATCTCCCAGAGAAACAGCTCAGGGTCCATCAGTCGTTATCCTGAGTTCAAATGTTTATAAAAGTAAAATGTTCATGTTTGTGGCCCATCTGCATCTTATTTTGAAGGGATATGTAACCGTTACCATAGCGACCAGAGTCAGAGCGTGAGGTCAGGGGTCGAGATGAGAGGAGATGTGAGTTTTAGGTCTGGTTGGTTTAAGGATCGTTGATCGATTTCCCAAACCTCTGTGACCTCAGAGCCGATAAACGTCCAACAGGTTCGGTCGGTTCGAGAGTCCAGGAGCAACTCAGCACCAGAACCGGTTCCACTGAACGTCCCGGTTCCACTGAACGACCCGGTTCCACTGAACGACCCGGTTCCAGTGAACGTCCCGGTTCCAGTGAACGACCCGGTTCCAGTGAACGACCCGGTTCCACTGAAAAACCCGGTTCCAGTGAACGACCTGGTTCCAGAAGAAGATCCAGTAAAACCCCAACATCCCTCAGTGAATTCACAATAATCAACATGATGTAGGAGCAGCAGTGACAGTTTGTGGATCATTTTAAAGACCAAATTAAAAGTAAAGGCGTTTGATAAAAGCTGCTCTATGATTCATCATAATAATCATTTTAACTGAATAAACATAACTATATATAGTAAACATTTCCACACATCACCTCCAAAGTCCACTGGACTCTCAGTTGCCATGTCAACCGTTTGGGATTCCCCTCCGTTCTTATGTCACAGAGTTTTCTGATTGGCTCCCTGAATAAAGGGTTGCTGTCATGTTCCGTGTTTTTCTGTTGTGTTTATTTGAGTTTTCTGTGTCCTGAGTCTCCTCGTTGTCCTGTCTTCCCCTGATTACCCTCAGTGTATTTAGTCCCTCCTGTGTCCTTTGTTCCTCGTCGGGTCCTTGTCACTGTCAGATTGTCGTTGTCGTTCGTTGTCTTTGTTTCCGCCTTTAAGACCAGTTGCTACCGGTGAGAGCCCTGGCTTCCGCTCAGCCGTGCTGCCTGGACGCGGACTGTTTGTTCATAAATACTCACCATTCACCTACCTGGGCCTCCAGCGTCTCCCTCACACTTCTTCATGACAGTCACATTCAACAGGCTGCGTTCAGGCAGGGAAAATCCCACAGGCTGATATAAAAGGGCCAAGACGATGTAGCAGCACACCATGCACTGCAGGACGTTGTAAGATTGTGGCAAAATTGGGGCAAAAAAAAAAAAGGCTTTAGCTCTGCTGCAGCTTTTGGTTTTTACAAAATATTCACTTTTAATTAGTTTTCATGCTCCATTGAAATGAATTGAAAACTCTGAACTGTAGAAAATCAGTTTCACATAAAAAAATCCAATCAGCCAGTAATATATACTGCTCAAAAAACTAAAGGGAACACTCAAGCAACACAATATAACTCCAAGTAACTTCTGTGAAATCAAACTGTCCATTAGGAAGCAACACTGATTGACAATCAACATGATTTTGTTGCACATTCAACTTTGTACAGGACAAAGTATTCAATGAGAATATTTCATTCATTCAGATCTAGGATGCTATTGGACTGTTCCCTTGATTTTTCTGAGCAGTGTATTTTTGAAACTTTAAACATTTCTTCAGTGGATTTAGTGGATTGTAAAGACAGTAACAAAGTCGGCCTTCTATCACCTGAAGAACATCTCCAGGATTAGAGACTAATGTCTCAGCCAGATCTAGAGAAACTCATTCATGTGTTTATCTTCAGTCACATTGATTATTGCAACAGCGTCTTCACAGGCCTGTCCAACAAATCAATCAAACAGCTGCAGCTGATCCGGAAGCTGCAGCAGCCGATCCAGAAGCTGCAGCAGCCGATCCGGAATCTGCAGCAGCCGATCCGGAAGCTGCAGCAGCCGATCCGGAAGCTGCTGCAGCCGATCCGGAAGCTGCAGCAGCCGGAAGCTGCTGCAGCCGATCCGGAAGCTGCTGCAGCCGATCCGGAAGCTGCTGCTCATGTTCTCACTAGAACCAGGAAGATAGAGACATAACCTTCAGTTGTTCTGAGAACATGAAACTGGACCAGAACCAGAACCACAGAGAATCGGGTCAAACTGAGGATCACATGATGACATCACTGTTATTGAATTTAAATTGTGTTTATTTGAATGATGTGAATTTAACCAGAACTGGATTCATTTCTTCTCCAATCAGACTTGGTGGCATCAAACTCTCTGATGCTGAATGTGAAGTTGTGGCTTCAGCTCTGAAATCCAACCAACATCTGACTGAACTGGAAATAAGAGACGAACTGGGAACGTCTGCAACGGAGCGTCTGTGTGAAGGTCTGAAGAGTTCAGTCGGTAATCTGGAGATTCTGAGGTTCGTTTTCTCTGTTAATCCAAGGAAATCATTCAATACTTGGTTTCATTAATGATTTTGTTCTAATGTAGTTTCTGTATTAATTAGGCAACATTCTGCTTTTACAGTGTAATTTCTAAAATATTTTCTCCTGACAGTGAATTACTTTCTTGTTTCAAACTTTCAGATTATTGAATATTGAATCATCAGATCACAAAGTTTTAAACTGATGAGCAAAAACAGGAAAATAAATGAAATCATGTAAATGAATGAGTTTAGTGTGGAGCAGATTCAGATGATTTATTTCTATTTCTGATTCACATCTTTACATCCAGAGTGAAACGTTCCCGTCAGCCTGGATGATCTCTGGTGTTTTATAGAAACACCAACAAGACAAAGTTACTGAAACGGTTTTATCTCAACAAAATGATGATGATGAGGAAATAATGACCGTCTGATACATGTGTGACCATCGTTACCGTCTGGTCATACAAACAGGCTCCGTTTCTCTCCAGAGGTTTTTATTTCCCAGCAGATTGACAGGAAGGTGGTTATGAAACATCAACATGGGTCAAAGGTCGACCCTGTGACGTCCACATCAAGGACTTCGCCTCATTTTAGTGTCAGCCTGTTATGGAAATTAAATATGACAATGAAAAATAGCTTGTGGAGGAAATTCCTGAAGAATGAGAGAAACTGATTCAATAAGTTGGAGGAAAGTTTGTTTTTGTCCAAAAAGTTTTTATTTGAAGGCAAAAAGCATCTGAAGTTCCTGAGAGTCGGAGAAGCTGAACCTCAATATGAGTTCAGGAAAAACTCTGCAGTTTTTCTTCTGCTCTGACCTTTGGGTGCAGAAAGGTCACACCTGGTTTCACACCTGCATGAGTTAATTAAAGGAAATGAAACCGACGTCAACCTGAGTGAGAAATCAGACATACAGTATGCTTCAGCTTTAACCTGCTTTTATATTAAATATATTTATATTCATTCATTTTATTTTGGTAAACTGTCCACATCACCAAAAACAACAAAGAAATAACATAATAAATGTATATAAAAATAACAATAAACAATAAATAACCCACAGTTTAACAAAAAAGGAATAGGCTGAAGCAAAGCTTATTCTGATTCTTGCCTACCCTATTTTTTTTTTCCCTATAACCTACCAGGATATTTCCAGATATCACCTCATCCTCCTTTCTTGCAAACTCTTCGATCTTATCATCCTGTTCTTGGATGATTGCTTTCAATTGTTGAATTTCTCCAATCAAACATCAGGCTTGTTTGTTGCTTCACCACTTTACCCAGTTCTGCTGACATGACATTCAATGATAACTTAACTTCTTCCATATCCTTTGTTAAACTTGGAGCCATTTTGCTACTTGCCAGCTGCTGAGATCCTGGTAGTTAACATCCATTTTTAAAACTTCACTTTAATATTTCTAGTCAGTTTTTGGAGCCGTTGCAGAAGATCCACAGAACCAGATTGAAATGTTGCATCATAATAACATGTTCTGGTTCTGCTGGTTTGGACTCTATAAACCAGTTTTACTGGATCAGATATTAAACATCAGTTCTTCATGTTTCTTTTACATTCAGTGAAATTAATTTTCTACATTTTATTATTAATTTGTTGATATTTCAGTTTTAACCTGCATCCTGTTGGCTTCAGCTCACATCTTTTATTCTTTATTCAGGTTGAAGGAATGCAGGTTGTCAGAGATCAGCTGTTCTTCTCTGGTCTCAGCTCTGCAGTCCAACCAACATCTGACTGAAGTGGAAATCAATGAGATCAAGATGGAGGGAACCGTCACAGACTCTGGGCTGGAGCGTCTATATGAGATCCTGCAGAGTTCAGTCACTAAAGTCAAGACTTTAAGGTTGATCTGCTCACAATATAAGATTGTAGAAAGGAGTTTAAATGAAAAAGCTTTTATTTTATTTCCATGTTATTTTTATATGTTCCTCAGTGATCAATACAGTTTGACTGATGTTAACCTTTGCTGACCAAAATGCTGACATGATTGTTTCATTTCTGTATTTTAATGTTTTAGTGCTAAAGTGTCAGATTAAAGTTTAATTCAGTTCAATTTCTACAGGATTTTTATTTCTTTCTTCCTTTGATTTCAAGGCTTTTGGACCAAACCTGCATTATGTCCTTCCTTCACCTTTGGTCCCAGTTCCATCCCAGTTCCATCCCAGTTCCATCCCAGTTCCATCCCAGTTCCATCCCAGTTCCGTCCCAGTTCCATCCCAGTTCCATCCCAGTTCCGTCCCAGTTCCATCCCAGTTCCATCCCAGTTCCATCCCAGTTCATCCCAGTTCCATCCCAGTTCCGTCCCAGTTCCATCCCAGTTCCGTCCCAGTTCCATCCCAGTTCCATCCCAGTTCCATCCCAGTTCCATCCCAATTCCGTCCCAGTTCCGTCCCAGTTCCGTCCCAGTTCCATCCCAGTTCCATCCCAGTTCCATTCCAGTTGCATCCCAGTTCCATCCCAGTTGCATCCCAGTCCCAGTTCCATCCCAGTTCCATCCCAGTTCCATCCCAGTTCCATCCCAGTTGCTCCCATTAAGTCAACATTTAACAGGAAGCTGAACTTTTTGTTCTGCATCTTTTCCTTTTCAGGAAGAAAATGTGGAAATCAGACTTTATATCAGATGCTGAGTGAAGTTCAGCCAGTCCTGCTGACATGGATCAATACCAATATTGATCGATTCATTGAAGTGATTCAGGTCAAACTGTTTCAGTAAATCAGAATCTGACCTCTGACCTCCAGCTGCACATCAAAGGGATTCCCATCTAACTTTCCTCAGGCTCTGATGTCACTTTGGTTCTGAAAGTCCATTTTAATTCCCGACCAGAACCACTGAAGGCCCGACTGAAACATTCTAACAACACGTCATAATAACAAGTTCTGGTTCTGCTGGTTTGGACTCTATAAACCAGTTTTACTGGATCAGATATTAAACATCAGCTCATCATGTTTCTTTTACATTCAGTGAAATTAATTTTCTACATTTTATTATTAATTTGTTCATATTTCAGGTTTAACCTGCATCCTGTTGGCTTCAGCTCACATCTTTTATTCTTTATCCAGGTTGAAGGAATGCAGGTTGTCAGAGATCAGCTGTTCTTCTCTGGCCTCAGCTCTGAAGTCCAACCAACATCTGACTGAAGTGGAAATCAATGAGATCCAGATGGATGGAACCGTCACAGTCTCTGGGCTGGAGCGTCTGTGTGAGATCCTGCAGAGTTCAGTCACTAAAGTCAAGACTTTAAGGTTTGTTTTCTCTGTCTAAATGATTCATTGATACGTTAATAATTATTTTAATTCATGATTCATTTGCCTAACAAACATCCTGGTGTCAAACAGGCAGAATATTATTTCTCAAACATTTTCTATGAAATGAATTATTTTCATATTTCAGGCTTTCAGAATATTGAAGTTTAGTTTAAATGTTTTTCCTGCTGAAGCAAATGGAGGAAAATAAATGAATGAAAGGTGGAGACGCTCCAGTCTGGTGTGGGACACATTCACATGAAGCACTTTAATATTTCCTTCACTATCAATATTATCAATATTGGTATCGATATGATCAATACTGGGATGGATCCTCTAGTGAGAAGCAGAAAGAGAGATTAATGCTGTCTAATACTGAAGATAATGAAGGAAATTTACTGAGAAATAACGGAGCAAAGCGACGGTAAAAGGCTTCCTGATGCTAAGCTAAACTAGCTTAGCACTATTAGCACTATTAGCATGCTCCATTGAGGTAGCAGCAATGCTACATCCAATGTTACCATGACTGCATGGTGAAGTGTTTGTTGCCTCCGTACCAGAGGACAGAGAGTTCTGTGAATAACTTAGCAGGAGCTAAAAGCTGCTAATGTTTAGAGCGGCTGGAAGAGCAGACGGTGGCCAGCTTCACACTGAGGATGATGATGATGATGATGATGATAATGATGATGATGATGATGATGATGATGGTGATTCTTCATCGTCATTGATCAGGGAACCAAAGCGAACCTGATCGGATGCAGGGAAACCACAGCCTGGTTTTTATGGGGCTGCTGCTGCTCATGTTTACAAGATGATTCATTAATGAAGCGGAAATCTTTCATTCATTCCCAAAACTGGGATTATTCTTTATTCTGGCAGATTTAGACCTTGGATGAAAACCGAGGGACGACATGAGGCTGATCTGCTCACAATATAAGATTGTAGAAAGGAGTTTAAATGAAAAAGCTTTTATTTTATTTCCATGTTATTTTTATATGTTCCTCAGTGATCAATACAGTTTGACTGATGTTAACCTTTGCTGACCAAAATGCCGACCTGATTGTTTCATTTCTGTATTTTAATGTTTTAGTGCTAAAGTGTCAGATTAAAGTTTAATTCAGTTCAATTTCTACAGGATTTTTATTTCTTTCTTCCTTTGATTTCAAGGCTTTTGGACCAAACCTGCATTATGTCCTTCCTTCACCTTTGGTCCCAGTTCCATCCCAGTTCCATCCCAGTTCCGTCCCAGTTCCGTCCCAGTTCCATCCCAGTTCCATCCCAGTTCCATCCCAGTTCCATCCCAGTTCCATCCCAGTTTCATCCCAGTTCCATCCCAGTTCCATCCCAGTTCCATCCCAGTTCCATCCCAGTTCCATCCCAGTTCCATCCCAGTTCCATCCCAGTTCCATCCCAGTTGCATCCCAGTTCCATCCCAGTTCCATCCCAGTTCCATCCCTGAGTTTCTATCCCAGTTCCATCCCAGTTCTCATCCCAGTTCCATCCCAGTTCCATTTCATCCCAGTTGCATCCCAGTTGCATCCCAGTTCCATCCCAGTTCCATCCCAGTTCCATCCCAGTTCCATCCCAATTCCGTCCCAGTTCCATCCCAGTTTCATCCCAGTTCCATCCCAGTTCCATCCCAGTTTCATCCCAGTTCCATCCCAGTTCCATCCCAGTTCCATCCCAGTTCGGTCCCAGTTGCATCCCAGTTCCATCCCAGTTTCATCCCAGTTCCGTCCCAGTTCCGTCCCAGTTTCCCAGTTCCATCCCAGTTCATCCCAGTTCCATCCCAGTTCATTCCCAGTTCCATCCCAGTTCCATCCCAGTTCCATCCCAGTTCCATCCCAGTTCCATCCCAGTTCCATCCCAGTTCCATCCCAGTTCTATCCCAGTTCTATCCCAGTTCCATCCCAGTTCCATCCCAGTTCTATCCCAGTTCCGTCCCAGTTCTATCCCAGTTCCATCCCAGTTCTATCCCAGTTCCGTCCCAGTTCCGTCCCAGTTCCATCCCAGTTGCATCCCAGTTCCGTCCCAGTTCCATCCCAGTTGCATCCCAGTTCCGTCCCAGCTCCATCCCAGTTCCATCCCAGTTCCATCCCAGTTCTATCCCAGTTCCGTCCCAGTTCCATCCCAGTTCCATCCCAGTTGCTCCCATTAAGTCAACATTTAACAGGAAGCTGAACTTTTTGTTCTGCATCTTTTCCTTTTCAGGAAGAAAATGTGGAAATCAGACTTTATATCAGATGCTGAGTGAAGTTCAGCCAGTCCTGCTGACATGGATCAATACCAATATTGATCGATTCATTGAAGTGATTCAGGTCAAACTGTTTCAGTAAATCAGAATCTGACCTCTGACCTCCAGCTGCACATCAAAGGGATTCCCATCTAACTTTCCTCAGGCTCTGATGTCACTTTGGTTCTGAAAGTCCATTTTAATTCCCGACCAGAACCACTGAAGGCCCGACTGAAACATTCTAACAACACGTCATAATAACATGTTCTGGTTCTGCTGGTTTGGACTCTATAAACCAGTTTTACTGGATCAGATATTAAACATCAGCTCATCATGTTTCTGGGACTTTTACATTCAGTGAAATTAATTTTCTACATTTTATTATTAATTTGTTCATATTTCAGTTTTAACCTGCATCCTGCTGGTTCAGCTCACATCTTTTATTCTTTATCCAGGTTGAAGGACTGCAGGTTGTCAGAAATCAGCTGTTCTGCTCTGGTCTCAGCTCTGCAGTCCAACCAACATCTGACTGAAGTGGAGCTGAGCAGCAACAACCTGGAAGGTTCTGCAGTTCAGCAGTTCTGTGTTTTCCTCCAGAAGCCAG
Source organism: Poeciliopsis gracilis (assembly GCA_911649635.1). Classification (NCBI taxonomy): domain Eukaryota; kingdom Metazoa; phylum Chordata; class Actinopteri; order Cyprinodontiformes; family Poeciliidae; genus Poeciliopsis; species Poeciliopsis gracilis. Next base: position 437,684 of record CAJVRI010000136.1, read on the forward strand.
AATGTAAACTACAGCGATTACAGTAAGTCTCCATGTTTCAGTTTATTGCTGATGTTTGTGATGTGAATAAACATCAGTATTGAGATGAATCCTGATGTTTAAGAGCTGCTGTCATGTTAAAGTGGAAACAGGAAAACAAAGAGATGAAGCTGCATCTGCAGCCTCCAGGTTCCCCCAGTGCATTATCAGCCTGGCGGGCCTCCAGGTTTCCCCCAGGGCATTATCAGCCTGGCGGGCCTTCAGGTTTCCCCCAAGGCATTATCAGCCTGGCGGGCCTCCAGGTTTCCTTCTAATGAAATTATTAGGGCTGCATTAATTGCAGTTTTCTATCCAATGACCAGATTATTTATTATTTGACTGGCCTTCTGTTTGTGGTCGATATTTATTGACTGAAATGTCCCAACATGATTTCTGTAAACTTTATCACAGGTAAAAACTTGCAGCCCTGTAGGTGGCGCTGGTTAAGAATGACTGATTTTACTGGTTCTGTTGCTCTAACTGGTTCTGATGGACTGCTGGTTCAGCTCAAATCTTTTATTCTTTATCCAGGTTGAAGGACTGCAGGTTGTCAGAAATCAGCTGTTCTGCTCTGGTCTCAGCTCTGCAGTCCAACCAACATCTGACTGAACTGGAGCTGAACTGGAACAACCTGGAAGGTTCTGCAGTTCAGCAGTTCTGTGTTTTCCTCCAGAAGCCAGAATGTAAACTACAGCGATTACAGTAAGTCTCCATGTTTCAGTTTATTGCTGATGTTTGTGATGTGAATAAACATCAGTATTGAGATGAATCCTGATGTTTAAGAGCTGCTGTCATGGTAAAGTGGAAACAGGAAAACAAAGAGATGAAGCTGCATCTGCAGCCTCCAGGTTTCCCCCAGTGCATTATCAGCCTGACGGGCCTCCAGGTTTCCCCCAAGGCATTATCAGCCTGGCGGGCCTCCAGGTTTCCTTCTAATGAAATTATTAGGGCTGCATTAATTGCAGTTTTCTATCCAATGACCAGATTATTTATTATTTGACTGGCCTTCTGTTTGTGGTCGATATTTATTGACTGAAATGTCCCAACATGATTTCTGTAAACTTTATCACAGGTAAAAACCTGCAGCCCTGTAGGTGGCGCTGGTTAAGAATTGTGGTTAAGAATGACTGCTTTAACTGGTTCTGTTGCTTTAACTGGTTCTGTTGCTTTAACTGGTTCTGTTGCTCTAACTGGTTCTGTTGCTCTAACTGGTTCTGATGCTCTAACTGGTTCTGTTGGTCTAACTGGTTCTGATGCTCTAACTGGTTCTGTTGGTCTTACTGGTTCTGATGCTCTAACTGGTTCTGTTGCTTTAACTGGTTCTGATGCTTTAACTGGTTCTGTTGGTCTAACTGGTTCTGATGCTTTAACTGGTTCTGTTGGTCTAACTGGTTCTGTTGCTCTAACTGGTTCTGTTGGTCTAACTGGTTCTGTTGCTCTAACTGGTTCTGTTGGTCTAACTGGTTCTGATGCTTTAACTGGTTCTGTTGCTTTAACTGGTTCTGATGGTCTAACTGGTTCTGTTGGACTAACTGGTTCTGTTGGTCTAACTGGTTCTGTTGCTCTAACTGGTTCTGTTGGACTGGTGTCTTCAGCTCATAAACTGGTTCTGTTGGTCTAACTGGTTCTGATGGACTGGTGTCTTCAGCTCATATCTCTGGTTCTTTATTCAGGTTCAGCCACTGCTGGTTGTCAAAGATCAGCTGTGATGATCCGGCCTCAGCTCTGACCTCTGACCCGTCGCGTCTGCCTGGACTGCAGCTGAGCAGCAGCAGCTACAACCTGGGAGCCGATGGATTGAAGGAGGTCTGTGATATTCTGCAGCATCATGGATCCAGAATACATCGACTGCAGTAAGAAACAGTGTCTTGAGTTATTGCTGATGTTTCTGATGTCAAGTCGTGGCCAGAGATCAGGCCAGATGTTTCTGAGCTGCTCTCCTTAAAAGAGGCAGCAGGGAGGAAACAGGAAATGGAAAATCCCAGAATAAGAGCAAAGTGCTGATTCTGCAACTTCAGATTTACTGATAGTTTCTGTTTCTTTAGAAATAAAATCTGTTTCAGTCGAATAATAACAGTTTATGTATTCATGTCATTGATATGAATGTTTTTAATCTTGAACATCAGCTTCTGGAATCTATGGAAGCTCAAAGGAGGAAAAATGAAATGAATAAATGAGCCATGAAATCCATGTTGGTAAATGTCCCTTTAATGAATGAAATGTGCCATAAAGCCAGTAACTCATTGAGTTTTGCTCTAAATAACTGAATATATGATGAAACAAGCCATGAACAGCAGCTGATCTCAGGACATTCTGTGACCTTCATATTCTGATTGCTCCTGTTTGTCTGCAACATGTTCATGTGGATAATTGGTCTCTAGCGCCCCCTGTGGTCACGTGGTGCACCACCTGGTCCAGTCAGTCTGCAGTCGATGTCTAGAAATAACTCCACTGACTTTATAAACTTTCTCATTCATCTGCTGCAAAGTGCAGAGCAGCTCCAGCCTCTGCGTCTCCATCTTGGTCTGAAATGTCTCCCCAGTTCAGGCTCTGCATGAACAGAGCCGCCATGTTGGAACAGAACCAGCAGAAGCAACCAATGGATGAGGCAGGATCAGCGTTAGCCCCGCCCACCGAGGCTGACGGCTGGGTTTAAGTTATGTAATGACGAGACGGCAGCCATGATAAATACATCCAGGGAAAAATATTTCCCATGAAACATTTCTCTGACTCAGTGGCTCCAAACACTTTCTGACCCGTTTGGATCACAATAAAAGCCCCAAAAAGAAAACCAATCATCTGGGCTCATCGTTCAGCCTCACATGAAGCTAAACTCACATTTTGTTTTCAATCTCCACTGGACTTTATTTCACACTTCAGGCTCCAGCAGAACTGCAAACCATCTTTACTGGGAAACACTTTAACTGTGGAACTGGTTTATTTTCCATTCTGCTCTTCCTGCCCCCTGCAATGGCACCGTGTCCCCTCTAGGGGGCGCCACACCTTGGGAACCACTGCATTAGCAGGAAGTTTGTTTTCAATTCATTTCTGAAGGTGGACCAAATTATTTCACTGAATACAATTATGAATGTATTAAAGAACTTTGTGATTTTTAAGTGTTTCTAATAATTTTATGATGCATTTATTGATTAATGGGAGATTTAAATGTATTTAATTTTATCTGAATTTATCCATTTTTAACCTGAATGTCAGGAAAAATCTATAATCAATGATTGATGCTTCAGTACTTTGATCAGATCTGGAAGGATTTTTCTGACTGAAATCCTGAAGCTGCAGCAGCAGCTTCAGTGCTGCAGCTTCAGTGCTGCAGCAGCAGGTCTTGGTTGCTGCAGCAGCTTCATGTTGGCATTAATATCATTCAACTGGTTCTGTTGGACTGGTTCACCTGCATCCTGCTGGTTCAGCTCACAGCTTTTATTCTTTATCCAGGTTGGAGAGATGCAGTTTGTCAGAGATCAGCTGTTCTGCTCTGGCCGAAGCTCTGACCTTTAACCCCTCCCATCTGACTGAACTGGACCTGAGCAACAACAAGGACCTGAAAGATGGTGGAGTTCAGCGTCTCTGTGTTTTCCTCCAGAAGCCAGAATGTAAACTGCAGAGATTAACGTAAGTCTCCATGTTTCAGTTTATTGCTGATGTTTTATTGCCTCCAACCTGCAGACACTTCAGAGTAAGAATCCAGTTTATTCATCACCAAGATGAAGAACCAACATGGTTTAGTTCTGCTTTCCTTCAGTCCATCATGACCAGCATACAGAGCAGAACCAGTAAACGACCAACAACTGGAATCAACAGACCTGTGGGAATAAAACCATATTAATGCTGAGATTTCTCAGCCTTTCTGTTTTTCTCCTGGATCAAAGCTAAATCTCTGCAGACATCATGCAGATGAGCACAGGAAGTGCTCATGAGCTTCCTGTCATCAGCTCAGTGAGCTCACTTCCTGCCTCAGAGGTCAGAGGTGAGGATGGAGGGATGAACCCAGAGAGAAGGAGGAGAAACTGCCGTCCAGTGGAAGGAGAGCGAGGAGAATCGCTGGAGGTCAAGGTCAGCAGGAGGTCAGTAGGTCAGGAAGTCAGCAGGAGGTCAGCCAGAGTCAGCAGGAGGTCAGCAGGAGCAGGAGGTCAGCTGGAGGTCAGCCAGAGGTCAGCAGGAGGTCAGCAGCAGGTCAGCAGGAGGTCAGCAGGAGGTCATCAGGTCAGCAGGAGGTCAGCAGGAGGACAGCAGCCTGAGAGCTCAGAGCTTCTGACCAGAGAAACTGACCAGAGATCAGTCCTGATGGTCAAGAGGAGAGGCTGCAGGAGGAAACAGGAAGCAGTAACCTGTCAAAATAAGAGCCCAGGCTGCATCTGCAGATTGACGGAGAGAAGAAATGAATCATGAACATTCATGGTTTTGATCTGGAGCTTCAGCTTGTAGAATCTGACAGCAGCAGATCAATAATCAATGATCGATGCTTCTGCAGGAAAATCCTCCGACTCATCATGACCCAGTACCAGGTTCTGGTTCTGGTTCTGGTCCTAAAGTCACTGTGACATTAAATCTTCATGGCTTCACGTCTTTATGGCTGATGAAAAATGAAATGGTTGAATTTCTGACCATTAAACTCCATCAGTTGGTTTTTCCTCCTCGTTACTGGTTTGGTGTCAAACTGGTGGAGCTACTGGTGGAGCTACTGGTGGTGGAGCTACTGGTGGAGCTACTGGTGCTGGTGGAGCTACTGGTGCTGGTGGAGCTACTGGTGGAGCTACTGGTGGAGCTACTGGTGGAGCTACTGGTGGAGCTGCTGGTGGAGCTGCAGCAACTTCAGTGCTGCAGCAGCAGGTCTTGGTTGCTGCAGCAGCTTCATGTTGGCATTAATATCATTCAACTGGTTCTGTTGGACTGGTTCACCTGCATCCTGCTGGTTCAGCTCACAGCTTTTATTCTTTATCCAGGTTGAATTACTGCAGTTTGTCAGAGATCAGCTGTTCTGCTCTGGCCGAAGCTCTGACCTTTAACCCCTCCCATCTGACTGAACTGGACCTGAGATACAACGACGACCTGAAAGATGGTGGAGTTCAGCGTCTCTGTGTTTTCCTCCAGAAGCCAGAATGTAAACTGCAGAGATTAACGTAAGTCTCCATGTTTCAGTTTATTGCTGATGTTTTATTGCCTCCAACCTGCAGACACTTCAGAGTAAGAATCCAGTTTATTCATCACCAAGATGAAGAACCAACATGGTTTAGTTCTGCTTTCCTTCAGTCCATCATGACCAGCATACAGAGCAGAACCAGTAAACGACCAACAACTGGAATCAACAGACCTGTGGGAATAAAACCATATTAATGCTGAGATTTCTCAGCCTTTCTGTTTTTCTCCTGGATCAAAGCTAAATCTCTGCAGACATCATGCAGATGAGCACAGGAAGTGCTCATGAGCTTCCTGTCATCAGCTCAGTGAGCTCACTTCCTGCCTCAGAGGTCAGAGGTGAGGATGGAGGGATGAACCCAGAGAGAAGGAGGAGAAACTGCCGTCCAGTGGAAGGAGAGCGAGGAGAATCGCTGGAGGTCAGGAGGTCAGGAGAAGGTCAGCAGGAGGTCAGGAGAAGGTCAGCAGGTCAGCAGGAGGTCATGAGGTCAGCAGGTCAGGATGGAGGTCAGTAGGAGGTCAGCAGGAGGTCAGCTGGAGGTCAGCTGGAGGTTACCAGAAGGTTACCCTAAACCCCGCAGGAAGTCAGCCGGAGGTCAGCTGGAGGTCATCAGGAGGTCATCAGGTCAGCAGGAGGTCAGCAGGAGGACAGCAGCCTGAGAGCTCAGAGCTTCTGACCAGAGAAACTGACCAGAGATCAGTCCTGATGGTCAAGAGGAGAGGCTGCAGGAGGAAACAGGAAGCAGTAACCTGTCAAAATAAGAGCCCAGGCTGCATCTGCAGATTGACGGAGAGAAGAAATGAATCATGAACATTCATGGTTTTGATCTGGAGCTTCAGCTTGTAGAATCTGACAGCAGCAGATCAATAATCAATGATCGATGCTTCTGCAGGAAAATCCTCCGACTCATCATGACCCAGTACCAGGTTCTGGTTCTGGTTCTGATCCTAAAGTCACTGTGACATTAAATCTTCATGGCTTCACGTCTTTATGGCTGATGAAAAATGAAATGGTTGAATTTCTGACCATTAAACTCCATCAGTTGGTTTTTCCTCCTCGTTACTGGTTTGGTGTCAAACTGGTGGAGCCACTGGTGGAGCTACTGGTGGAGCTGCAGCAGCAGGTCTTGGTTGCTGCAGCAGCTTCATGTTGGCATTAATATCATTCAACTGGTTCTGTTGGACTGGTTCACCTGCATCCTGCTGGTTCAGCTCACAGCTTTTATTCTTTATCCAGGTTGAATTACTGCAGTTTGTCAGAGATCAGCTGTTCTGCTCTGGCCGAAGCTCTGACCTTTAACCCCTCCCATCTGACTGAACTGGACCTGAGCAACAACAAGGACCTGAAAGATGGTGGAGTTCAGCGTCTCTGTGTTTTCCTCCAGAAGCCAGAATGTAAACTGCAGAGATTAAAGTAAGTCTCCATGTTTCAGTTTATTGCTGATGTTTTATTGCCTCCAACCTGCAGACACTTCAGAGTAAGAATCCAGTTTATTCATCACCAAGATGAAGAACCAACATGGTTTAGTTCTGGTTTCCTTCAGTCCATCATGACCAGCATACAGAGCAGAACCAGTAAACGACCAACAACTGGAATCAACAGACCTGTGGGAATAAAACCATATTAATGCTGAGATTTCTCAGCCTTTCTGTTTTTCTCCTGGATCAAAGCTAAATCTCTGCAGACATCATGCAGATGAGCACAGGAAGTGCTCATGAGCTTCCTGTCATCAGCTCAGTGAGCTCACTTCCTGCCTCAGAGGTCAGAGGTGAGGATGGAGGGATGAACCCAGAGAGAAGGAGGAGAAACTGCCGTCCAGTGGAAGGATACCAGAAGGTTACCCTAAACCTAGCCAGAGGTCAGCAGGAAGTCAGCAGGAGGTCAGCCAGAGGTCAGCAGGAGGTCAGCCGGAGGTCAGCTGGAGGTCATCAGGTTAGCAGGAGGTCAGCAGGAGGTCAGCAGGAGGACAGCAGCCTGAGAGCTCAGAGCTTCTGACCAGAGAAACTGACCAGAGATCAGTCCTGATGGTCAAGAGGAGAGGCTGCAGGAGGAAACAGGAAGCAGTAACCTGTCAAAATAAGAGCCCAGGCTGCATCTGCAGATTGACGGAGAGAAGAAATGAATCATGAACATTCATGGTTTTGATCTGGAGCTTCAGCTTGTAGAATCTGACAGCAGCAGATCAATAATCAATGATCGATGCTTCTGCAGGAAAATCCTCCGACTCATCATGACCCAGTACCAGGTTCTGGTTCTGGTTCTGGTCCTAAAGTCACTGTGACATTAAATCTTCATGGCTTCACGTCTTTATGGCTGATGAAAAATGAAATGGTTGAATTTCTGACCATTAAACTCCATCAGTTGGTTTTTCCTCCTCGTTACTGGTTTGGTGTCAAACTGGTGGAGCTACTGGTGGAGCTACTGGTGGAGCTACTGGTGGAGCTGCTGGTGGAGCTACTGGTGGAGCTACTGGTGGAGCTGCTGGTGGAGCTGCTGGTGGAGCTCCTGGTGGATCTACTGGTGGAGCTACTGGTGGAGCTGCAGCAGCAGGTCTTGGTTGCTGCAGCAGCTTCATGTTGGCATTAATATCATTCAACTGGTTCTGTTGGACTGGTTCACCTGCATCCTGCTGGTTCAGCTCACAGCTTTTATTCTTTATCCAGGTTGAATTACTGCAGTTTGTCAGAGATCAGCTGTTCTGCTCTGGCCGAAGCTCTGACCTTTAACCCCTCCCATCTGACTGAACTGGACCTGAGATACAACCACAAACTGAAAGATTCAGACGTTGAGCAGCTGCAGCGTTTAGTAAAGGATGTTCGGTAAGTAAATGTTTGCTGTGATTCCAGCTGCTTTCAGCATCTTGAACTAAACCAGTTAGCATCCAGTGTTCCCAGTAAAGCTCTCTGATCAGTGAAGGCCCTGCTGCTGTTTCTACTGGATGTGCTGCGTCACTGACTGCTGCTGGAGAGAAGCTGGAAACTCCCTGATCTGATCTGTGCGTCTTGCTTCTCTCTGCAGGATCTGATCTCTGTAAAGAATCGTTTCTGTTTCCTGCTGATCCTCAGAATCTGCAGCAGTTTGAGTCTAAAGAGATTCTGACTGGACCATGATGACCTTTGACCCTAGTGATTTCATCCTGTTTAGTGTCTGATATTGTTTGTCTCTTTGTATCAATAAAGATTTAATTTAAACTCATCAGTTTTGTGTCTTCATGGAGTTTCTGTCAGATTTAAAGTTGATTTTTTTTCTTCTTAATTTTCATCCAGAAATTTTAAATAAATTTCAAACAGTTTTTAAAATCCTCTGAGACGTTCAGCCATTCGGTGACATCACTTCCTGTGAGAAACAAACAGGAAGTAGATTGTCCAGCTGAGCTGCTCCTTCGTCCAATCAGACGCCGCCTTTTCTCAGCTGTCAGTTCCTCATTGGTCAGCAGAACCAGAACAGATGGATCTGAGTACCAACTGCTCCAGACTTTAACCTGCTTTTATTCTGGAAGGGTTTGACCTTTGACCTTTGACTTGTTCTTGTCTTTGATTCCTGCAGTAACTCAGGACTGAACAAAGAGACTTTAGAGGAAATAATCCCTTCATCTCATCCTGTCTAATCTGCTCAGATTGTTTCTGTTCTGGTTTCAGTCTGTAGACTCTCTGAGGTCTGGATGAAGTTTGTTGACCTGTTGCTGCAGCCTAACATGTTGCTGCAGCCTAACATGTTGCTGCAGCCTAACATGTTGCTGCAGCTGAACCTGTTGCTGCAGCTGATCCATCAGGATTTGGCTCCGCCCATCAGGATGTGGCTCCGCCCTTTAGTTTGAATGTTTTTAGATTTTATTTGTATCAATTGATCAGAAATGAATCGTCTGCATTTTGTTTAATATTCCACTTTGTGGATCAAATGAATAAAAACAGATTTTTAAAATCTTTTTGTGAGTTTTATGACAAATTAACAGAATTTCTCTGAACTTGAACAAATGAAGCCTGGAAGCAGGAATGTGATTGGTCCATCAGATGGAGTCCTTAAAGCCCTGACCTCTGACCCCAGCAGCTGATGATCCTTTCAGGTTCAGCCTCACAGAGTTTAACCAAGCAGAGGAAAACTGAGTGGAAGGACGACCTGGAGGTCCTAACTGATCTTCACTGATGTTCCAGTCATTCGGGTCAGAACTCTGCAGAACCTCTGCTGGTTCTGATGGCCGTTTTCTGCACCACTCAGTTTAATGTCTCCACAGTTTCTCAGCTGAGTTCAGCTCTGGACTTTGACTAGGCCCTCCCATAGTCTCTGGCTGGACGTTCAGGGTGGTTGACCTGCTGGAAGGTGACCTTTGACCCCAGCAATGCTCTCCTGCAGGTTTTCCTCCATCCTGTCCCACAGCATGATGCTGCCGCCGCCATGTTTCAGCCAGAGGAGGAGAGACGAGATCTGGATGTTTTCATAAAAATCAGTAAAAACTCATTTAGAGAAACTTTGAGTTTAATCTGAACTTTGATTCAGAAACAAAATCAATCAATAAATTTGATTAGTGTTTCAATAAGGCGTCCAAACATCTTTACAGCGTTAAAGTTTAATGTTTGTATGAAGTGAATCAAACTGGATGCAGCAGAGAAACATTGAAGAAACTTTACAATATAAATCAAAGATCAGTTTCTGATCAACCAGAAACTGATCAGATATTAAAGTTCAATATCATTTATTCAAAAAAATCAACTGAAATAAAAGTTTGTTTTAATCTCTGCTGTAGTTCAACAACCAGCCACCAGGAGGAGCTGCAGCACAAGTTTCCTCAGGTTGGAAAAAGGTTCTGATCAGGTTCTGATGCATCATAAGATAAAAAATCATCATAAATATTATTTATTAGTTTTATATCTGGACTCTTTTCCTCACAGTGATTAAATTTTAATTTCTTTAATTTCTGGTTTGAAACAGTAAAAATTAGAAAATTAATAATTTATCATTTTTAAAAAGTGATTTTAAAGACAGAAATGTTTGATGTTAATAAATAGTGACCAGAACAGAACCAGCTGAAGTCCACTGGGTTCAGTAGAACCTGATCAGAACCTCAGATTCATGCAGAAGAAGCCCAGACCTGGTTCTGATCCCAGACCCGGTTCTGAGTCCAGACCCGGTTCTGATCCCAGACCCGGTTCTGAGTTCAGACCCGGTTCTGATCCCAGACCCGGTTCTGAGTCCCAGACCCGGTTCTGATCCCAGACCCTGTTCTGATCGCCCGGTTCTGATCCCAGACCCTGTTCTGATCGCTGGTCCTAACCCTGAACAGAACCTGGAGGATCCATTTCAGATTAAAGTCCTTTTTATTCCTAAAGGTTTTAATCTTTTAGTTTTTTGTTTTTCTCTCATTTCATGATTTTTGTTTCCATATTAATATCAATAAAATGACAGAAATTATTAACATTAATAATAAACATGAAGTCAGTAAATCTGTTGGATGTTTGATCTGAAGCAGCTGAAGGAGGTTCTGGTTCTGGTTCTGGTTCTGGTTCTGGTTCTGGTTCTGGTTCTGGTTCTTAACGAGCTTTGATAATTGGCTGCAGTGAGGAAGAGGATGCTGGTTTCACCTTCATCACTCGTCTTCCTCTTCCTCCTCTGATTATCCAGAAAACATTTTAAAACTTCCTTCACATAAATCACTGAGTGGTTTCTATTTTAACACTGACCCCAAAATGACCCTGACATGACCCCAACATGAACCTAACATGACCCTAACACTGACACTAACATGACCCCAACATGACCCCAACATGACCCTAACATGACCCTAACATGACCCTAACATGACCCCAACATGACCCCAACATGACCCCAACATGACCCTAAGACTGACACTAACATGACCCCAACATGAACCTAACATGACCCCAACATGACCCTAATAATGACAGATTTTATTGAATCCAGAAATAAAAACTGACGTTTTTCTGAACTTTGATTCTGCAGAATTTTCTCGTTTCCCGTCCAGAACCAGAACTGAGTGAATGTTTGAACTGAGCTGGAGAATCAGACACCAGGACTGGACCAGAACCGGGTCAGGACCAGAACCGGGTCCGGCTCACTGAGCTTCAGGCAGAAAATCCTGAATGAACTCAGATTCAGTTTAAACTGAGCAGGAAGTGCAGCAGCGCCACCTACAGTCACTACAGTCACCTACACCCTGAATGATTGATGTGATTGATTGATTATTGAAATAATAATCAACTAACTCAGTAACTGATTCATCAATAATTGGATTATTCACACTAATAATAATCAGATTTACTGAAATAAAATCAGAGCTTGAAGCCAAAACTGCAAAACAAACATTTGCATTTAAGATCAAAACTAATTTCAGCTTCACATTTTATGAATTTTCACATTTTATGAATTTTCACATTTTATGAATAATTCAGTTCATTTGCATCAAATGATGAATTGAAATGAAAAACAGAAACTTTTCACTCTTTTTGTTTTTCTGATTTTCTTTTGCTCCAAATGATCATTAAACTGAAACTATTATTGATGTTTAAGGAATAAAATATTCACTATTAAAATGAATTATTGTTTGTGTCCATTTTCAGATTCAGCCCAGAGTCTCTGGCGTCCCTCAAGGTTCTGCTCCAGTTACTCTTTTATTTTAATCTGCAAAATAATAACAGAAACAACCTGGATGAGAATAAAGATGAAATATTTAGATTTAGATCAGGAACAGCTGATGTTTATTTATTTGTTTATTTGTTTGTTTGTTTGTTTGTTTGTGATAATTTTTCTGCCTCCACTTTTAATTTCAGCATTTAAATCTGAAACATCCCATAATATTCCTGCTCTTTTTCTGACTTCAATAGAGAAACTAAATCTGTTGATGATTTTTCTTCTTCTTCTAACATCTCATTTGTAGGTTTTTCTGCCCCCTAGTGGTTAAAACCATTAATTCTGTTTCAATCTGATTCATTAAACAGGAACCAGTTGATTCTCCATGATGGTCACACAACTTTACTGGGATCTGAACCAACACACTGTTATTAATGTGTGTGTGTGTGTGTGTGTGTGTGTGTGTGTGTGTGTGTGTGTGTGTGTGTGTGTGTGTGTGTGTGTGTGTGTGTGAGGGACAGAGACAGATTATTACAGAGCTTTTAATTTGGTGAGACCTGCTGCCATGGTAACGGGGTTTTAACTCGGAGCTGAAAACTTTCTGCAGGAGAAAAAAGAACCTGGAGTAAGAAGTAACACACACACACACACACACACACACACACACACACACACACACACACACACACACACACACACACACACACACACTCTCAGCGTCAGAGGAGGAGGAGCAACAGGAGCTGCTGGATCCGCCTGCCAGTCCAGATTCTGGGTTTATTTCTCCTCGCTGCGTCCAGCTGGTTCTGATCCGGTTCTGCCGGGTCCATCAGTCTGTCCGGCGGTTCGGACAGCCGGGTCGGGTTCCTCCGGGTCGGACAGGAATCCTTTAGGAAGGAAGTTTGGTTCGTAAATCCTGATCCCGTCCGCAGAGACGAACCGAACCGAACCTCCAGGATGCTGTCAGCGAATCCCGGACTTTATTCCTGATCCTGGATCCGGATCTTCTCTGAAAACGAGATTATTTCAGATTGTAATCTGGAAGTTTGATCTGAACTGATTGATTTTCCTTCTGGATCCAACAGAAACAGGAAAAGTTCTGCTGAGGATCCTGGAACTGGACCTGCCAGGTTCTGAAGGTGAGCAGATGATGGATTACAGATTAAAACGTTCAGGTTTAATAATCCTTCAGAATAAAAGCTCATAAAGAAAATCCTGTTAAATCATGTAAAGTTTCTGCTGGACCTTCTGGACCGGAACCGGTTCTGAAGAACCTTCCATCAGAACTCAGTCAGAGAAACTTCAACATAAAGTCATAAAATCAATAAATGTTTTCAGTCACTGATCAAATTTAATCAGTTTTATAATAATATAAAATATAAACAACAGAATAAAACATTTTTATTCATCTATAAAGTTTTTATATTTATTTATTTCAGATTAAAGTCAAAATAAATTTAAAACATTAAATAACGTCTGAAAAATTCAGAGAATCAGTAAAAATAGATTTAAATATGAAAACATAAAAATAAATTTAGATTCAAACAGAAACATCCAGGTTTTATTTTTCATATCCGGAAAATGTTTTAATTTCCTTCATTAACAGAAAATTCATGTTTTCATTAAGAGAAAACTTTCATTTCCATCCAATAATTTAATTTTGTTTTGATTCATAAAGTTTTTTTTCCCCCTGAAATCATTAAAATGAATCTGAAATAAAATCATTTTTATTTTACAATTAAAGTTAAAATTTTTCTAAGTTTCTCAGAAATTAAACTGGATGGAAAAGAAATAAATTAAGAAATAATTTTATTATTGATGTAAAAAAGTAACAAAAAGAAACATTAAAATATTTCTGGGTTATTTTATGTTTCTGTCGGATTTTAATCCCGACGTCAACAGAACCAGTTTGGATCCAGATGAAGTTCCTGCTGGTTCCTGCTGGTTCCTGCTGGTTCTTACTGGTTCTTACTGGTTCTTACTGGTTCTGATCCGTTTAAGGTTTGGATTCTGCAGCAACATCAGGAATTTTATTCACTTTGGAGAAAATGATGAACTGAAGGGAAACATTTTCATCTCTTAAACTGCTGCAAACCTTAAAGTGGAAAATAATCCAGGAGAATAAAAGTGTAAGAAATGAACTTGTTGCTGTTTGTTCAGAGGGAAACGACTCGTCTCTCTTTCTGTCCTTCAGATCGTCTCCAGGAAGTGAAGATCCAGGATTTCCTGCAGCTCAGTTTCCTTCCACCAGGAAAACGTTTCGTCTTCAGCGTCGTTTGTTTTTTGAATCGTAACGAAGCCAAACTGAGGATCCAGAAACCGACGGATCAGGATCATGTTGAAGAGCTGCAGGTTTCAGGAAACAACTTTCTGATCCAAACCAGAAAAATCTGGAAATGAAACGGATTCAGGAAAAAGTTGAGCTTCCAGCCGGACGATGGTCAGATCCAGTTTCCACCAAACAGGCTTTTCTTTGTTTTCTTGGGTTTCAAAGCAAAGTTTCACAATAAACCTGAAACATTTGGTTCAGATTAACAGCAGAAGTTAACAAAGACAAACAGGAAATCCTGGATATGGAAGATTTTCATGATGAAAATCGTCTGGAGATGAAAAATAGAGAATTAAAATCTGACGATATGCAGATGACAACATTGTTTATATCAAAGCTCAGAAAACTTAATCTGAGTTTATTAATCTGAGCTCATCTGGTTCAATAAGGGATTATAATTTGCTCTGAAGTTGGACGAGTGTTTGGTTTGTTTCCTCTGGTTGCCATGGTGCCTGGAGCGCCGGGCGGTGCAGGCAGCGGCGGCGGGTGCTGCTGCGGCGGCGGCGGCGGGTGCTGCGGCGGCGGGTGCTGCAGCGGCGGCGGACGCTGCCGGCTGCGCTGGCTGGGTCTGCGGTTCTGGTCCCGCCGGGGAACGCTGCTCTTCGCTCTGCTCTGGTTCGGATCCTGGATCTTCCTCAACGGCCTGGTTCTGGTCCAGCGGACCATCCTGTCCGACTTCTGCACCGACGACAAGAGCAGGAGGATCCTGCAGCGTCTGGTGAGTGAGGAACGTTTTCCTGTTTCTGTTTCTGCGGTTATGAATCAAATATTTCACATTTCAATGCAGAGAGTTTTGGATCAGCACTGACTGGTCCCAGTGACTGGAACTGGTTTTGAGGATTTTAGACAAACTGTTGAGGATTCAGAACCAAATGATCAGAACCGACTGTAAAATCAAACTGCAAATGGATCTGAGAATAAAACCTTTAAGTTCTGATCAGCTGATTGGATTCATAATTTAATAATTTATCTGATTATTTTGCTTCAGAAATCTGTGCAAATGTGACAGAAATGAAGGAATTATAGAAATCTGCAGCAAATGATGCTACTTCCTGTTTCCTGCTTCCTGTTTGCTGCTTCCTGTTTCCTGCTTCCTG
Source organism: Poeciliopsis gracilis (assembly GCA_911649635.1). Lineage (NCBI taxonomy): Eukaryota > Metazoa > Chordata > Actinopteri > Cyprinodontiformes > Poeciliidae > Poeciliopsis > Poeciliopsis gracilis. The sequence goes on from CAJVRI010000136.1 coordinate 452,862, forward strand.
TTTGCTGCTTCCTGTTGTGCTGAGTCTGTTCGGGTCAGAACCGGGTCGCTCCCGTCCCTCTGATAATAATCACATGACCTGCTGATGTGTTTTCTGCTCTCGGTCGCCGTGGTAACCAGCGTCGTTCTCTGATCTGATCCTGGTTCCCTCCTTCCTGTTCTCCATCTGATCCTCGTTGCTCTTCGGGTCGATTTTCCTGGTTCTGCAGGTTTCATCCTGATTTGTTCCTGGATTTTTAATCTTTCGTTAGTTTTTCTTTATTTTCTCTCAGATTCTTAAAGTGGCAGAAAAAAAACACAGAAAGATCAAAATGTGCAGAAAAACAGTTTGGAAATCAGGTCACATCCTGCTGAGTCCATGTTTTCATCACGAAGCTCTGATCCGGTTCTGATCCGGCTCTGATCCGGGTCAGCAGCGGTTCTGATCCGGTTCTGATCCGGCTCAGCAGCGGTTCTGATCCGGTTCTGATCCGGCTCAGAAGCGGTTCTGGTCCGGTTCTGATCCAGGTCAGCAGCGGTTCTGATCCGGTTCTGGTTTCCTTCGGGCCTCCTGTTGCCTCGAGAAGTTCTGCTGGCTGCAGCTCAGGAACCGGACCGGTTCTGTCTTGTCTCGGCGCCTGGTTCTGTTCAGACCTGAAGAATCGTCTCTTCTTGTCTCGGTTCTGTCAGCCGCAGATTAACGGGTCGACTGACGGATGTTTGGAAAGTTTCATTTTGCAACAAAGTAACAAGTTAGTCTGGAGAAAAGCTTCAGGCAGAAAGCTGAGAGAAACGGGTCAGAACCAGAACCAGAACCAGAACCAGAACCAGAACTAGAACCAGAACTAGAACCAGAACCTCTGGAGGTTCATGAAGACGCTGCAGCTGTTTGGATTTATGATTTATTATCTGCAGTCATTTCTCTGGTTCTGTGGTTCTGGGTTCTGTCAGACTGGACCAGAACTTTGTGAGAAACGTCTGCAGGTTAATCTTTCCGGTTATTGAAATGATTTCATACGTTGGTTTGGAATCTTCTAATAAAATCAGTTTATTGATTATTAAAATCAATCTTTTGATCTCTGGATGTTTTAATATTTGTGTAAATTTTTCTGGTGGTTTAATTAATTGAGAGCAGCAGAAACCAGAATAATATTAATAACTCAGTGGTTTTGAGTTTCAGTCTGAAGGCCAGTAAAAATGAACCAGGAAGTAAAAATCAGATACAGGAAGTAGATTTTTACTTCCTGGTATGAAAATCAGATAACTGGTTTGTTTCTGGTTTTACTGGTTTAAATGATGTAAACAGGAAGAATCTGAGGGAAATTTGAAAGTTGCTATAAGTTTATGAAACAGTTTGTTGGTTTTTCCACCGTTTCCCACAATGCATTGCAGCCCCGTTAACAGGAAGGAGTTTACCTCCCGCTGGTTTCTGGGTCGGATCCAGTTAGGAGCAGCTGATGGTTCATGTGGAACCGGACCGAGTCGTTCTGGTTCTGGTTCTGGTTCTGGTTCACATCAAAGAAAACAGAGAATCAGAGATCAGAGGAAGGAAACATTTCAGAGAGTCAGAGATCAATAACTCATCAATTATCATCATTATTATTATTATCATACTGTGTGATCATGAATCTGTTTCCAGTTTTTCTCATGTTGGATGAATCTCATCTCTGATGAATCGTTTCCATTTCGTTCAGTTTCAACATTTTATCTGTTTTTATCTGGAATCAACAGAAACATCCACATCATTTATTGTTTTTCCATATTTGTGTTTTGAAGCCGTTTTCTAAACAAGCTGCTAAATCATTTCCTGACTTTCATCAGGAAACAGTTTGATCTGAAGATTCGTTTCCTAGCAACCAGCTGAGAGGAAATCCTGGAGATCATCTGGACCGGGATGTTTCTGCTGCTTCGCTCTCAGAACCAAGCAGAGAAACCGGGCCGACCCACAGAACCTCTGAGGCCCCAATGGAAACAAGTTCAAATCACTCAGTACTGAATGAGGACTTTGACTAGACCTTCTGCTGCTGATGATGATGATGATGATGATGATGATGATGATGATGATGATGATGATGATGATGATGATGATGATGATGAATTGGATAAAGATCTGTCCGTCCGTCTGTCAGGGAACCGAAGGCGGGACGAATCAAACCCAACGAGCCGATTTGGACAAAGTGTCCAGAACCGGACCGGAGCCAAACAGGACAGAACCAGAATCCGCAGATAAAAAGACGAGAGAGAGAAATGAATTCATTAGAGGAGAAACGAGCTGGAAGAGAGAATAACGCCTTCGGCCAAACGGTTCAGGAACCAGAACCTGATCAGAACATGAATTATTCTGCTCACAGAGACACTTTGACACAGAACCAGGAAACCTGGAACAGAACCAGGAAAACCTGGAACGGAACCAGGAAACCTGGAACGGAACCAGAAAAACTGGAGCGGAACCAGGAAAACTGGAACGGAACCAGAAAACCTGGAATGGAATAAAGAAACTGGAACGGCTGATTTTTCTCCAGTTTTCATGATTTTCAGGTTCAGATTATAATTATAATTTCAGATTATAATTCATCTCTGATTCTGTTGAGAAAAAATAAAAATGTTTTTCAGACGATCAGAGCAAAAACAAACAAAGAGACAAAATTAAATAAATCAAATTGAGTTTCTGCTGGAGGATTAATGTGTTCATCAGACCTGCTGCCTGATCTGTATTCATCCTCGCAGCAGAAGGTCAGAGAGACGAGAACAAATGAAACAGTCGGACATCAGGATGCATACCAACGAAGAAGAAGAAGAGGAAGAGGAGGAAGAAGAGGAGGAAGAGGAGGAAGAGGCCTGCGGGCCGAACAAAGTGACACAAAACATGATGAGAGAAGAAAATATGAAAAAATATCAGCAGAGAGAGAGAGAGAGAGATCTTGGGCTGCACAGTGGCGCAGTGGGTACCGCTGTTGCCTTGCAGCAAGAAGGTTCTGGGTTCAATTCCCGGCCCGGGGTCTTTCTGCACGGAGTTTGCATGTTCTCCCTGTGCATGCTGGGTTCTCTCCGGGTTCTCCGGCTTCCTCCCACAGTCCAAACACATGACTGTCAGGTTAATTGGGCTTTCCAGATTCTCCTTAGGTGTGAGTGTGTGTGTGTGCATGGTTGTTTGTCCTGTTTGTCTTTGTGTTGCCCTGCGACAGACTGGTGACCTGTCCAGGTGACCTGTCCAGGTGACCTGTCCAGGTGACCCCGCCTCTCGCCCGGAACGCAGCTGGAGATAGGCACCAGCCCGTTAGGGAGAAGGGTGACGGAAAATGGATGGATGGATGGATGGAGATAGATCTATCATAGAAATCTATCTTTGAATCTATTGTGGTTGGCGTTCATTAAACTGAGAAAGCAGCAGAGAAACTCCGAGTGCAGCCAGAAGTGGCTCCAGCTTCTGCTCTGAAGTTCAGCTTCAGGAACCAGGAACTGGATCAGGAACCGGGTCAGGAACCGGATCAGGAACCGGGTCGCTGGTTCTGAACAGATTCAGGAACCAGAAAAATCTGAGCTGGAAATGAAACAAAACGACTGAGGAAGAATTTCTGCTCTTCATCAAAACTGCTTGGAAAATCAAAACCTGGTTTCATCCTCAGGAATCTGTGACCCTAAAGCCTAAAGCTAAATATAACTATAACTATCACTATCACTATAACTATCACTATAACACTAACCTTAACCCTAATGTGACCTCTAACCCTAACCCGACCCCCAATCCTTCCAGTTTCAGTCTCTGAATCTGATGTTTAGTAATCAGGAGAAAGACCCGGTCCGTTTTTCTGGTTCTGACATGTTGATTCATCAGAACCAGATTAAAGTTTACTGGTTTGGTTCCAGTTCTCCCAGCAGGGAGCCGTTGGCTCGGTGGAACTTCCTTCCCGGTTCTGATCCGACCCGAGGTCAGCCGGCCCGCCCACACGCCGTCGCCGTGGTTACAGCGGCGCTAAAAATTGGTCCATTGTTCCTGAGAACAACCAGAGCCTTGATTTACTCTGCAGCCATTTCTGCACATGACCTTTGACCTCCTGCCAGCAGTGATTGATCACCAGATTCTCCATCTGATTAATTCAACCGCAGCAGAAACTTCAGCTTCCTCTGAGGTCAAAGGTCAGAACCAAACGAATGTTTGGATTATTAGGAAGAACGACGGAAAATATTCTGTTGGCCTGAAGAGAAGGAAACCGGGCCTGAACCCGACCCGGTCCGATTTAGACCCACTGCAGTCGGCTTGTCTAGTCAAAGTCCGGTTTGGTTGGTGAACCGTGAACAGGCTGGTTTGGGTCAGAACCGCAGCAGCTGGAGGTTCTGTTCCAGATTTTCTGGTTCCAGTAGAACCGGGTCAATCGGACCATCTAGACATGTTGATGTAGATCTTGTCCCCCATCATGATACCACCTCCACCATGCTGGACATTGAAGGAAGGATCCGTGTTTCATCACGTCTCCATCAGGTTCTGGTTCCAGTAAATTGGACCAGTAAAGGTTCTGGAGGCTCTGAGGGTTTCAGCTTCACTTCCTGCTGCTGTAGCTCAGCCGCTCTGATCGGACCAGCAGAACTGCTGCTCCGTGGTTCTGATTCTCACTGACCTGCAGTGAAACCAGTGAAACCAGTGAAACCAGTGAAACCAGTGAAACCAGGAAACATCCAGTCAGTCAAACTCTGGAATGTCGTTAAAAGGTTTTCATGTTTCGCTGCTCGGCTTCGAGGAATTCAGAGGAACAAAGACGCCTTTCAGCAGAACCGGCAGCCGGACCGAACCGGACCGGACCGGACCGGACCGGACTGGACCGGACCGAACAGGACCGGAATGGACCGGACCTGGAGGAGAGCAGCGGAACCGGCAGCCGGACCGGACCGAACCGGACCGGACCGGACCTGGAGGAGAGCAGCAGAACCGGCTGACAACAGGAAGGAGGGAAGAGAAAAGAATCAGTTAAAGGAAAAACATTGAGTGATTCAGGAAAACAGCCTGAAAAGATGAAATAATAAAATCTAATAATTCAGTTTGATTTTCCTGCTGATCCATAAAAACTAAAGATGAAATTCAGGCTGGAAAAACGATCAATAATATTTATAATGGATTTATAGATTTATCTTAAATATAATCAATACTTTGATAAAATTACAGCTGTTTGCTCAAATGAACAGATTAAATAAAATTTAAGGTTTTTCTGAAAAATTAGTTTCATTTTTTAATAAAAATAATTAAATTTAAAAATCTGAAAATGAATTTATTTTGAACTTTCCTGAGAAAAAGATATTTATGATGTTTGTTACAGATTAATGTTGATGCAGCTGATTGATCGATTATTTTAAATCTGTAATCAGATTCAATCTGCATCATTTTCTCTTGATTTAAAGTTTTTATGAAACTCGACGATTTGACAGAAACATGAAGAAAAGTTTCTGATGTTCATCAGTTTTTCAGTCCATAAATCTCCATCAGATCATTTATTGATTATCTAAAGTTCCACTTCAGCCAATCAGACGCTGACGGGTCGTCTGGACTCAGGTTTCCTTTATCTGATGTGACCTCTGACCTCTGACCTCATCGCTGTGGGACGTTTATGTCGGAATGTGAGCAGAACCAGAACGATCCGGGTCTCTGGACTCGGATCGGATCAGAACCGCCGGCGTGGGGCGTGCTGTGGCGGCGCAGCGGGTTAAGCACGCCCCACTTTTGGAGGCCTCAGTCCTCGACGCCGCGGGTTCGACTCCCGGTCCCGGCGACCTTTGCCGCATGTCTTCCCCCCTCTCCTCGCCCTCCTTCCTGTCTGCCTACTGTAAAAAATACGAGCCACTAGCAAAACCTATTCGGAGGGAAAAAAAAACAAAAAAAAAGTCAGACAAACCAGAAGCAGCTGGGTTTGGTTCTGTCGGGACACGGTTCCGGTTCTGTGACCCGGTTCCGGTTCTGTGATGTCTCCTCTCCTCCTCAGTGTCTGGACTTCAGCCGCGGCTCGCTGAGCGGAGATCTGTGTGAGGATCTGTGTGTCGGCGGCCTGGTGGAATATCAGCGATGCCTTTACTACGAGAACGGAAAGAAGGTGATGGAGGCCAGATGGAGAGGAAACCGGGTCATCCTGAAGTCCAAACTGGAGAACTTCTCCTCATACGAACCGCTGGGCCTCCTGGAGTACCAGGTACCACACACACACACTCACACACACACACTGACACACACACTGACTCACACACTGACACACACACTGACACACACACACACACACACACACACACACACACACACACACTGACACACACACTGACACACACACACACTGACACACACACACTGACACACACACTACACACACACACACACACACACGACACACACACACACAGACAGACACACACACACTGACACACACACACACACACTCAGGGCAATCTGAAAAGTGTGGAGTGTTTATTGTCTCTCTAGCAGCAACTTGAGCTGCTGATGAAAAACTGAAAACACAACAAATGAAAATGTTTCAGGTAAAAATCCTCCAGACCAGCAGGGGGCGTCTAGAGCCGCTTTATGAGCAACATAAATATTCACTGGATGTTTTCATAAAACATATTGACTGAAAACAAGAACTGTGTGGATTAAGCAAACTGAACTTTGACTAGGCCATTTTGACCTATGCAGCCCCGTCTCTGGTTTCTGGAGCCTCTATCAGGTTTCCCTCCAGGATCGTCTCCATCCGTCCCACAGCATGATGCTGCCACCACCAATGTTCAGGAATCGTTTTCTGATTCATTGAACTTTCAGAGTTTAAATCTAATTAGACAGATTTAATTATCTCAGGTTTTAATGGAATCATTTCTCTTTAACTTTAATAATTGTTGATTATCAGCCAAACCTCTGAACCGCTTCAGTTTCTTGTTCTTGTGAATTGATCATGTTTCTCAGCAGGAAGCAGGAGACGAGCTGTCGGCGCTGGACGTGGTTTTTTACGCCACGCTGGAGGTGAGTCATCTCGCTGAATAAGCCCATCTTTGGAGCCTGGTCACCTGAACGGGCCGCCATGTTCTGGGCTCAGGTGAGGAACTCTCTGGGTCTGGCTGAGGATGAGGAGGGAGGAGGAAGGAACGGCTCTCTGTCCGGCCTGCTGGGGCAGAAACTGAAGCTGAGAGAGAAAAGTTACTCCAGAGCCGAACTGGGTTCCCTGTGGGCGCTGCTGCAGCAGGAGGAGTACACCTTCCTCAGGTAAACCATAGAAACACCTTCCTCAGGTAAATAAAAATCTTCCTCAGGTGAATAAAAATCTTCCTCAGGTGAATAAAAACCTTCCTCAGGTAAATAAAAACCTTCCTCAGGTGAGGCGGCCAGGATGAGTTTATCTTCTGTCTGTCCTGCATGAAAACCTTCAGCCTGATTTTATTTTGAAAATGTTCATAATTACATAAACAGGAAATGAATGAAGTCCAGAACCCGGTGGCCCGTCGGTCCGGGTTCTGGCCTGGTTCATCGGTTCTGGACTGGTTCATGAACCAGAACCAAACTGGACCTGGACTAAAGTTGTGTTTCCGCCCAGAGTCCTGCAGGACCTGAGTCCCCACGTGGCCCGGGTTCTGGGCTCCTGCGGTCATTTCTACGCCGTGGAGTTCCTGTGGGCCGGACACGCCTGGGACCAGAACCTGTTCTCCGTGGACTTGGCTCCGGGCCTCGGTCCGGGCCTCGGTCCGGGTCTCGGTCCGGGTCTCGGTCCGGGTCTCGGTCCGGGCCGGTGGAGCTCCAGGCTGGCGGCGCATCGCATCGCGCTGAGCTTCATGGACATGGTCCAACACTTTGACAACGACTTCACGCACAAGCTGCACCTGTGTGACGTCAAACCGGAGAACTTCGCCATCAGGACGGACCTGACGGTGAGACCCGGTCCAATCCGCCTCCAGAACCGCAAGTTCCACTTTAACAACGTCAGAGAAAAAGTCACGATGAAAACATAGAAAACATAGAAAACATAGAAAACTCAGAAAACCGTCCAGAAATCTGAGGTCATAAATCAGATTCCAGATAAAAACTCAAGTTATTAATAACAACAAATAACAAGAATTAATATGAATAATATCAGGTCAACATGTTTCTGTTTAACCAAAACACTAAAACACTAAAAATGTAAATCATTTTAAAACTGAACGTTTTTCAGAATAAACTGAGATTATTAATGAATTTAAAGTTATTAATAAATTTACATGAAATCATTTTGTTCAGTCAAACATTTTTAATGTTTTAATGACCTAAAATCTGATTTTTATTCTCCTGTTTTTGACTTTGTGACAAAAGTTTCATTCATCAGGAAAAAGTTTCAGGATGTTTTTGATCCTCAATAAAATCATTTATTTTCATATTTTATCATCATCGATGCTCAAACAGAAAAACAGAAGAAAAGATTTAAAACTCAACAAATTTGAGCTTCAAACTAAAAACCTGCAGATGATTTTTAACTTCAGACAGAAAAACGATTAAATATCAGAAAGTTTCTGATTATTTAGATATAAAATAAAAAATATCCAAACATAACAAAATCCAATCTGTTGTTTGCTGGCAGTGAAATATGACGATAAGTTTCCAGGAATCATATTTATTTTATTCAGGCAGAAAAATAAACATAAAAGTTTCCATCCAGCCAAAGATTTTTATTTTAGTTCAAATTATGAAGATGGAAATAAAAACATGAATAAAAAGATTCAGTCGATCGTTAAGGTTTGTTTATGAAACTAAAACAATAATCAGATAATAATAACAATAATCATCATCATGTTGTTAATAATAAACTGATTTGTTGCTTCTGGGCTGCAGCCAGTTTTTCCACTGAACGTTGTTTCCTAACTGCTGCTGGGAGAACTGGGAGAACTGGGAGCACTGGGAGAACTGGGAGAACTGGGAGCACTGGGAGAACTGGGAGAACTGGGAGAACTGGGAGCACTGGGAGAACTGGGAGAGCTGGGAGAACTGGGAGAACTGGGAGAACTGGGAGCACTGGGAGAACAGGGAGCACTGGGAGCACTGGGAGAACTGGGAGAACTGGGAGAACTGGGAGAACTGGGAGAACCACAACAGACTTTCTGTTTAAATCTGAACTTTATTTCATTTATTAACCTCATTATTTGTTAAAACACAAATAAATGATTTTAACACTGTAAAACTTAAATCAGGTAAATTGTTCCGTTATACAATCAGTTTTGTTTGCTGTTTATTTTAAGCATAAATCTGGAAATGCTGCAAAATCCCAGCAGATTATTAATCTCTCAGATTAAATCAAGAAACTTTTATTTCAGTTCTAACAGTAAAATTTTACAGTCAGATTTTTTTCTCTGACTTTTGTCAAAAATTCAGGATTTAAAATAATTTCATGAATCCTGAATAAATAAATCACTAAAATGTTCATCATATTTTACACAAATATAATTTAATTTTTACATTTTACAGTTTTTTAAATTATAAATAAACTTAAAACTCAAACTGAAAAGTTTTACATTAAAGTCACCAAAGTGTGAAACTCTGGAGAATTAATATAATTATTACAGTAATATTAGAGATTATAATAACAATAATATTAATAATAATTATTATTATTCTAATTATCAGAATATAAATAGATTTGAAATGTTTTTTCTATTCTTATGTATAATAATAATTATAACAATAATAATTATTATAATTATTAGAAATAAAATTATTATTGCAAATATTATACAAATTATTATTATTTCAGTATGTTTATTAATTAATAACTAACCCTTCATAGTCGGCAGGTTTAGAAATTAGTTCTGGAAAATGAAAGTTCAGATATTTTTATTTTTAGGAATTTATTAATGTTTTAGAAAAACAAAAAATTAAATTGAAATAAATTCAAAGGTTTTAAGGAAAACATTCATTTCAAATGTCAAAATAAAAGTTTTCATTTTGTTTTTAATCTTTTTGACTCAAAATTCTGTTCAGAAAATGTATTTAGATAAAAATGAATCAGGTTCAAATATTTGTAAAAATAATCCAGGAAATGTTTAATTGAACTGAAGTTCATCTTTAATTTTGATATAATCTGCCAGCAGCGTTTCTGGCTGCGTGCATCAGGTGCCTGTGACCTCTGACCTTTCAGGTGGTGGCCATCGACGTGGACATGGCGTTCTTCGAGCCCAAGATGAGGGACATCCTGGAGCAGAACTGCAGCAGCGACGACGACTGTAACTTCTTCGACTGCTGGTCCCGGTGCGAGCCGCAGCGGCGGCGCTGCAGCGCGCGGCGCCGCAACTCCAACCTGCAGGTGAGACGCAGCCGGAAGCTGCAGGCGAGACGCAGCAGGTGAGACGCAGCAGGTGAGACGCTGCAGGTGAGACGCTGCAGGCGAGACGCAGCAGGTGAGACGCTGCAGGTGAGACGCTGCAGGTGAGACGCTGCAGGTGAGACGCAGCAGGTGAGACGCTGCCAGAAGCTGCAGGTTAGAGATTCTAATGTGATCAACGTTTCCAGGCAGCCAGACACTGATTTATGATTTATGATTTATGAAATGATCTTTATTATTTATGGAACTTTAAAGAATCATTTCAGTTTCAACGATTCATTTTAATTAATACTTAAAGAAAAAACATCAAAACTTTTCCAATATTTAACATTAAACCCAGGCTGGGAATTTGATCCTTTATGAAATAATTTGTATTAAATATGTTTTACTGACGTATATTAAAATATTTATTTTTTATTTATGGAAGGATAATTTGACCTGATATTGAAATAAATGTTCTAATTATGCATTTTGTAGCTGAAAATGAATGAATTATTATTAACTAATAATAATAATAATGCATGTTTAAAAGCGCAGTCGATCGGCGCCGAGGCCTTTCGCTCTGAAAGGCCTCGGATCTTCATCATCCTCATCATCCTCCTGGTCGCCATGGCAGCAGCAGGTCAGGCTGTCAAGCTGCTGATCGAGTGTCTCCTGATGCCAGAGATCAGATTCCATCAGTCAGGCGACGACGGAGAGAAAAGATGGAGAGAAAAGATGAAACGGGAGAAAAACGAGAAGAAAAGAGAAAAAATTTAAACTGTTTCAACTGATTGAAACTAAACTTGAATAGTTTTTAAAACAGCTTATTTATTTCATAAGGAATAAAAATTAAAAGTTCATAAATGAACATTATGAAAAATATAAAACTGCGTCTTTAATATCTGAACCAAAATAGTTGAAACAAAGAGAACAAAGAGAGAAACGAGGCTGAGTGACGAGCTGCTCTCCTATTGGCCGACGCTCCGCAGGCGTCTGCTCAGGTTGACCTGATGACCTGGTGACCCTGTGACCCTGTGACCCCGCTCTGCAGGCGTCTCTGTTCAGAAAGACGGTTTTGTTTTTCTCCAATCTCCTCCAGATGATTCAACATCTGATCTATTTTTTCTTTTCGTTTGTTTTGCACCAATCGGATCAAATTCCCTCCATCTGTCCCGTTTTCTTTCCCAGGTCATCTGTGAGAAAATATTCCGGCCCTGGTTTTCTCCGACTCTTCTCGGGGCGAAGGCAGGACTCCCGCTGCAGGTCGGCTTCAAACCATCGATTCATTCATTCATTCATTCATTTATGGGTTTAGATCATTTATGATCCACTGAAACATGGCACAGAATCCAGAAAATTGAATGCAGTTTTTCTAAAATTAAACCTTCATTAATATTCCAACTAATTAACTCATGTTACTGAATGTGCAAAATTCTCAAATGTGAATCATTGACTGTGTTTGAAATTAATCTGTAATATTTAAATATTGATGTTTGTTAATATTAATCCACCAAACAGTTCAGAGTCTGGAGTTTAAATGACAAGACAAATAATTATTATTTATTATTTATTTCTGCCATGATAAACCACCTTGAACTCCACATGGAGGCCAAATGTGCAATAAAAGTTTATTTCATGACCTTCCAGCTGTTTATAAAACATGTTTGGTCCCAAAATAAAATAATTTGTTTTCATGGTTTGTTGTGAAATAGATGTGAAATGTTCTTCCTGTTCTCATGTTTTTGGGATTTTGGGATTGCAGGTTAATAAAACATATCAGCGCCACCTACAGGTCCCTGCAGGTCCCTGCAGGTCACTGCAGGTCACTGCAGGTCACTGCAGGTCACTGCTGGTCACTGCTGGTCACTGCTGGTCCCTGCAGGTCAATGCAGGTCACTGCAGGTCCCTGCAGGTCAATGCAGGTCACTGCAGGTCCCTGCAGGTCAATGCAGGTCACTGCAGGTCCCTGCAGGTCAATGCAGGTCACTGCAGGTCCCTGCAGGTTCCTGTTTCTTGTCATCAGATCCTTAATTGATTCTTCAGATCCGTTTCGTTGAACAGGTGGAGCTGCAGCGAGCCGTGCAGGACTGCTCCGAGACCGACGGCGGCGCCGAGGACGAGGGCGGAGCCCGCCGGGTCCATCGGCGCCTCCTGGCCGTCCTCCGGGCCCTGCTGCGGGAGGAAGTGGCTCCTGGGGACAGGAAGTGGACGAACGACGAGACGGAGCGCGTCCACACGGAGCGCATCCACACGGCGCTGAACTTCTGAGAGCAGAACGTCCCTCATGAGGACCGAGCAACTCAGAACCGGGTCAGAACATCAGAACCTCATGATGACTCCAGAACCTCATCCAGAACCTCATCCAGAACCTCATCCAGAACCGGGCCGATGTGACGCAGAACGTCTGGACATCGTTTCCAGTCAAAAGATTCTGAACTTTGGAGTTTTTCCACCAACATGAAAACTTTCAGTTTAATCTGCAGAGAAAATCCAGATATTTTACAAACAGATGTTGGTGATTTGGATCAAAAGTAGTAAACAAACCGGACGGATCCCTGCGGATCAGAACCGGATGGTTCTGGGTTTCTTCTCAGTCCTGCAGACTCTCAATAGTCAGTTTTAAAACTGATTGTGATTTTGATGAATCTGGAATCAAACACCTGAACGTCTGAAACCCGTTTCGGATTCTTTCTTAAAGCAGAATTTGGACAAGGATCCGTTAGGCTCCGCCCCTCCTGGTAACCATGGCAACGGAAGGCTAGGTCGTTAGCCTCGTTAGCTCTGCTTTGGCGACTCGTTACCAAGTTCTGCTCGTTCGTCTCAGTGAGATTTATTCTATTTTTCTCATTTAAGGAGAAAATAAAACATTTTTAGCTTCTGCAAAACTGATTATTAAATCAAATGTTTCTTTAATAAAATATTTTGTTTCTTATGAATAATTTCAATGTTGAACATTTTTCTGTTTGTCCATAAAATAAAAAGAGAAAAATCCAACTAAATTACTAAACTAATTAATTTCTACATGAATTTGATTTGATTGTTTGGCTGTAAATTTACAAAAGGTTAATAAAATAATTAAAATAAAATAATCTCAGTTTGAAGTTGGACGAGTTTCATGTTTAAATTAAATTAATTTAGTTTTAACTTTTGTTTTCATCTCCATGTGAAAATGATTTGATGGTTTTCGGTTCATTTTTCACAAAATTCAACTTCAGTTTATTTAAAACATTTTTGCTTTTCATACAATAAACTGAAACTTTGCTCTGAATAAACTGATGAATCAACGTTTGGAATAAAACAGGAAGATTGAAACTCATCGTGTTTCTGCAGCTCATATTTATATTGATATTGATATTGATATTAATATTGATATTAATATCGATATTTATATTCCTGACTTCTGACCTGATTCTGATGATGAGGAGGGAGATGGAGGTGAGGAAACGTTCCCCCAAAATAAAACATCTAAATACCAGAAGGAACCTGGAGGCTCAGCTGACAAATATTCAATAAATATTCAATATAATAAATATTGATAACATCATAAATCTGTTCTTAATCAGGCCAGAAACTGAATCTAAAGTGTAAATAATTTATGTTTTAAAGGTGAATCAGTAACTTATTGATATTGTGACATAATGCAGGTCAGAACTGGAGCAGGAATCACATCATGTGTCTGTGGGGTGCCGGTTGGTTAGGTCTCTCTGCACTTTATCAATCAGGACACAAATATCAAACTTATGAGGTCTACAGAGGAACCAGAACCAGAACCAGAGGAACCAGAACCAGGACCAGAACCAGAACCAGAGGAACCAGAACCAGTCAGTTTGTTCTGGTCCCAGTACAGTGGAAACTTTCCTGCAGCAGTTTTCCTCTCTGGGCCCAAACAGAACCATCTGGTTCCACTTTGCTGTGGTGTTCCCAGTAGCCCCGCCCCCTTCTCACTGGTCATAAACCAGTTTAACTGGAGGAGACGGTGCTGCCCACTAACCACAGCGTGTCGGTTCGACTCCTGCTCTCTGCTGCTCTGCTTTAATGAACAACAAGCTGATAGCAGAGATGCTAATTTCACAGCCAGTTGGTTCTGAGTTATGAACCCGCCGGGTCAGAACCGTCCTGCAGGCGGGTCAGAACCGTCCTGCAGGCGGGTCAGAACCGTCCTGCAGGCGGGTCAGAACCGTCCTGCAGGCGGGTCAGAACCGTCCTGCAGGCGGGTCAGAACCGTCCTGCAGGCGGACCGGCTGCTTCCACAGGACTTTAACTGGAAACAGTTTTTATTTTCCTGCTCAGAAAGAAAAACTTATTTTTCTGGTTCTGGAAATGAATCAGATCTGAATCAAGATTCATTTGTTCTCCACAAAATCAAATCCTTCAAATAAAATGAAACAGAAACATCCAGGAGTTCAGTTCTGGTTCTGACCCGGAAACACCTGGTTCTGTGAGATCAATTCAGTTTATTAAATAACTCAATGAAACGTCCTGAGTACAGTAAAACAGTAACAGAAACACGAATGTTGATAATATTCCACTGAACTGACTCAAGGCGTTTATCAATACTAACTTATAAGCAGAGGTCAGAGGTCAGAGGTCGCCTGGTTTTCTTCCCTCCAGCAGAATCAGACCAACATGATCCTTCAGGCTCTTTGTTACATAAACATCTAAAGCAGCAGAACCAAGTGGGTCCGGCCCGGTCCAACTCTACTCCATGTTTACTCAGCCTCAGCGGAGCAGAGCAAAAACCTGGAGCAAAAACCTGGAGCAAAGACCTGGAGCAAAACCTGGAGCAAAGACCTGGAGCAAAACCTGGAGCAAAGACCTGGAGCAAAGACCTGGAGCAAAGACATGGAGCGAAACCTGGAGCAAAGACATGGAGCAAAAACCTGGAGCAAAGACCTGGAGCGAAACCTGGAGCAAAACCTGGAGAAAACCTGGAGCAAAACCTGGAGCAAAACCTGGAGCAAAAACCTGGAGCAAAAACCTGGAGCAAAGACCTGGAGCGAAACCTGGAGCAAAACCTGGAGCGAAACCTGGAGCAAAACCTGGAGCGAAACCTGGAACAAAGACCTGGAGCAAAACCTGGAGCAAAACCTGGAGCAAAAACCTGGAGCAAAGACCTGGAGCAAAGACCTGGAGCAAAGACCTGGAGCAAAACCTGGAAAAAAGACCTGGAGCAAAGACCTGGAGCAAAGACCTGGAGCAAAACCTGGAGCAAAACCTGGAGCAAAACCTGGAGCAAAGACCTGGAGCAAAGACCTGGAGCAAAGACCTGGAGCAAAGACCTGGAGCAAAGACCTGGAGCAAAACCTGGAGCAAAACCTGGAGCGAAACCTGGAGCAAAACCTGGAGCGAAAACCTGGAGCAAAGACCTGGAGCAAAGACCTGGAGCAAAACCTGGAGCAAAACCTGGAGCAAAGACCTGGAGCAAAACCTGGAGCAAAGACCTGGAGCAAAGACCTGGAGCAAAGACCTGGAGCAAAGACCTGGAGCAAAGACCTGGAGCAAAGACCTGGAGCAAAAACCTGGAGCAAAAACCTGGAGCGAAACCTGGAGCAAAACCTGGAGCAAAACCTGGAGCAAAACCTGGAGCAAAGACCTGGAGCAAAGACCTGGAGCAAAGACCTGGAGCAAAACCTGGAGCAAAGAGACCTGGAGCAAAAACCTGGAGCAAAAACCTGGAGCAAAACCTGGAGCAAAACCTGGAGCAAAAACCTGGAGCAAAGACCTGGAGCAAAGACCTGGAGCAAAACCTGGAGCAAAGACCTGGAGCAAAACCTGGAGCAAAACCTGGAGCAAAGACCTGGAGCGGCTCCGGTTCTGGTCTGAGCAGGAACACGGATCCTGGCTCCACCGGATCCTGGAGCCCAGCTGGGATTCCTCCAAGTTTTCCTCCAGACGGGATTCAGCCAATCATCAGGAATCCAGTGGGTTTTCTGATTTCTAAAGCAGATCATTAATGTTCTCTGGTTCTTCTCCTTCATTTCCTGTCCAGAACCGGATCGTTTCCTGGTCCGGATTTGGATTCTGAATGGACTGAATCAGTCAGAACAAAGAGACCTGAACTCGTCTTGCTGTGTTTTCTTTAAACTTTGTCCAAAAACACATTTTCATAATCGCAAAAAAGAAATGCGATTAAAACTTATTGAGATTAAAATTTATTGAGATTAAAATTTATTGAGATTAAAACTTATTGAGATTAAAACTTATTGAGATTAAAATGCTCAGTAAGTTTCTTCACAGTTAACTCATGCTGCACCATCAACCTGCTGCCACTTCCTGTCATCTTCTTCACCGTCTCCACCAGTGGTAGCATCGGCTGGTGATAATGAAACTGATGTGATGCAAAAACTTGTTTCATTTCTGTGAGAAATTCTCTCATCCTGGTGGAGAAACGTTTCATCTGTCGCTTCTCTCATCCTGTCGTTTTTCACTCCCAGTTTACAGAATCCTCCCAGCCTGAAAGCTGCTGGTTCCACTGGGATTAACAACCAAACGCTCCCAGTCAGAGCAACTGGATATGAACCAGACCGGATCCCGACCCAAACAGGTTCTGACAGGTTCTGTTCTTCTCTCCTGAGCCTCTCAGTTTCCCACAGTGGAGCTAATTTCCTGCAGGACCTGTGACCTGCAGCAGGTCAGAGGTCAAACCAACTGTTGGTGTAAGGTTGCAGGCGCCTCGGGTTCTGGACGGGCTCCAACAGGAGCTTCAGTTTCTGCGCCACAAACGCTGCACAAACATCCAGTTCAAACAGAACTGAGACTGATGATAGAGGAGCAGAAACTGTTAGTGACAGCTGACAGGAAACGCATCACAACACAGCGAATCCTCCACCACGACATCACTTCCTGTCCTGGTTTCTCACAGCTTAAAGGGAAGAAAGCAAACGCAGCGCCTCATTACTGCTCAAGAAGAAGAACCCGGCATTCCTCCCGATTAATGAAAGTCATATTTCAGCTGCAGGCGCTCGCAGGAACACAAAGGAAATATTTCCACAGCGACTCATGATGAGTTATGGCTGCTGGGAAAATATTAATCATGTCAGATAAAAACGCCTTCGCCGCGTCTGAGCCAGAGGATTTCAGCGAGGAGGAGGAGGAGGAGGAAGAGGAGGAGGAGGAGGAAGAGGAGGAGGAGGAGGAGGAGAGGAGGAGGAGGAGAGGAGAGGAGAGGAGGAGGAGGAGGAGGAGGAGGAGGAGGAGGGAGGAGGAGCAGGAGGAGGGAGGAGGAGGAGGAGGAGGAGGAGGAGGAGGAGGAGGAGGAGGAGGAGGAGGAGGAGGAGGAGGAGGAGGAGGAGGAGGAGGGGCAGGAGGAGGAGGAGGAGCAGGAGGAGGAGGAGGAGGAGGAGGAGGAAGAGGAGGAGGAGGAGGAGCAGGAGGAGGAGAAGGAGGAGCAGGAGGAGCAGGAGGAGGAGGAGGAGGAGGAGGAGGAGGAGGAGGAGGAGGAAGAGGAGGAGGAGGAGGAGGAGGAAACCACTTTCCCACACAGAGACGGATGGTTTACGTCTGGAGGAACAAGATCAGAATCGAACCCGAAAATCCTGAGAAACGTTCATGTTTGTTCAAAAACAGCCAGAAATAAAACCAGCTGTTACCGACGGAAACGGCTCTGAGCTGCAAACCTGCAGCTTTTCAATAAACATCCGGAGAAAGAGACGATTTCTGAGGGAAAACTGGAAAATAAGGTTTTATTGAATGAACTGAAGTTACAGTTTATTCAATAAAACGGTTTAAATACAAACGTTTCTGCATATTTAAACCTAAGATCAAAACTGCTCAGGTTTGTGTGATGAACTCAAATAAAAACGGATATTTTCTTGTTTCATTTATTGCATTTTTTCAGGCCAGTTTCCAGTAAAGATTCACTGAGTTCATCCAAGAAGAAAGGAGAAACTTTCAGCTTCAGATGAAAAACATCAGAACTAATAACAGAAAATGTTTCAATATTTATCAACATGTTACACAAGCTAAACCACGATTTTAATTTCTGGAATAAAATATTCTAATCCTAAATGTTTTTAATTATAATTACTAAAACTAAAGGCTTTAAAACAGCAGCTAATGTGAATTATTGTTTCTATGAGATCAACTTATTGATATGTAATATAATGAAATGTAATTTTGATCAGTTCTGTTAAACAGGATCCAGCAGTGATTAAATTGTATTTATTATTGATTTATTAATTAACAGTATTTAAAAAACCTTTCTATTATGAATATAATAGAATCTCGGCTGTTTTCATGACCTGCAGCGTTTGGGTTTTACTGCTGTGTTGATTCTGCATTTCATTCATTCCTCCGGCGGTTCCTGTAGTTTACGGGTCGGATCCGGATCTCTGCAGAACCTCGGCTTCACGCTCTGTGATTTATGAGTTTGGATCGTCTCTCGGTGAAAACCCGACCGTTTCTCTGCTCGTAAATCTCTCGGCTCGTTTCTGTCCTCAAACAGAAGCGTCTTTGTTCTGGATGCGGGTCTGGACCGGTCCGATCCGACCCGGTTCCCTGTGTCAGCGTCCGCTATCTGGATCGGAACCTCCGGGTCGCTGTCTGGGTCGGAACCGCCGGGTCGCTATCTGGATCGGAACCGCCGGGTCGCCGTCTGGGTCGGAACCGCCGGGTCGCTGTCTGGGTCGGAACCGCCGGGTCGCCGTCTGGGTCGGAACCGCCGGGTCGCTGCATGTCTGATGGTAGAATCAGGGGCAGAGAATCTAGACGTTTTAATCTTGGTGATTATTAATGTTTGTAATCAATAGTTTTATTTATTGATTATGAATGTTTCATCTCCATGAATCCACAGCGGGTCAAAACTTTACATACAGGAAGTTGATCCTCCATCTGCAGCTTTTTGGAGTTTTTAGCGCTTTGAGTTTTTTCGGGTTTTGTCCCTCCCTGGACGCCGTACTCACTTCATTCCTCAGTTTGTGATTCTTGGCTCTTGGTTCTGTTCTCCTGTCTCACCTGGTTCTGGTTCTGCTGCCCATTAATCAGCTCCCAGCTGCTGGAAAGCAGCCAGTTCCTCCTGCTCCTCGCGGTGGGATCCCACCATCATCCTGCATGTTTTATTGATTCCTAGCAGATGTTCTCCAGTCCTGATGTTTGTAATTCTGTCAGTAATTATTCACACCAGTTTCCTCTTCCTGTCTGCTTTGGGTCCAACAGAACCAACAGCAATGCAGAGTGTAGAGTTAACTCCCAGAACCGTCACGTTTTCCCTCTGATATTTCAGTGTTCAGATTAAATTAAATTAATAAATATTATTGTAGAATAATAAACACAAAACAAGAAGCTTCAGTTTAAATATGTAATAAATACAAAAGAGGAAAAACTTTCACAAAACAGGATTTTTATAACTTACAGGTTTCATTTTGTAACCAACTTTAGGAAAGTAAAAATCTTTCAAAAAGCTGAATATGCGTTAAATGAAACTAAAACAATATTTTTAAAAATGTAAGCAGAAACTTTTAAGCTCAATAAATATTTAAACAAATGCAGAAACATTCTGAACATTTAGCAGAAAAATTAGCTTAAAAAACAGATTTTATAAAAACTTAAAGCTGAAAATGATAAACTTGTTTGAGTTTAAGAACATATGAATCTGCTGATTAACCTCAATTTATTTTAATTAAAAACCAACACAAAATAAATAACAATTAAAAAATATTTTCTGATTAATGTTTGCAATCAAAATAAAACTAAAATAAATAAATTATAATCATTTAAAAATGCTATACATTTCCTTTTTTAATAAAAATACAGTGAGAATAAATTAATAAAATAAAACAGAAATAATATAAATGTGCTTAAATGAAACCAACTAAATCTTTCCAGCAGGACAGCGGCTGCTGGGTGGTTTTACCGTTTTGTGATTGGCCGTGGCGCCGTCCAATCAGGGCTCAGGCCTCGGCCAGGCAGCTCATCACCTTCATCATCAGCTCCTCCTTCCTCAGCTTGGAGCTCACAGGGATTCGTCTGTTCCTGAGCCACAGCAGCAGGGAGCGTCCGCTCAGCCCGGCCCACTGGGAGGCAGGGAGGGAGAGAGAGAGAGAGGGAGGCAGTGAGGTCATCAGGCAGCGCTGACATCAGCTCTGACATCACACTACAACCTAATATTAACGTTCAGCGAGCCGCCGCCGGATCGACCATCACTGTCTATCACTTTGGGATTAATAAAGTATTTTAAATTGTAGCCGCTGCACAGTGGCGCAGTGGGTACCGCTGTTGCCTTGCAGCAAGAAGGTCCTGGGTTTGATTCCCGGTCCAGGGTCTTTCTGCACGGAGTTTGCATGTTCTCCCTGTGCATGCGTGGGTTCTCTCCGGGTTCTCCGGCTTCCTCCCACAGTCCAAAAACATGACTGTCAGGTTAATTGGGCTTTCCAGATTCTCCCAGGTGTGAGTGTGTGTGTGTGTGTGCATGGTTGTTTGTCCTGTTTGTCTTTGTGTTGCCCTGCGACAGACTGGTGACCTGTCCAGGTGACCCCGCCTCTCGCCCGGAACGCAGCTGGAGAGGCACCTGCACCTCCCGACCCCGTTAGGGAGAAGGGTGACGGAAAATGGATGGATGGATGGAAATTGTAGCCGCAGAGCAGAGCAGAGCAGAGCAGAGGCCTTCTGTCGCTGTTCATCACTCTAGCACACTGCGATACCCCACCCTGAGGAGGTGAAGTGTTTAGAACATGCAGAGTTTACTGGAGCTAACTGCGCTAAATGTTTCCAAGTTAGCAGGAAAGCTAAGCTAAACTAAAGTTAGCGCTAATGTTCTCATTAGAGCTAACCATGTCGGTCTGCAGAACCAGGTCGTCTAGCAGAACCATGTCGGTCTGCAGAACCAGGTCGTCTAGCAGAACCAGGTCGTCTAGCAGAACCGGGTCGGTCTAGCAGAACCGGGTCGGTCTACAGAACCGGGTCGTCTAGCAGAACAGGGTCGGTCTACAGAACCATGTCGGTCTACAGAACCGGGTCGGTCCGTCTCACCTGGTTGCTTCTGGCCATTTTCTCCACGTCTTCCTCCAGAACTTTGTTGGGTTTCTCTTCCAGCTCGAAGGCGACCGTCTGGACGGAACCAAACAATCATCTTAAGGTTCTAACAAAATGATGCCATTAAATTCCTTCTGGAACCAGAACCAGAACTTTCTGGACCAACCTTCCTGCTGCTGGCGGCGGTCTCCCTCCGATACCGGGTCGGTTCTGGTTCGGTGCCGCCTTCAGGCCCGGCCTCTCTGCTGGTCTTCATGACGGTTCTGGGGACGACGGTTTCGGGTCCGGCTGCCTTCCAGCGGTCGGCGGCCCGTTCGGGTCGGACCGTCCCAGAGGTTCTGCTGGGTTTGGGTTTGGTTCTGGGTGGGATGATGACGGCTGCTTTCGCCTTGAACACCGGGCTGAGGCTGGAGATCCGGGTGACCCTGGACTGACCCGACGGCGGGGGAACGGCGGCGCTGCGGCTTTTGGGGCGGCGGGCGAAGCGAGGGGCGAAGCGAGGAGGAGGAGGGAGGGGCGCAGCGGAGGAAGAGGACGAGGAAGAGGAGGAGGAAAAGGAGGAGGAAGAGGAGGAGGAAGGTGTGACCTGTGACCCGGCAGGAAGCGGCAGGGTGAGTCTGCGTTTGTCCTCCGTTCCTCCGCTCCGCCGGTTCTGGACTCGCAGCAGAGCCACGCTGAGCCGGCCGGTCGGGTCGTTGTTCCTGAAGATGGGAACCAGTTTGGGAGGCGGGTTCACTGGGACCGGACTGGGCTGAGGAAGAGGAGGGAGGGATGAAGCCGGCTGGAAGTGTTGGGAGAAAGAGGAAACGAACAGGGAGCGGTCCGACTGGTGCCGGTTCTGACTGGAGGACGGCTGGGCCGACCGGTCCTCTGGACGGCGCCACAGCGAGTTCCCAGATCTGCTTCCTGGAAGAGCGCCGCCCTGCTGGGACAGGGGGAGCCAGGCGGGCGGGTCCGCCCGGCAGGACGGTGCCTGCTGGGACAGAACCGGGCCGGTGGTCCGGTTGATCTGGTCCCAACTCAGAACCTGAGGAAGGAAACGATTCTCCGTCATCTGGAGGTTCAGGTCTGTATGGAATCAGAGTCACACCTGAAAACCACCAGGCGGAGTAATGTTCCTCTCATAGAGGAAACCATTAGAAGTGCTTTGGTTCCCCCTGGTGGTCGGAGTGTGAACTACACCTGGAATTACGCTGATAAACTGCATAAATAATCTTAACCAGGTTGTTCTTGTTTTCTGCATATGATGATATGTTATAATAGAGAGCCTGGGACCAAAACCCAAAACGTTTTGAAGGTTTCTAGAGACAAGTTAGAAATGGAAATGAGTAAAGCTAGTAATATAAATAAAAATGTAAAATTTAGGTATAATTTTAGAAAACATTATTTCATTCTTTCCGTGTATTTTGACTATGGAGATCTGAATCAAATGATTACTCTGATTACTAAATGATAACTAAATAAATACATACTAGGGCTCTACAACAGGCCCTGGATATACTGTCACTGTTGGATGTATTTTAAAAACCATAGCGATGAAAATAAAATGTCTGTTCGATAAAGTTCTGATTCATCAATAAAATAATCAACATACTGAGAATGAAAAGTCTGTTTCATTCCCTAAGTGCCTGGTGTGTCTGATTAGCCTCACAGCTGAATCTCCACTGATGGTGGATGCAATGTTTACATTTATAATCTCTATAATATGTTCTAATGTTTCTAATTATGAATTTATTCTGAGGCTTTCAGACGTTTTAATGAAAGGAGACGGAGGTGAAAATGTTGTGACCTTTGACCTTGTTCCACGTAGAGTAAATATCTGGGTGCTACAAACATCAGAGCTGAGGTGAAACTGAAACATGTGCAGGTGATTCTGGTCGGTACCGAGTCGCTCAGATACAAGAAATCAGACATTTAAACGTAACTACGGGCAACAGAGACTGAAACTAATTTAACAGAGAAATAAAGAGAAAGACATTAATCTGATAAAAATAACAGTAAAGCTGGTTTCTAAGTGCCTTCTGTTAATGAGGACAAAAGGAAAAGTGAAGTAATTTCTTCCGCTCAGCTTCACCTTCCAGGCTGAAAACCAGCAGAAATTTCCACCTTTGAAGTGTGAGAATGAGACGCCTGAACTCAGACGGCGCTGGGCTGAGCGGCATGAATATTTCAGCCCCACTCTGTGGGAGCTGAACTCGTCTCTACAGAGTTTCTGACGGCCTTCTCCCTCCGCTAACACTCTGGATGAAGGATGGCTTTAATTTCAGCAGCTTTGATGCTCAACCTGCAGGAAGATCTGCAGCTGCTTTACGGCGCCTGGCTGCTGCTGAGAAACGCTTTTATTACGGCGCATAAAGAAGAATATTCTGCATTAAAATGAGGATTCAGTCAATTCTTCACCAAACCTCATGAGGAGAAGCTCCTTTCACTCCACTGACGTCAGGAATGTTAATTCAGGAGATGCAGAGGAAGAAGCTTCGCTGCTCTGAGGTTGTTAAACTGTCTGAAGGTTTTATTGGCTGGAAACGCGCGAATAATCACATTTCCTGCGGCTCCACGCTCAGCAGGGAGGATACAGGAAGCTACAGGAACGGCTGGGAAATAAAACCACTTCTATTCTCACGGTTAGGAGACACTACCTCCATTTATTTACAACATAAACATTCAGATTAATAAATTACTGAAATTATTTCTCCCTTTTTGTTTCAACTTCCTGGCTCTTCCACAAGAGGGCAGTAAAGTAACAGCTGCTCTAATTTCACACTGCAAATCATTTTCACCCACAACAATTAGAGGATGCAGCAAACAGGCTGCATCTTTTATTTATTTCTTACGTCATTTGCATAGGATTATTTTTCTGTTTTGCTAGAGAGAATGTTATTAATCATCATTGTTATTGTTTATTTTAGGATAAACTATCAGCTGTCGCTGTTTTTGCAGTTTGAAAGTTGTTTATTTTCTGCTTGTCTTGGTTTCTGAACATGGCGTCCTTCCTCTCCTCCTATTGGCTGCTGCTAGAGCAGCTGTGAGCGCACTCAGTAGAGTCTGACAAACAGGAAGAACCTCCTGAATTAGTTTACTGTTGTTGACAAAAAAAAACATTATTTTCCCTGCAGTTGTTCAACACTGAAGCAACAAAAAAACCTTTTTGAACAAATTAAAACGATGAAGAAAACAAAGAAAGAAACTTACTGGTAAAAGAAACAAAAAGAATATTTAGTTTTAAGTTTCTCTGAATAAAACAGTCAGAGAGCAAAACCCAAACCTGAAGAAAGAATTTAAAAAGTTTGATTTTAAATGTACATTTTCTTTTATGTGTAACTGAACCGAGCAGCGCTGCACGGGCTGCAGCTCCTACCTGCATGGAGGCAGCGGGGGTCAGGCCGGCCGCAGGGTGACTGGGTTTACTGGTCAGACGGGTCGGGAAGCCGCACACGCTCTGCAGCCGCTCTCTGCTGTCGGCCAGGAAGCGGGCCAGCGCCCCCTGCAGGTCGCCCCCGGGGCAGCGCTGCACGGGCTGCAGGCGGATGCAGCTGAGAGGGTAACTGAGCGGCGGGAGTGAAGGGACAACGTTTGGTAATAACAAGAATAATAATGATGATAATGACAGTAATAAAGTGTTTAATAACCAGTGATATCTAGTTCAGCGTGTCTATGCTCTGCTGCTCTGTGCAGCTTCTAGGCAGTGAATCTACGTTTGGATACGTGAAGAGTTTCTCTCCCACCGGCCTGAAGTAGACGCTGCAGTAGACTCCGCCCCCCTCCAGCTCCGGCAGCCGGTAGCCGTACTGGGAATCAAACCAACAACCAC
The DNA here is from genome assembly GCA_911649635.1 of Poeciliopsis gracilis. NCBI lineage: Eukaryota > Metazoa > Chordata > Actinopteri > Cyprinodontiformes > Poeciliidae > Poeciliopsis > Poeciliopsis gracilis. Next base: position 477,905 of record CAJVRI010000136.1, read on the forward strand.
TGGGTTGATTCCAGTGGTTGGAATCAAACCAGTGGTTTGTGGAACCAGTCTGGTTCCACAGAAAGGCAGAGCGAGGTTCTGACAGTGCGGGTCGGGTCGGGCGGTACCAGGCGGTTCCAGTGGTTCTGAAGGTCTCCGTAGGTCCTGAAGGGTCCGTCTCTGGGCAGCTGGCGGCCGATGCTGATGATCTGACCCTTCTTCATGCTGCACAGAGAAACAGCCATGAACTCACAGAGCAGCGGCTCCCCCTGCTGGCCAGAGGATCACATTACAACAGCAGGACGGAAATTAATCCGTTTCTAGTTTAGAAACCTGATTAAAACTTTTAGTCATAAATCAGGATTTCTGTTAATATTCTGATTGATCCTCATAATAAAGTGATTCGTTTTTGTCAGGACTGTCCACCGGGTGGCGCCGGTCCACCGGGTGGCGCCGGTCCACCGGGTGGCGCCGGCCCACCGGGTGGCGCCGGTCCACCGGGTGGCGCCGGTCCACCTGGGCAGGACGTGGCACCAAATGGGTCCCCCAGTGGAGGACGGGTCCAGGATGAAGTCCGGGTCGCTGCAGAACCTCTGGAGGAGCGGCGCCGGCAGCCCGAGGTCATCCAGCTGAGACAGAGAACAGACATGTTTTGGTTCTGGTTCTGGTCGGCCCGCTGCCCCCCCTGGGCCTCCTACCGTTGGCGGCGGCGTTCTCACGGCGCTGGCTTCAATGCTGAGGCTCAGCCGACCGCCGCTGGTGTTCATCTCCAGACCTGAACCAGAACCAGAACCGTTAGCTTTACCGGGCCGGCAGAACCTGATGCTGCAGAGGAGCAGGAAGCAGAACGTACTGACGGCGCTGAGCGTCCCCCGCCGGGTCAGGAAGTCTGCCCCTGCAAACAGGACCAGGTCAACCCGTTTCCATCAAACTTTAATAGTTTTGATTATTGATCCATAATTTTTCTGAACAGCCTCCAGTCTGGATCTGGTACCAGAACCAGCGTCTCTGTTGTCATGGAGACGCTTGAACAGCAGCACAGCTAGCTTTAGCCTAACAAACCGCTGACCTTTGACCCCTGAACAAACCAAAGATATAGCCGGTAACTATAGTAACAAGCATAGAAGTGGCAGAATCATCCTGTGGGACAATAAATGTATTATTTATTTATTTGTTGTTTTTAAAGATTATTTTAATTATATTTACTTTATTCTATTTGTTTTAAATATTGATCTAATTGATCTGCAGGTTGTTTATTTATCTATTTAATGTTTAAAAAAATCTGTTAAGTTTTATCATCATCATCATCATTTTATAATAAAGTTCAAATTAGTTTAATTAGATATTTATACATATTTTAGATTCTGATTTTATTTTATTTATGTTTTTTATTTTGATACGTTTTACAATAACAATACATTTATTTTGATTTAAATAGACATATTTATTTTTTACATAAATACATTTTTGACAGATAAATAAACTTGATATGAATAAATATTCTTGTGGCGTTTCAGGGCTGAAGCTGATTGGTTGAACCCTGAGGGGGCGTGGCCTGCTCTGCCTACCTGAGATCAGGTAAAGTCCTGCTTTGTTCCAGCGAGGAGCCAAACGGCTGATCAGAGAGTAAGAGAGGCAGCACTGCAGGTCGCCAGGAAACGCCGTGTGGGGACCGCCCAGCTGCACACACACACACACACACACACACACACACACACACACACACACACACACACACACTGATAAACACACGCAGATAAACACACACACAGATAAACACACACACACACTGACAAACACACACACACTGATAAACACACAGATAAACGCACTAAGAGTCAGGTGACCCCTGCTGGCTGCAGACAGTAACTACAGCAGTCTGATCTCACCTGCAGACGGTTTCTGATGGCGAAGGCCTGAAGGACGCCGCGCTGCAGGAAGTGGACCTGACAGGGAGGCACGGGTCAACAACCAACACAGCAACATGCAGCAGCAACATGCAGCAGCAACATGCAGCTGCAACATGCAGTGGCTACATGCAGCAGCAACATGCAGCGGCAACATGCAGCAGCAACATGCAGCAGCAACATGCAGCAGCAACATGCAGCAGCAACATGCAGCGGCAACATGCAGTGGCTACATGCAGCGGCAACATGCAGCAGCAACATGCAGCAGCAACATGCAGCAGCAACATGCAGTGGCTACATGCCGGTCTGAGATGTTCCAAAATGCCCTGATTGCATCAGAAGTTGGACATGGAGGATAAAAAGCTTCACTCTGAGCCAAACCGTCCAGCAGTGACCTTCAGCCGGGTCGTTCTGAAGGCTGCTGCTCTTCACTCTGTCCTGGTTTCCTGCAGGACTTTCACTGACCGTCTCTGATGAGAACAGAACCGACTGGACTGAACAGGTCAGACTGCTGCAGGCAGTTTGGTCACTTAGTTTGGGTTTCCCTTCATCAGCAGCTGGTTTTACTTTCTAGAAACAACTTTAAAGAGGAGAAGCTAAAGTCTTTGAAATGTGAACTTTCCCTAACCGTTTTGAATGATTAGGGATGATTTCTAGATGATTTCTAGAATCGTTTTCTGTTTCCAGTCAGAGGCAAACTGCTGCAGCTGCTGCAGCGGCGCATGCTGGTAGCGTGTGAGCAGACGGGGTGGCGTGCAAAGTCTCCATGACAATCATTCATGTTCCTGTCAGCCTCACAATGTCTCAATCTCCAGATCTGTGGAGCAGGAAACTTCCTGCTGCAGCAGAACTCGGCCTGAAGTTTACATCTTCATTCATCGCATTTATTTATTGACATGATAATTATCCTTGGTCTGTTACCTAAATGTTATTTAATATATATAATCATTATTTACTAGTATTTGTAGTAGTGTTTTATTGGATTTCTAAAATTATTATTAGCTGTAGTTTTATTATGGGAGTTATTTAGTTATTACCATTATTTTATTTTTTTTACTATATTTACATCGCGGCAGACTGGTGACCTGTCCAGGGTGACCTGTCCAGGGTGACCTGTCCAGGGTGACCTGTCCAAGTGACCCCGCCTCTGGCCCGGAACGCAGCTGGAGATAAACCAGCACCTCCCGACCCCGTTAGGGAGAAGGGTGGTCAGAAAATGGATGGATGGATATATTTACAGTTTTTATGCTATTCAACATTATCTTCAGCTCGAATGGTTTATATTTAGACCAAATTATGTCCGATCTGAATGAGTAGGTCATCAAACTTCCATCCATTTTCTAACATGATGTTTAACAATATAATGCTGCTTATTGATGCCAACAAACGGTGCAGTGAGTCTCACAGATATGACTGCAGTGACGTCAGTGATGGAGTCCAGAGCAGGACAGGCCAGGACGTCCGAGTGCAGCAGCACCAGCTCCCTGTGGAGACAACATGGCGGACAACATGGCGGACATCCTCAGCCTCACTCTCAGCTGGAAGCAGGCGATGTTTCCGGTGTTTACCTGCAGGTCCTGATCTGATTGGTCCTGGGCTCCTGCTGCTCTTCCTCCTGCGGACTCAGCGTGACGCAAACCAACTGCGTCATTTCCGGAAGTCCGAGGAAGAACAAAGACTTGGGCCCGACACTGCTCATCCTGCTGACGCCACGCTTTTTACATAAACTCTGCTTTTAAATCAAATTCAAACTTATAATATTGATGGATTACAACCTCTGTATTGTAAACCGAAAGTTTGTGTCAAAATTAAAACTATTTCGTGGCACATAAAGAATAAAAGATGCTAGAAAGACATCAGCAAAAACAACCATGGTGGGAATATGATAAAAATAAAACATTATGACACATTTATAACTAAACACACAGCAACAAAAACATCTGTTAAAGTGTTAAAAGTCTGAAACTTTTCCTCACCTCTTGACTCCTGAACTGGCTAAATCAGGCTAATTCAGCTGGGCGCAGTTTAGCCTCGGTTTTTCTGTGTAAAACAGTAAATTCACATCTAATCTTCAAGGTTTTTACATCTGTCTTCTGTAAAAACTATTAAATTCAAAGCAGTAGTCCAGAATATATGGAAATTATTCCAATTTGGTTAAAAATCTAAAAAAAAAAAACCTTCGCTCGAAACAAAGATGGGAAACACAAAGGACGAGTCTGCACTCCTATTTTCATCCATTGTGGCTTTTTCTGTTTTTAGTTCAGGTTATTTTCTATAAATTAATTCAAATATATTAAAAATATGATGCTGTACTCCTCTATAACCTTTACTTACATCCATGTGGCTGTTGTCAGTATTTTAGGTAAGTCTGGTTGATTTTCTCTTCTACCACAATGTAGACAATCTGTAATATAGACCAGCTTTGAGTTTGTGGGGCGCGTGTTTCCCGCCGGAGACTTCCAGAAGTTAAATCAAAGCTGGTCTATTGGACAGGAAGCTCTGCTGTTAACAGCTTAGAAGCTGCTAATGTCCAGAGGAAATCCACATTAAAGCAGCCCTCTGGCAGCACCAGCGGTAACTCAACACGTATTACGTGAGTGCGTGAGATAAGCCAATCCTTGCGTGAGAACTGGTTTCCTTGAAAACTGTTGAACTTTGGTGAACTTTCGCCTGCTTTGCCCAAGTCTTCGCCCACAGCTGGGCGATGACTGGTGAGAACCAATCAGCGACTCGCTTTGTTAACGATATGGAAATGAAAAACCAATGAGAGTACTAGAATAACTTTGAGGGCGGTACCAACCGTGCAAGGTTCTGCTTGGTGCCTTGAAGTAGCCTTTCTTAAACACAGTCGGACCGGAAGGAGACGTATTCTTTCAAAAATAAAATCTCAACATTTATCAACTGAGTCAGCAATCCGCACATAATTATTTACATGGACGAATATACTTCCGTCTGGTTTTTATATAAAATATTTACATTAACACTAAACTGTAAAAAAAATTGATAAAAATATGAAAAAAGGGAATAATAGACTAAGGATAAGGATAATTCATGAATGGGGGAGCGATTTGCTCAGCACCGCCTCTGGCTTCTCAGTAAAACCAACACGTTTTAATTGTGCTTTATCTTAATATATTTGTTTATCTTTTTATTTATTCATTTCTCCTTTAAGCTTTTTAATTTTGAGCTGATTTATTTATTTAATATTTATTTAAATATCTTCATAAATATGCATAGTTGTTTGCTTAAAGCACTAATTTGTAAGCTTAGAAGTCTACGTAATTTTTTTTGTTTTATTTTTATTGCATGTTATTTTTATTTTTTTTTAATTGAATATAACTGGATATAATTACTTATTTGTGTTATAAAATATCTTGATTTTGTTTCTATTTTAATTTTCACAATTTTGCGGAGCCCCCTAGGGGACATGGGGATTTTTTTTTTCTTTTGCGTCTCCTCGCAAAACTTTTGCATTTTGCGAGGGGACGCAAAGGTTTTGTAAAGGGACGCAAAATAAAAAAAAATCCCCATGTCCCCTAGGGGGCTCCGTACAATTTCAGCAATTTTAGGTAATTATTTTAGTTGTTTTCTTTTTTACTTTTACTAACGCCTAAACTGGCTTGTCAGTTTTACTTTGAAAACTCTACCCGGAAGTGGTGTTACCGCGCGCTCACCGTTGACAAGCAGTGAGCGCTGGAAGTTGGAGCGGAGTCTCTGGGGTAAATGTCGGAGTATTTGTGCGGTCGGACTCTCCCCGGTATTACATAACCTCAGTCCGGCCGAGCAGCTTCTCCTCCCGGTTCTCCTCCCGGTTCGCCGCCGGACCAAGGTGCAACAGAGATGGGTGAGAAGCAGGAGAAAAGCCCCGAAGGAGTGAAGTACTTCAGGCTGTCAGAGATCGAGGAGCAGAACTCCTTCAAGTCCACCTGGATCATCATCCACTACAAGGTCTATGACGTCACCAAGTTTCTGGACGAGGTGAGGAAAGTTCTGCTTCTGGTTCCGATCACCAGCCGGATCTTTGCTCGGTTTGCTGCTTCACATCAGATTTGATCAGGATTAAATCTGAGAGCCCCTCAGGGCCGTAGCTCAGGATTCCGGATTTGGGGGCCCGGGGCCCCAATGGCCGCCAACTATAAACTACTCTAGAATTCAATGTAACTTAATGAACCTTATTAAATCACTGATTTTTGATTATTGCGTATTTATTGTGAGCACCACATTTGTGTCAGACATGGTGAAGCCATTTAAAAAGGCAGCTTGTTAAAACTACTGAGACTCTTTGCTCTCATAAATTCATCATTTCAAATATTTTTCTTTATTCTGTTCATGTTGAGTTTAATTTTTTCACATATTTTTAGTTTAACTTAATTTTTCACCTCTAAACTTACAAATCACAGTGACAAAAAAAGATTTAACTCTTAAAAATAATAAATGCTTTTATTAAACTTAAACAATCTTTACTTGAATTTAATACGTAAAAATGTAATTTGCAAATAAATATAAAGTGAATCTTTTTAAGGTAACGTTGTTGGCAGACCGACTCGGTCCAGTAGATGTCAGAACCTGATCGACTTCTTCCATGTCTGAATGTAGAAACACAACTTTACTTTGGTTAGGACGCTTGTTTCATTAGTTTATGATAAAACCTCCAATCAGAGGATCATTACAAACCCAGAAGAATCAAAACAACTCCTGAATAAACTGTTAAAATAAGAGCATCTCATTTACTGCAGTCGTCTCCATGGTAACCAGCCATTGGTCCCGTCAGCCAATAGGATTGCAGGTTTAATTAGCATGAAGCTGATTTGTTCAGCAGCTCTTCTGCTGTCTGGTAATGGCTCTGTGGTCTCCATGGTAACTGTCTATCAGGTCAGAGGTCATTTATGAACTGATATTTGCTCCTGCAGGAACTTTCACACAGAACCGGCCCGGTTGGACTTTTGTCCTGCTGTCTGTCAGAGGACAGGCTGCACAGAGGTGAGGTGGTGGGCGTGTCCTCCAGGGAGCGTCACCGCCGGCCAGCCAATCAGGACGCTCGGTCCGGGCTCCTTCAGACCCGGTTCTGATGAGGCCCGGCTCGTTGTCTCTGCTGCAGGCTGTAAATCATTGGCAGGGCGATCCGGCAGACTGGAGCAGGGACGAGAGATAAGAGAGAAACGCAGAGTCAGCAGAACACACACAGCCAGAACCAGAACCAGAACCTGGAATCAGAACCTAGAACCGATCCAGAACCGGACCCTGAAGGTCTTCCAGAGGTTTTTCATCTGGACTTTGTTCTGCTGGTCAAACATTTTATTTGTTCGGCCATTTTGAATCTTTCTGTCGTATCAACACAGTTTGTTCAGTTTGTTAAAGTTATTTACCTCAAACATCCATCAGAACCTCCAGAACCTCCAGAACACAGAAACAGTTTGAGGAAAAACATCAGATTATTGTTTGTTTCATTAAATGTTTTATTTATGTTTTTGCTGATAAAGGACAAAATTTAAAATATTATTTTAGACTTTGAGATTTTGGTGCCTTTACTGGTGAACAGAATATTTTACATTATAAAACATTTTTAAAACAAATTAAAAAAGTTTTTAAAAAGCAGCAACTGATGAACAAGTTTCATAAAATCTGCCTGAGTAATCCGGTCCTCCTCCTGAACCGGGTCGTATCGGGTCGTTTTGCTGAAAAATCTCTAAAACTGACATTTAGAAAATAAAATGTTAAAATTGATGATTATTGGTCACATTTTCAACAACTAAATAAGTGAAACTGAGCCGAAAATCAGACGTTCAGGGGTTTCCATGACAACCAGAGCATTCCGGTGACGGTTCCGGTTCCGGTTCTGGTGACGGTTCCGGTTCTGGTGCGGTTCTGGTTCCGGTTCTGGTGACGGTTCCGGTTCCGGTTCTGGTTCCGGTTCCGGTTCTGGTTCCGGTTCTGGTGACGGTGTGGTCCGTGTCCGCAGCATCCCGGAGGCGAGGAGGTTCTGAGGGAGCAGGCGGGGGGCAACGCCACGGAGAGCTTCGAGGACGTCGGCCATTCCACCGACGCCAGGGAAATGGCCGCCAGCATGGTGATCGGAGAGCTGCACCCGGTCAGTGTGGGGTCGTCGCCACGGCGACGCCACCGTGACACGACACGAGACACTAACCTTACTGTCCACCATGACACGTCTCACTAACTGTCTGTCCGTCTGCAGGACGACCGGGACAAGATCCACAAGCCTGTGGTGAGTCAGCAGAGCCAGGGGCATCATGGGAAATGTAGGCCGCAGTGGTTGGATGAGGAGCAGGAAACAGGAAGAGGATGATGATGTTTAACTCTGACCCTCCTCATCACTTCTCTTGTTTGTGTTGGACAGGAAACGCTGGTTACCACGGCGAAGGAGGACGGCAGGTAAACATTTGCACCAGGGGCCACAAGAGGCCACATGGGGCTTCTAGGGGCTCCAGGGGCCTCTGGGGGCCACCGAGGGCTCCAGGGGCCACCTAGGGCTCCAGGGGCCACCTAGGGCTCCAGGGGCCACTGGGGGCCACCAGGGGCCACTGGGGGCCACCTAGGGCTCTAGGGGCCACCTGGGTCAAAGTCGGTCTCTGTCTCGGTGGTTCAGTATCTCCTGCTCGTCTCTTGCAGCTGGTGGTCCAATCTGATCATCCCCACTCTGGCGGCCGGCATCGTGACTCTGATGTACCGCATCTACACCACCGACAGCATGTGACATCATCGCCTGGGCGCTGTGATGTCATCATCCGCAGCGCTGTTGGATCCCCTGAGCGTAGAGCGGCGGTTCTAGAGCGAACCAGCAGCATCACATTCCCTCAGTCTGATCTCGGATCCACGGCTCTGTGCTGCGTCGGCATGGCAACTCTGAATTAACCAGAATGTAACCAGCCAATCACACGACTCTGTCCCAATGAAGTCCCTAATGGCGGCCATTTCCAATCCAGATGTTCAGCAGAACCTCTTGATCTCGCACTGGATGTATGATTTGTTTTTATATCTCCATAACTGAATGTGAACCAGTTCCTGTCAGCAGCAGCTACTGGGTCCAGTTTGGGTCCAGTTTGGTTCTGGTGACCTCAGTCTGAAGGGTGGGTGAAACCCGACCCGCGGTGTTTCTCACCAGAACCGGCTTCCCGCCTCCTTCTGCGCTAATTAACTCTTAAACTGAACTGATGAAACTCTGACTTTATTTTTATGGAAAAAGTTTAAATCTGGCTGTAAAACCTGAGAATCTCTCCTCCGTCCAGCAGGTGGAGCTCTTCAGACTGAATCGTTTCCAGAACTTCTGGTCGATCTGGACCTGTCCAGGTTCTGTCAGAACCAGAACCCAGTGATGCTGTATGAGTGCAGCTGCTTTCTAATGTAATAAAGTGATTGAGACATTTTGCTGCGGGCTTTTATTCTGAAATCTACTCCAGGTTATTGTGGGATGGCTGGTTCTGAATGCGGCTCTGCAGCGCCACCCTGTGGCGCCACCCTGTGGCCCATCAGTGTAACAGGAACAATCTGATGATTTTATATAGTTCAGATCCAAATGAAGGATTTAAATATCCACCAATCAGCTGCAGGTTGGTGGCCTGTTGCCGGGAAGATTCCAGAAAGGAGACCGAAGAAACAAAGCTGATCTATTTTATTATTATATTAAACCAGTAACTAACTGGGACGTTTTGATGGACATAAAGCTGTAAACATGAGGGATCAAATGGAGGTTCGGGGGCCTTCATACGGCCCTCTGAATGATCTTCAGAGGCCCCAGCTGGAGTTCTGGAGTATAATTACAGTTAATGTGGCTGGAAGTTCAGAGAAATCGAAACCGTTTCTGAGGTTCATCTTAATGTAGAAGCAGAAACATCCAGAAAGTCAAACAGAAAAAGGTTTTAAAATTGAGGCTCAGAAAATAATAAAATCAGAAAATCAGGAAACTGTCGGTTTATTTTTTATTTTGGGATCTTTAATAATTCTCTATGTAAATCTGATGATTTAATTTATTTCAATAACATGGAGCTGATTTTAATTTATCATTTCAACAGAAAAATATTTTGCTGTTGGCATTTTATTTAAAATAATTGTTGAGGAATTGTTTTCAACTTCATGACAAAAACTGATCCTCATCCCGGCCGCTTCACACTCGGCTGCGAACCGCTCCAGTGAGAGCTGAAGATCACGTCCCGATGAAGCCAATAGGACCACATCATCCGCAAAAGGCAGAGATGCAATCCTAAGGCCACCAAAACGGATCCCCTCAACACCCTGGCTGCGCCTAGAAATTCTGTCCATAAAAGTAATGAACAGAATCGGTGACAAAGGGCAGCCCTGGCGGAGTCCAACCCTCACTGGAAACGAGCCCGACTTATTGCCGGCAATGCGGACCAGACTCTGACACCGGTCATACAGGGACCTGACAGCCCGTATCAAAGGGCCCGGTACCCCATACTCCCGGAGAACCCCCCACAGGGCACCCTGAGGGACACGGTCGAACGCCTTCTCCAAGTCCACAAAGCACATGTAGACCGGTTGGGCGAACTCCCAGAACCCTCCAGGACCCTGCTGAGGGTGTAGAGCTGGTCCAGTGTTCCACGACCAGGACGAAAACCACACTGCTCTTCCAATATCCGAGGTTCGACTATCCGACGGACCCTCCTCTCCAGTACCCCTGAATAGACCTTGCCAGGGAGGCTTAAGAGTGTGATCCCTCTATAATTGGAGCACACTCTCTGATCCCCCTTTTTAAACAGGGGGACCACCACCCCAGTCTGCCAATCCAGGGAAACTGCCCCCGATGTCCATGCGATACTGCAGAGTCGCGTTAACCAGCACAACCCTACAACATCCAGAGCCTTGAGATACTCCGGGCGAATCTCATCCACCCCCGGGGCCCGGCCACCGAGGAGCTTTTTAACTACCTCGGCGACCTCGACCCCAGAGGCCGGAGAGACCGACCCAGAGACCGGAGAGACCGACCCAGAGGCCGGAGAGACCGACCCAGAGACCGGAGAGACCGACCCAGAGGCCGGAGAGACCGACCCAGAGACCCTAGGCTCAGCTTCCTCACTGGAAGGCATGTTGGTGGGTTGAGCAGATCTTCGAAGTTTTCTGCCCAGCAGCCCACGACGTCCCAAAATGAAAATGTACAAATAAAAAGAGAAATGCTGCCGCCTGGTGGTAGAAAGTGGTAATCAGTAAATGTGGGTTGGAGGTCTGGAAGTTCCTCTGCTTCAGGTTCCCTAAATAAATACAATGTGACACAGGAGACCAGAAACTGTCCAAAAGAAAAGGAAACAGCCTTTTAACTAGAAAAGCTGGATAAAAAACTATGAACGTTAGTAAAACTACAAATAGACAGAAATGTTGTCTAGTCAAAGTTAAAGAACCACATCAACATTTTTACTGCAGTAAAAGTAAAAAACTATTGGCTTTTAAAAGAACTTGAGTATTAAAAGTAAAAGTACTTGCTGAATGCATAATCTAATCACTAATAAATATCAATACTCATCATATTTCATTTTAATTCATCAGTAATCTGCTGTTTTAATGATCAATGATCGATGTTTTCATTGTTTACTGTCTGTGGCAGATCAGATTTATGATTCTCTGCATCATAATTTCAGGGATGGAAACGTTTTGTCTCCTGTCCAAACAGCAGGAACTTCACGTTTTTTGCAACTAGAGGCTTTTATTTTGAAAGTAATCCAAAGGAGAGGTGATGGAGAGACGGTGGGGGGACATGCGACCCAGGAGCCACGTAGCCAGAGCAAAGCTAGCGTCCATTTAATGATTTAATGTCACACAGTGAGATTGAGTGATTCAAAACTGTTTCACATAAAACAAGAGATAAAACAACCGAATCAGTTTCACCATCAATTCAAACTTCATTCTGCTTCCCTTAGATCTCTGAGCCACGATCCCTGGAACATAACGCCCTGGGCGGATGCCCATGTCAGAACCCACCACTGTGTGCATCATTAACCTTTAACCTTTAACCGTTAACCTTTAACCGCTAACCGTTAACCGCTAACCGTTAACCATTAACCATTAACCTTTAACCATTAACCGCTAACCGCTAACCATTAACCTTTAACCTTTGACCGTTAACCATTAACCGTTAACCATTAACCGTTAAGGCGAAGCGAACCGACCAATAGCATCAGGCCATCAGGATCTCCAGAAACGCGACGCTTTTATAGAAATGTAGTGAATAGAAAATATCCATTAAATCTACTGAAGTTACTTCCCACCACTGAGTAGAAAGACTCTTACAGTCAGAACCGACCGGAACTGGACTGGACCCGGAACCGGACTAATGAAGATATTTATTCAAATTAAATGTTGATGTTTACAAACATCCTTTGTTCTGTTTATGTTCCTGCAGATTCATTTCACTGCTTTTTAAAATCTTTTTATGAGTTCAGACTTTTACTGCAGTGAAGATGTTTGTGGTTTTTATTGAACATTAATAACATTAATAACATTAATATCATTAATAACATTAATATCATTAATAACTTTAATAACAGATCAGAGCTCAATAAGAAACCAATAAACTGATTTTAATCAAACTGTTTTTATAGTTTCATATTTAAACTGTTTGGAGTTTTTCTCAGTTTGTTCTGTTGACAGAACCGAGCCGGAACCGGACCGGACCTGCTGTTACATAACGCTGACCCTTCAAAATAAACCCAGAATGTTTTTATTCAGGGAAACATTTCATCACCCAGAAGCAGAAAAATCAGATGAAACGTTTCATTTTGTTTTGTTTCTTTCCTTTGAAGCTGAAATCGCAGCTCCACGTGAACATGACGTCACCCTGTAGGGGGCGGTGACGTCACCCGTCTGTTTACCGGCGCTGATTGACGCACCTGCTGCACGTGAAGCGTCTCGTTATGTAACAGCAGAAAACAGTGACCTTTGACCTGCTGGTGATGTGAACAATATTTGATACGTTTATTATTCATTATTATTGAAGATGCAATAGAACTTTATGATTCTATTACTACTAATAAAACATGATTATATAACAATGTTATAACAATAAAGCAACATGATAATAAAATCATTATAATAATTCATCATCGTTCAGATCAAACTGCTAAATATTTATCTGAGGAAAAAACAAATAAATATTTTACAAAAGTTAAAAATGAAACAAATATTTAATTGTAAATTTTCTTTCAATCTTGTTTTGACTCGATCAGGTGTTTATAATTCACTGACCTGGTTCTGGTTCTGGTTCTGGTTCTGGTCCACAGTGAATAATTCTGGAGGCCATGAACGGCCCACAAACCGCAGGTTGGAGACCAAACCATCTGGTTACATGTGAACGGTATTCAGACTGTGGAGGAGCTGCAGAGAGCCTCAGCTCAGGTGGCAGAATACAAAGGCACGCCACACTTTTCAGATTTCATGTTAATAATTGACTCATAAAATTTCTTTAAATCCTGAGGTGAAGTTGAGGAGTGTGTGTGTGTGTGTGTGTGCGTATAGGTGCGTGTGTGTGTGTGTAGGTCTCTCTGTGTGTGTGTGTGTGTGTGTGTGTGTGTGTGTGGTCTCTGTGTGTGTGTGTGTGTGTGTGTGTGTGTGTGTGTGTGTGTGTGTGTGTGTGTGTGTGTGTGTGTGTGTGTGTGTGTCACGCGGGGGGCGGGGGTCCGTATAGAAGCGGCGCCACGTCCGCCGCCCCGCAGGTCGCAGCTCACCGATGATCCGCTCAGCTCCGCCGTGCGGGCCGAACCGGGCCGGCCAGCAGAACGGCCTGCGGGAGGAAGAGGAGGATGAGGAGGAAGAAGAGGATGAGGAGGGAGACCTGGAGGACGAGTTGGACGCGTCGCACCTGGAGAAGTTCATGCGGGACCGCAGGAGAGCGCGCTCGCTGCCCGCGTATCCCGCCGCGCTGCTGGACGGCGGCAGGAAGCGGGTCAAGTTCGCGGACTCGATGGGTCTGACTCTGGCCCGCATCAAGCACTTCAGCGCCCAGGAGGACCCGCAGATCCCGCCCAAGGTTCTGTCCCGGTACCAGAGCTTCCCCCCGCAGCAGCAGGACCCGCGGACCGGACCGGAGCCGCGGCTGCTGGCCTGCTTCCCCGAGCCGCGGGACGCGGAGCGGCGGGTTCGGGAGCTGCGGGTCTGCCTGGAGAGGCTGGCCGTGACCCGGTTCGAGCTGCGGGGCCAGGTGCGGGTCCTGCGGGGCTGCACCGTCAGGGAGGTCGGGGTTCGGCTCACATACAACGACTGGCTGTCCTACGTGGACGCGCAGGCGGTGCCGGTCCCGGTGCCGGAGCAGCCCGGGTCGGAGTCGGTCCGGTTCGGCTTCAGCGTGTTCGCTCCGCCCTTCATGGACCCGGGCGCCGCGGTCCACTTCGCCGTGTTCCTGCGCAGCGACGACGGAGAGTTCTGGGACAACAACCAGGGCCAGAACTACTCGCTCCGGTACCGGAACCACAACCAGAACCAGCCGGGCCGCCCGGACCCCGAGCCGGCCGGAGAGGCTTGTCCGTCCCTCTGAGCGGACCGGAACCAACCGGACCGGTTCTGATCCAAATGTTTGACTGGAAAACCTGAAGAATCCCGGAACCGTTAAAGTCCAGCAGGTCCAGACTTTGGTCTTTATCGGCCATGCTGAAAATCCAAGATGGACGATAATCGATCATTTCATTTGATCGGATTTATTCGGTTTGTTTTATCGGTTTATCAGGTTAAATATCGGCAATCATTGAGCAGAGAAACTTCAGCAGGTTTAAACATGGATCAATGGAATCCATTATTATTATGATTAGATATCAATATCTGCCTGTTTTAACAGTTTAAACACCAAATATTAAGCAACAGGAAGTGTTTCACTAACCGCTAACAGGCAGATCATTTCCATGCATTTAGAGATTTAATGCGTTTTCATAACTTTGAAAATGTTTAGCTGCATCTGAATTAATGTCTGGATAAAATCTAAAGCGCTAATTTAAGAGGCTGTAAACTTTTAGTTGAATAAAACTTGATCGATTCCAGAATTTAGGTAGTTAGTTGTTTATAGTCATGCTCTTATTTTGAAGGGAGAAGACTGTTTATGCAGCAAATGGAAAAGAAAACTGACAACAATTTAGCACTTTAGCATTAGCATCCACTAGCTAGAGTAGCGCCCTCAGATGGTTATTGTCTAATAACAACAACAACAACAACAATAATAATAATAATAATAATAATCTGATGAGTTATGAATCATTTGAATTTCTGATCTTTTCTCCTGGTTTTTATGTTTTTATGTTTTTGGCTTCAGGACGTCAGTGGCTGTGATTCTGACCACTCTGTGACGTCACGGGCAGGGCCCGCTCTGATTGGTCCCTGCAGGATGTTTTCCTTTGCTCCAGTTTGGAGCCAAATATTTGGTTTAATGTTGCACACAGAGCAGGTCCGGTTCGGCTCGGTTCGGCTCGGATTATGAAAAACAAACAAAGTTCTGAGTTCAGATCCAGAGTTCGGTGCCGGTTTGACCCAGATGACCCAAACAGCAGAACTTCGCCTCCTGCTGGTTTTCTTTGTAATTATTTCCTCACATAAAGAGGAAAAAGTTCTGATTGGACCCGGTTCCAGTCCGAACTGGGTCCAATCAGGTAATGAATGATGAAACGTCCAGTCGGTCCGGATGGTCCAGAACCACAGCTCAGGTTTTAACGGGTCGCTGCTTTGATCCATAGAAACTTTATAAAATGATTCTGATCACAAATGATGTGACTGAAATTATTTTAAAGCTTTTTATGAAATTATAAACAAAATGATATGAAAATAAACTGAATGAAAGATTTTTAGCTGTTTTCTTTATATTTAATAAAGTTTTGGAGTTTGAATCGTCGATTTTAATCAAATATATTTACAGATTCTACTGTAAATATCTGATCAGTTTTTAATTCCATTTAGTTTTTAAACATTTATTTTAGTCATCAACTTGACTTCTGATTAAAGTGTTTCAACTCCAGTAAATGATCCCTCAGCACCACAGATCCTCCGCCGTGCCTGAAGCGTCACTCAGATGCATATTTATCATGTTCAGATTCTGCAGCTGAAATATCATCTGATCAGAACTGAGCTGAGTTACAGACCCGGCTGGAGTTACGTTTGTGATGGTAGGACAGGAACTGGAGGCGGTTCTGGATGGGAGACCTGAGAACCTTCAGCCCGGAGTTTTTTCTCCTCCTGAAATATTCATGTTCATGTTCATGTTCATGTTCATGTCTGAGGGAAGCAGAAGCTGAAATGTCCTGCAGGTCACCGAGGCGCCGGCGGAGGAACCAGATGAAGCTCGCCGGGTCTCTGCAGAGCACAGAGGATAAGAACAGAACCGGGTCGTGTTTACAGCCCGGCTGTCCGTCCAGCTGTCTTCACGCTCAGACCAAAGTCCAGAGGCGCCTCATGTTGGTGAACCTGACCTCCAACATTTGATCCGTCAACAAACGCCGCCGCGTCTCTGCTTGAATCGATGTTCTAGAAATAAACCAGCTGCTGTTTTGGTTCCTTTACACTGAAATAAAACGTTGATTCAATCCTGATCTGATCGGATCCTGAAGAAACTTTCATAATGGATTTTATTTTAATAAGGATGATTAAAGATTCATTCTGTCATCATTTAGAAACTTTCTCTGTAGTCAAAAAACCTGGAGCCATTTCTGCTGCTAGCGCTATGCTAGCACGTTAGCTTAGGTTGTATTTACCCAGAATGCCCTGCGCTTCAGGCCACTTCCTGCTTCTCCCACCACCATCACCACCATCACCACCAGTTGGTGCCGAAGATCCAGACCCACTGACATCATCATCACTGGAACCAATCATCATGCAGTTCTGGTGTCTGCATGGTTTCTGTTTATGCTTTGATTCAAACATAAATGGAAACATTTTATGAACATCAACAACATCCAACATGAATTTGGTTCCTAATGATCCAAAGCAGCAACTGGAGAAAAGCTGATTTACTGTCATGATGTTTCAGCACAGAGTGATGCATCATGGGAAGCATATTGATCAAAAGTTGGATCAATAAGGAGTGAAAACAGTCAACAGACCTGCAGGCTCATCAGAAGTGGGTCAGAACCGGGTCTAAAGTCTGTGCTGTACTGAGCATGTGCAGAAGGTCCAGCAGCCGTTGAGCAACAAGATCTGAGTTTGAACCAACAAACGGATCTAAGAATAGCAGCGGGAGGCCCCCAGGGGTCACTCACCTGCTGGGGCCTCCACCTGCTCCACCTGCTCCACCAACACCTGGGCGCCAGCCAGCTGCAGGAGAAGAAGAAGAAACCTGCAGCACCGCCTGGTGGTCACTACCGGAAGCGTCGCATTCATCTGGATTCCTGCTTAGAAACTTTCTCAATAAAGTGAGCAGAGGAAACAGACTTCAAAATAAGAGCACAAACAGAAACAGCTGATGAAACTTCAACATGTTGATTCAACTGAAGTTATGAAGTTTATGAAACAGCCTCGTAAATTAGAGCCTAAGAATTCATCCAGAAAATTAACTCAGGAGAAGCTAAATGTTTTCAGTTAGCTAAGCACGAAATAAACGTTAGCTTCACTGCTAGCACATTAGCAACAGTGTGCATGCTAAGAGGAGATCAGGTCCCCAGGCGTCCCTGAATGCATCACAGAGTCGATCTGGTTTCCAGAGGTCCCTGAATGCATCACAGAGTCGATCTGGTTTCCAGAGGTCCCTGAATGCATCACAGAGGGAAACAGTTGGAGCGCCTCCTTGTTTTCTCGGCACCAGTTTAGATCCAGTCTGTGCTGGTTGGACTGATGAAGATGAAGATGAAGATGAAGATGAACTCTGGTCCATCCTTCGGGCAACGCGGACCGGACCGACCCGGTTCCCTTCATGGCTTCAGGCTTTTGGACTCAGAGCTGCCAACATTAAAAAAGATTAAAACTGAGAAAATAAAAAATAAATGACATAAAAACGAGTCAGAAAAGAAACGAAACCGAAAAAAGAAACAGAAACTAGAAACTTTATTGTAATTTAACTTTTAATTTGACGACTGAAGCAGGAAGAAGCTCAGAGACGATCATCTGATCATCGACCAGAACTGGTTCCCAACATAACATCTGCATGAACCGTTGCCATGGTGACTCCTCTGGGGGCGGGGCTGAGGATGGAGGGGGAGGAGCCTGCAGATCTGATTCATTTTACACTAAAAATAAGCATTTTAATTGAATTTAGAGATGAAACTTCAAGTCTTCACTGTAAAACAAACAGCTTGTCGTCACAGAGGACGGCTGACAGCTGACCGTCCTCCTCGTCTCCTGCAGGACGGTTTCACATGTCCCCATCCATCTGATGTTTCATGTTTCAGGAAAAACAAACTAACGTTTGAGTTTTTCCTGCAGAGGAAACATGAGAAACATCAGGCAGAAAAACGTCCAGCTTCACTCCGGCCTACATCTCCCACAATGCATTTCACAGGCCGGGTCGAAGCGTCATGGCGCGTCCACCACCGTCCGCTGAGCCTCGTACATTTTCCCGATGGACACCTGGACAGAGACACGAGGGACGAGTCAACTGCAGGAAAATCACAATGTGGATGGAAAAACAAGGAATTTAGAGAAATAAATGAAGATTCAAGGAAAAGATTTTAAATGAAATCATTTAAAGGGACCACGGATGTTTTTTCCAAAGGTTTGACATAACAGTGATGGAGTCAAAAAATAAAATAAACCTCTACCCACTGAGAAAATATCCAAAAATATTTTTACAAATATTGAGGGAAAATCAACATGATAACGTCCGGCTGCTTCATATATAATATATTCAGTTTATTAGACATTGTAATATAATTAATTTACATTTTATAAAGTATATATAAAATGTTTTAAATATGATTTAAAAACAAATGTTTCTAAAAAACCTGAATGAAAAAGCAAAACTAAAAATCATATTTAATTAATATCAATTAAAGATGAAAGTATTTAGAAATATTTTAATTTACTGAATGTATAAAATTAGAAACATTAAAACACTTTAATGAACATTAAAGTGTTTTAATGTTTCCTCTGATCAGCAGCGAGGCGCCGATTCCTCCAGCAGGCGGCGCTGCAGCGCAGCAGAGAGGCTGAGTGACGTCAGCAGGCTGAACTCTGATGTCACACAGGAGGAACGATGAGTGAGGACAGCTGTGTGTGTGTGTGTGTTGGTATGCATGTGTGTGTTTGTGTGTGTGTGTGTGTTTGTGTGTGGGTATGCATGTGTGTGTTTGTGTGTGTGTGTGTGTGTGTGTGTGTGTGTGTGTGTTGGTATGCATGTGTGTGTGTGTGTGTTGTTGTGTGTGTGTGTGTGTTGGTATGCATGTGTGTGTGTGTGTGTGTGTGTGTGTGTGTGTGTGTGTGTGTGTGTGTATGCATGTGTGTGTGTGTGTGTGTGTGTGTGTGTGTGTGTGTGTGTGTGTGTGTCGGTCGGCTCCGGCGGGTCGGAGCTCCAGAGAAAAGATTTTTACTTGCAAACAGAAAATGATCAAATGATCAGCTGTGACCTTCTGACCTCATGTCTGTTTGTGTAACCCATGACCTCTGACCTCATTCAGACAGTCTCTGAGGTCTGGACGTTTATCTGTCACTGTGACAATAACTGCATGGTGATTCTTTCCCTCTGGTGTCAAATCCTGCAGAATCAGACTGAGAAACATGTTGGACTAAAGCAGAAGGTTCACTGAGGTCACAGGTCACCAGGTTACATCAGCAGAGAGTCTGGAATGAGGCCTTGAGGTTTCTGTGCTCAGTTCATCCGTCTGAGCTGCATGGAGACGGAACCACAGCAACCAGAGCGACGGCAGGATCTTTACCAGTGTAGAAGTTGTTACTGCAGGAAGAGAACTCAGTTTGTATCTGGGTTTCGGACCGGAACCGGAGCCTGTCCAGGTTTTGGACCAGAACCGGAGCCTGTCCGGGTTTTGGACCGGAACCGGAGCCTGTCCAGGTTTCGGATCGGAACCGGAGCCTGTCCGGGTTTCGGACCAGAACCGGAGCCTGTCCGGGTTTCCTGCTCCTTGGTGTGTGTGGTCGTTCCGCTGCAGTGCCAGCAGGGGGCAGCGTCTCTCCATGCTGCTCTCTCTGCTCCGGCTCATTAATTATTCTGCCGTCAGCCCATTCACCCCCCACATGAATCCCCTCTTTCACTTTCTGTCTCTCTGCGAGGAGCACCCTCGCGTGGACCCCCCCCTCGCGTGGAGCCCCCCCTCGCGTGGAGCCCCCCCTCGCGTGGAGCCCCCCCCTCGTGTGTGTGACCTCCTGATTGGCTGCGGCGCGGTGTAGTGGGGAGGGGAGGGGGGCGGCCAATGGGCGGCCGGGAGGCTTGGCTCTCATGTAAATTGTTGCGGCTGAGTCTCGTAACAAAGGGAAGGCCTCGCTCCGCTCCTCTCCTCCCCACATTTGTTCCTCTCTCTGCATCACTTCATCTTTTTACTGGAGCTGCTGTCACTTTCACCTCATGAATAATCAATGCCGAGTTGTGAAGATGGAACCGCCGCGCTGCGTTTGGACGATTCAGGGAGGCTCACACTGCAGCCACCAGTTGACATTCAATTAAAGCTGCAGTATGCAGATTTACAATGTTTCCTCAGAGCGGAAACCAGAACCGGAGAGGGGCGGTTCTGCTCACCGGGCCAGGCCGGGCGCCGGGCCGGGCCAGGCGCCGGTCTGGGCACCGGGCCGGGCGCCGGCCTCCTGGCAGACGGGTCTGGAAAGCCGGCGCGTTCTGCTGCTGTCGCCGTCTCAAGCTAAGCCTCACAGATCCTGCAGGATTCTCCAACAAATCCAGCTTGTGCTGCAGCCGGTTCAGAACCCGACGGGTCCCTCAGAGGAGCCCGACCCGTAACCCCACGCTACAAACCAACAGAACCAGAAGTTATGAACTCAAAGAAAATGTTTCTATCACTGCAGCTGTAGATCAGCCAAAGCAGATATTGATCAGGTCGAAAAACACAAATCAGGACGTTTAAAGTCTCAGGAAGTTGAAGTCACTGCAGAGCGACTTAAATTCACTTAATCTGAGAACTAAACTGCTTAATCCCAGGAGATTAGAAGGATTTTATGCAGGAAAGTTTAAAAGAACAGAGATTAGAGGCTTAACCTCAAATTATTATCAGCTAATAAAGAGAAAAGGAGAAAAAACTCTGAAGAACTCGATTAAAGCCTCGATAAAAAACCAGTCAGAGCCGATCCAGAGGGAAACAAAGACATGAGTCTGACCTCTGACCTCTGAAAGGGAAACATCGAACATCTCATCCATGTCTTACTGGTTTTCATTGGTGGAAACCACTAATGAAAAAGCCGTCTGTGCTAACGCTAAAGCCATAACATATTAGCCCCATCAACGCTAAACGCTACGTCAACATGCTACTTAGTAGAAGCTAATGCTAAAGCGCTACATCAACATGCTACATAGCTAAAGCTAACACCACAGCCTGCACCACGTGTCAGTGGCCTGGTATGTCTCCCTCTACAGGTTTAAGGTTGTAACTACACGTCCTCCTGAGCGCTTTGCGCTACAGGAAGTGATTCAGGTTGTAACTACGCGTTACAACCTGAATCACTTCCTGTAGCTTGGCGCTACAGGAAGTGATTCTTTGGACCAGATTTTTCACTCATGTTTCAGTTCTTCAGTTTTGCTGCTAAATTCAATCGATAATCAAAACAACACAGACGTTGAGCTTCATTCAACTGAACTTTCATAAAATCTCAAACTGTTGCTTTACCGTTTATCTCGACAAGTTCATTTAGGGGAAGCTAAGTGCGCTAACTGGACTGAAATTATAGTCCAGTTAGCTCCACTATTAGCCACTGCTGCTAGTTTAAGGGGTTAGATGTGGTTTCAGGTGAAATTTAGACTAAATGTACCTGTAACCTTTAAATGCAGGTGAAATATAAGAACATTTCTGAAAGAAATCCTCTGAGAGCGCCACTTCCTCAGAGACGGAGCAGACGATGCGTTTTGACTGGAGCTCCTCTGAACGTCACGGCATCCAACCTGATGCTCAGCAGCAGAAAGCAGGACCCAGTCGTGACCTTCAGTCCTCCTCCCTCCAGGCAGGAGGTGTGAGATTAACATCGCACCGCCGCTCTCAGGTGGGCTCAGGAGACACGGATCCTCAGCGCAACGCCCGGCCGTCTGACAGCCGCTCGCCGCAGAACGGGCTCTGTGGATCTAACCTGGAAAAAGGCTCAGATGCCACCACCGCATCGGGCGGAGCTCCCAGCATGCATTTCACCTGACAGGAGATCAGGGGGGCGGAAACACCGATACAGTTAGCGCAAACGTTTATTCATTCAGTGAGTTTAAACTGAAAATGTTTTAACCAGATGTTTCAAATTAAAGGTTGGATGTAAAACCATGGATTTTATTTTTACCTCGTCTCTACCGTCACGATAAATGTTACTGATGATAAACTGTCATTGTTGTTTTGACTGATGGTTAAACATGGCGGACGCCTGGCGACCCGGGTTTGGTCCAACAGGATGTGACGTCAGCAGAGGAAACGGAAGTCAGCGACCGCAGGACGAGAAGCTTCATCACCAGAGGAAGAGGAGGAGCCTCTCCGACTGAAGGAATGAAAACCTTCATCACTCCGTGGGCCTGCAGTGAACACCCGGACCTGTCGGCCATCTTGGCCACGCGGTGAACACCCGGACCTGTCGGCCATCTTGGCCACGCGGCGAACACCCGGACCTGTCGGCCATCTTGGCCACACGGTGAACACCCGGACCTGTCGGCCATCTTGGCCACGCGGTGAACACCCGGACCTGTCGGCCATCTTGGCCACGCGGTGAACACCCGGACCTGTCGGCCATCTTGGCCACGCGGTGAACACCCGGACCTGTCGGCCATCTTGGGCCTGCAGCCGTCCGTTTCTTGCCAACAGTGAAACTTCCTGTGTGTTTTCCAAAGTGCCAGAGTTTCTGCTCTCCTCATAAATGATTCATGAACATTAAAAGCGCTTCGGGTCCCGTTTGAAAGGCGCCGCCTTCCTCTGTATCTGTTCCTCCGTTTGACATTTACAGTCTCCTCTTCCTTTTTCCAATTCTTTTCTTTTTTTATTGCTTTTCATAAAGTTGTGGAGGAGAGAACATTTAGCCGGTGGAGGCAGAGCAGCTCCACATTAAACCGCATCACTCATCCTTTACTCTTCACATCCAAACTCTCAGCTTTTATGAAGCAAAACTCTGTTGTTGTTGGACTTTATGTCAGAAATCCATCATATCTGCTGCTGGTTTCTGCTCTGCATCAGCGCCTCGGGGAAATGTTTCACTGTTAAGGTGCTAAAACCGAATGTTTCCTGTTGAGCTGCTGCACTGGTCGTTTATTTCTGACATAATCAGCAAAACGCAGCCGTAGAGTTTCATCTTCATCCACAGATCCACAAACTGAAACAAAATGCTTAGATTCGTTTAATTTGCACAACATCAGAGTTTAGGAGACATGTTGCTAAAGTCGCTAACCTTCTGTCAGGAGACCAAAGGAAAGATCAGGAGACGCTAGTTAGCAGTAGAGGCTAGGTAGCAGGAAATGCTAATTAGCGGGAGACGCTAGGTAGCAGGAAATGCTAATTAGCGGGAGATGCTAGGTAGCAGGAAATGCTAGGTAACAAGAGATGATAGCCAGTGTTGGTGGAGGCTACCATGTCTGGGATTCATAGTTGGACCTTTTGCATTTGCAACTTGATGTTTTATGAGCGGAAAATGACAAAAAAAAATGTTTTCACATTTTGACACGTTTGTTAGCGTCTCGGCTTCATGGCGTAGCAATGCGCTAGCAGCCTCCAACTACCTAAGTTAGAATTTCAAAATGGCTACTTTCACATTTAGAAACTAAACTGTTGCTTTTCTTGTCAATATTTGTTCTTCAAGTAGTTTTCATATGCATACAGTGAAAGTATAAAAAGCTTTGTTTCCAGGATGCAGCTCTGTGTTCATCGTTGATGCTCCAACAGTGGAAACCACCAACATGTGACACTTTAAAAAATGCTTAAACTGTGAAAACAATTCTTTTGGAGGGTCCTTGAAAGCAGCACCGGCTCTCAGGTTCTGTTCGGGTCTGCAACCAGAACCTCCCTGTGCTGCGACTGGGTCGACTGGAAACCGACCGATGGGACGTCTTCACTTACAGCCTGCTGCTGGTCAACCTTCAAACCTCCTTCCTGCAGGCCCCGCCCACCAGCTCGTTAGCCTGAAGCCCCGCCCACTCAGGCGTTGGCCAATGGCAGCCCGGCTGGTGACCGTGAAGAATCTCCTGGGAGGAACAGAAACTTCCAGCCCAACTTGCCTTAATGAGGAGTTTCTTTGAAAATCTGTCGTTCCTGAACCTTAATTTCCTTCTGCAGCGAACGCTCCTTAATTAGAGACCGAGGTGAACCGCGCTTACACACCGGAGCATCCAGCTCAGTGTGTGTGTGTGTGTGTGTGTGTGTGGAGTTCCCTCGCTCATGGCCGGACTCCTCTGATCTCTGTTTCAGTCCGATGAAGCCAAAGGCAGAGTAAGGAAGAGGACGAAGGGGATAAATTGCCAGCTCGTTATGCCTCCATTGTTTCGTCCTTCTCCCGTCTTTCCTCTAATTTACAGTTTTACTCTGTGACTGAATCTGGAAAGTTTCATCAGATGTGAAGCATCTTTCCTCTGATGCAGCGAAGCAGCAGATTTACAGAACGATTCGACCTTGAACTGACCTCCCTCTCATAGGTAAAGATCACAGAACAAAAACTCAACATGTGGTCCTGTGCTGCTCTCTAGCGCCTCCAACAGGAAGCTGAGATGTTTCCAGGCTGATCCCAGTTATCCTGGACGGCTGCAGGCGCCACATCGTCCTGCTAAAACCATCAGAATCAGTTCACACTGAGCTGATTTCATCTGCCCAGGTTGACACGACGTCACACAGAAACGCCTCCAGAAGCTCCTCCCCTTTCAGCAGAGGCTCCGCCCACATGGCAGATCCTGGAGGAGTGTTCAGGCAAAATAAAGGGAAAAGAGACGAGTGTGGAAAAGAAGGCTGTGTAAGGCTGGTGGTGTTACGGCGGTCCAACAAAGGTCAAAGGTCACAGCGAGAAGCCACTAAAGCTAAATGAACTAAAAACTAAAATGAAGCTATGCTAGGAAGGAGTCACATGATCCTCCCTTTAAGCTTCAATAAACTTGTTACTGAATGGAAGATAAACGTTTCTTTAGTTTCTTCAGGACTGCAGTTTTTAGTTATCAGGGTTATTGACGTTTTGCTGGCGGTTCAGTCACTGAAATGTTTTTTTCCACAGCGAGGTTAAACAGATTAAAGCAAAGTGACATCGTTCAGATTCACTGATGAATCCGTTCACATGCAACAGGAAACCGATGGAGACGGATCATCAGACGCACAGTTCAGCTGAACGAGCCTCTGAATAACCAGCCGGATGTTGATACCAGCAGAGAAACGGCAGCACCGCTAGAGCTGCTGCCTCCGCTTCGTTCCGCTGAGCTTTTCACTGCCAGCAGTCACTTTCTGTCATCAATTATGTTATTATTGCAGCCGGAGGAAAACCTTCACCACATCGATGCAGCGAAAACGAGCAGCAGTCACTCTGGGACGACACAATCGATAGGAAACGTGCCGAAGAGAGGCGGAGGAAACTGACCGGAGCAAACTGGAAACACACTGGAAACAGTCTGGAAACAGACTGGAAACTGAGTGGGAAACAGAGTGGAAACTGAGTGGGAACAGTCTGGAAACTGACTGGAAACAGAGTGGAAACAGTCTGGAAACTGAGTGGAAACTGAGTGGAAACAGACTGGAAACTGAGTGGGAACAGTCTGGAAACAGACTGGAAACAGACTGGAAACACACTGGAAACACACTGGAAACACACTGAAATCAGGAGGCAAAGGGACCAGAAACACAGACCTCCCCTCGGCTGCTGAGTTTCTAATGTCCTCAAGCATCTTCCCATCTTCTGCTGATGTCAATGAAATTGTTTCATTTTTGTGGTGTTTCCACTAAATAAGTAATAAAATTAAAATCACAGTAAAATCAGCTTGTTAACGTGATAAATTATTAAAAGTCGTGACAGTGAAGGATGAGACATTATCCGTCAGCCAATCAGAGGAGCCGTCGGTGTCCTTTAACTAGACTCCAGTCCTTTGGTCTAGTCAAAGTCCAGTTGGGTGGGTGAGGTGTGAACACTAAGTGACCTCCGACCTCTGGGTTCGATCGAAGTGAACTTTGGTTGGTTTGAATGTGAACGCCAAGCGGCCCAGAGAGCGCTCCAAAAGCAGAAAGTGACTACAGCGCAGGGCATTCTGGGTAAATCCAACCAAAGCTAACATGTTAGCCTAGCACTAACATGTTAGCCTAGCGCTAGCAGCAGAAATGGCTCCTGGTCTTCAGCCAAAGACTAAAGAGAAATCCTCCAGCTCTAAACTCTGACGCCTCCATCTTGTTTCCATCTGGTGAAACAGGAAGTTGCTCTCAGCGTCTTCAGAGGTTTTAGTGTCGTTTCCTGCAGTGGTTGTTGGTGCAGCGCCCCCACAGGCCAGGAGGGGAACAGGATGGTTTGGGTCAGAACCTCAGCAGCTGGAGGTGGAGCAGATGTTCTGGTTCCAGTAGAACCGGGTCGACTGGACCATCAGAGGGAAAAGATGAAGTTCATATAGAAGTAAAGAGTTTAAAGCTTTTGTTCTTTGTCCTTCACATTGGATGAAGAGCTTCAGAACATCATCGAGTTTCCTGATGTTTTTTAGCTGGTGCTGAGATGAAACCCGGTCAGGTGACTTCCTCCTCCTCCCCGCCTACTTCCTGCTCCTGGTTCGCCGCCACCCTCCGGTCCCGTTGCATTCTCCAGTCAATGAATTTCATCATGCATGTCGAGGAGGAGGAGGAAGCAGAACCACGTTGCATCACTTCCAGATTTCTAAGAATAGAAGAAGAAAAACAAACAGAAGAAATGCGCCGAGGAGGAACAGAAAGCAGATGCTGCAGCTCTGAAATCACATGCCGTGTTTATCACATGACATCATCTCTAACAGCTTCAGCACAGATTACATCAGCTACACTTTACATACCAGGCTGAGGCTTCATCGATCAGCCAGCAAACTGGTAAAAGCTGAGAGGAGTTCGGCCCACAGAGCAGCGCTCGATTTCATGAGGAGACATTTTTACAGCTGATCTGCTCAGAGACATCAGCAGTCAGAAAATACAAACTCCAGTCAGAGGGTAGAAACTGCTGGTTCTGTGAGGAGCGGAGGAGGATCTGACGGCGCAGCTTGACGGATGCCGTTCCTCTCCCGCTGAGCGCAGCGCTGATTTCTCTGCATTAGACCTGAAACGTGTCGCAGGAAACGCAAAACGCTCCTGATGGACGGTTTGAAGGGAAATCAGAAGACTTCAGCCTGAAACAGACGTCTGTCTGCCAGCAGATGGAACTGCCAAGTTAAAAATCACAATAAAATGTCCCAGAAGTTACTGTGACGAACGATGATAAATTAGTTTAATTATGGTTCAGGTCTGGTCTGTTGGAGCTGACAGACGGGCCAAGCAGAGACGTCCCCAACACGGGCCAAGCAGAGACGACCCCAACACGGGCCAAGCAGAGACGTCCCCAACACGGGCCAAGCAGAGACGTCCCCAACACGGGCCAAGCAGAGACGTCCCCAACACGGGCCAAGCAGAGACGTCCCCAACACGGGCCAAGCAGAGACGTCCCCAACACGGGCCAAGCAGAGACGTCCCCAACACGGGCCAAGCAGAGACGTCCCCAACACGGGCCAAGCAGAGACGTCCCCAACACGGGCCAAGCAGAGACGTCCCCAACACGGGCCAAGCAGAGACGTCCCCAACACGGGCCAAGCAGAGACGACCCCAACACGGGCCAAGCAGAGACGTCCCCAACACGGGCCAAGCAGAGACGTCCCCAACACGGGCCAAGCAGAGACGTCCCCAACACGGGCCAAGCAGAGACGTCCCCAACACGGGCCAAGCAGAGACGTCCCCAACACGGGCCAAGCAGAGACGTCTCCCAACACGGGCCAAGCAGAGACGTCCCCCAACACGGGCCAAGCAGAGACGTCCCCCAACACGGGCCAAGCAGAGACGTCCCCCAACACGGGCCAAGCAGAGACGTCTCCCAACACGGGCCAAGCAGAGACGTCCCCAACACGGGCCAAGCAGAGACGTCCCCCAACACGGGCCAAGCAGAGACGACCCCAACACAGGCTGTGATTCTGGACTGCAGCTTCAGTCACTCCAACATCTCCCTCAGGTGGCCGTCAAACCGTTTGGATCTGATGGAGTTGCCGTAGGTCAGAGCTGCCCAAAGGTCATCCAAAGGTCATTAATGGCCCTGACTTTATTCAAGAAGGACAAACAACGGGTTAGTGATTTTAGCTTCTGGTTTTATAGAAATCTCTTTACTGGGACAGAACAACATGGCCGCTCCTCACATCCAGTTTCAGGAAGCAGGTCATTCAGCTCAGACCTTGTAGCTCTGACCTTCTGACCTTTCGGTCCGACCCTTGTCTCTACAGGCCAGCAGGGCGGAGCTGTCCTAAATGAGCAGCTTCCTTCTCAAACCGGACCTCATCTGGTCAGCAGCGCCTCGTTTTACGGATAATCTGGATGATGATGATGATGAAGGTCTGCAGCCATAATGAAGTCCTGAGAAGCTGCTGCTTCTCTCCACCTGCTGCTGATCAGCTCGCTAACACGGTTAGCGCTAACAGAGCTAACTTTGTTAGCACACAGGCGCCCCGTCTGCGGTGGAGATACCAGAACCTTCAGGCCGTCGCAGGAAACGGTACAGGAGGAGGAAGAGGAGGAGGAGGAAGAGGAGGAAGAGGAAGAGGAAGAGGAGGAGGTGATGACGCGCTCATGCCGGGCGCTGCCCTACTTTTCTCCTCCGCTACTGGATCAGGCTTCCCCAGAAGCCACCGGGTCCCCAGTCGGAGCAGAACATCTACATTTCTCCTCACGTTGCTCGATGAACACGGTTTTAAGATTCATTGATCTGCTGACTGAAACGCAACGACAAAACTGTCCTGAATGAGTTCAGAGGTTTAGGTAAGAGGACATAAAGCACATTGGTTAGAACCATAAGGCAGGAAGTGAAAACTAAGTGCACCCTCACTGCTTCCTCCTGGCTGAAGCATGAAGCAGAACCAAAATGGCCGCCTGGAAGGAGAAACTCTTCTCTCCAGAAGAAGATGGCGGCAGGACTGAGGTCCACTGAGCTGCATCAGGATGGAGGAGGAGGAAACGTCAGAGCCCACAGAGGAGACCACAGATGATGGACCACAAACACCTGAGGAGGAGGAGGAATGATGCTGTGGGCTTATGAAACTCTGTCGCTGAGTGGATCATGATCTACGGCAGCTGATAGGGACAAACAGATGATGCGAACTCTGAGACACGCAATGCAAAAAACAAATGCAGCAAAAAAATGTTGAGAATGGAAAAAAAGTATGAAACAGCCCAAACTGGGACCAGTAAATGCAGGTCCTCCAGACCACTAGGGGGAGTCATCTGGGACCAGAAACCAGGAAAGACAGGAGGAAGAAAAGCTGCGTTTGGTTGGTTGGTTGGTTGGTTGGTTGGTTGGTTGGTTGGTTGGTTGGAGGTTTTGGTTGGTTGGTTGGTTGGTTGGAGGTTTCGTTGCCACGCTCTGTGATTGCTCCAGTTTCTGCATCAGTGACTTTGAGATGCGAGCAGCTGCTCCTTTCCGCCTCCAGTTCAGGTGCGACATTAAAACTGATGTGAACACGGTACCAACAAAGGTCAGATTTATTATGATCTAGTTAAATGTGCGTCTGAGCTGCAGGACGGCGAGGCGTTGAGCAGGTAATCAGCTTAACCTTTACAGGACAAACCAGGACGAAGGCCACCAGGTAGTCTTCATCATCTTTAATATTACAGCCCAGAGACAATCGCTGCTTTGAAATGTTTAATCAGAAACTACCAGCTGAATGTTCCCCGGCCGCCTTCTGGGGCTGGTTCTTGGCGGGTCCTGGTTCTTGGCGGGTTCTGGTTCTTGGCGGGTTCTGGTTCTTGGCGGGTCCTGGTTCTTGGCGGGTCCTGGTTCTTGGCGGGTCCTGGTTCTTGGCGGGTCCTGGTTCTTGGCGGGTTCTGGTTCTTGGCGGGTTCTGGTTCTTGGCGGGTCCTGGTTCTTGGCGGGTCCTGGTTCTTGGCGGGTCCTGGTTCTTGGCGGGTTCTGGTTCTTGGCGGGTCCTGGTTCTTGGCGGGTTCTGGTTCTTGGCGGGTCCTGGTTCTTGGCGGGTCCTGGTTCTTGGCGGGTTCTGGTTCTTGGCGGGCCCTGGTTCTTGGCGGGTTCTGGTTCTTGGCGGGTCCTGGTTCTTGGCGGGTCCTGGTTCTTGGCGGGTCCTGGTTCTTGGCGGGTTCTGGTTCTTGGCGGGTCCTGGTTCTTGGCGGGTCCTGGTTCTTGGCGGGTCCTGGTTCTTGGCGGGTCCTGGTTCTTGGCGGGTTCTGGTTCTTGGCGGGTCCTGGTTCTTGGCGGGTTCTGGTTCTTGGCGGGTCCTGGTTCTTGGCGGGCCCTGGTTCTTGGCGGGTTCTGGTTCTTGGCGGGTCCTGGTTCTTGGCGGGTCCTGGTTCTTGGCGGGTCCTGGTTCTGGTTCTGCTCGGCGACTCTCTTCACCTCAGCCTCTCTGGATGATTAGATGTGTTGAAGCTGCAGATGCTGAAGGAGTTAAAATAAATAAGTTTCTCCTCTGATCTGCAGCTTCACGTCTTTCTTCTGCGTCTCATTTCGGTTTTAAGGCCTCCTTCCTGAACTCGCACACTCATTACAGAGCAAACTGCTTTAGCTGCTGCTCTACAAACAGAGGCGGCTCTGCAGCTGCAATCCATCATCTTTACTCCCTAACGAACTTACCAAGGCACAGCGGCTCACGCAGCCTGAGGGACCTTCAGACACAATTAGGAACAAACTCAACTTTTTAACAGAGCGGGGAGCCGGCGGCGGTGCGGAGGAGCGCCAGGACGCCCACGGGCGCCAGAGCAGCTACCGCCACACGCCCACACTGGACTCCAACACAGAGACCGGGAGGCCGTGACGCTGCTGAGGTCACGCTGCTGAGGTCACGCTGCAGAGGTCACGCTGCAGAGGTCACACTGCTGAGGTCACACTGCTGAGGTCACACTGCTGAGGTCACACTGCTGAGGTCACGCTGCAGAGGTCACGCTGCTGAGGTCACGCTGCTGAGGTCACGCTGCTGAGGTCACGCTGCTGAGGTCACGCTGCTGAGGTCACGCTGCAGAGGTCACACTGCTGAGGTCACACTGCAGAGGTCACGCTGCAGAGGTCACGCTGCTGAGGTCACACTGCTGAGGTCACGCTGACCTTGGAAGCACAAAAACCCCCCCTGATGTTCATGGATTTGTGATGGATGTTCAGGTCTGTATTTCCTCCTCTGTGTTCTGCTGCGCTGCCTCTTTAAAGCGCCGCCTGGATCTGGACTCAGCGGAGGAAACCTGAAGCCACAGTATGGATTTCTGCAGCGGCCGTAGTATCTGATGCGCCGCTCGTAGCGGCGAGCGCCTTCCTCCGCTGTAACGTCTGACTCAGCGTGGGCGGGAAGCAGGAGGTAAACACGGAGCCACGAGGCGTCAGGAACCGATTCTCCAGAAGTAAAGAGTTACTACAGTATGAAACTCGCTGCTGTTCATTCAGGACCAGCAACAAAACTCCACTTCCTGGTTTCATTACCCAGAATGAACCTGGAATTTATTCTATATTCACTTTGTTTGGATTCCTGTTCATGTTTAACTCACTGATTTATCAAAGGCAAAGAAAATATAAAAAAACCTGTTCAGGTGAAAAATATTCACCCTGTCAGCCTGGTTCATATGGCTGAACTTTGAACTTTCAGGACGTTTGATTTTTATCATTTTTATCATTTTCTAATGCAATTCTTCGAAATGTGGTTAAAATGTTGATTTTAATCAGTAAATGTCTCAGACTGCTTCACTAAAATGTAAAAATGGGATAAAATGCAGATTTTTTGGGGGAAAAGGTTCGATAAGAGTCGCCTGGTGAGTGAAGGAGGCTTTGGTCGACCCGGTTTCAGATCGGGTCGCTGTCTGATGGATCCAAACCAGAACATCTGAAACGCTCAACAAGCAACATGAAACATCACAGACCCACCAAGCATGGTGGTGGCCGAGTCATGCTGCGGGCCTCAGAGATCTGGAACAAGAGCAGATCTGTTTCTAGCCATGATGGCCCCAGTGCGACGGGCCCAGTGTGACGGGCCCCAGTGTGACGGGCCCCAGTGCGACTGGCCCCAGTGCGACGGGCCCCAGTGCGACGGGCCCCAGTGCAACGGGCCCAGTGTGACGGGCCCCAGTGTGACGGGCCCCAGTGCGACTGGCCCAGTGCGACGGGCCCCAGTGCGACGGGCCCCAGTGCGACGGGCCCAGTGCGACGGCACCAGTGTTGTCCCAGTAGAACCAGTGAGTGTGTTTACTGGTTCCATGGTGCTGTTGCATTCAGATCATTTTTCTGCGGCGATTAATAAAACATCTGAGCAGCTGGAGGAAAGCTCATGAATATGGGAGCTGCTCAACCTGCCGCCATCAACAGGCGGATGGAAAATACTGACAGATAAATATTATCAACATTCAGCAAACACAACCAAACACACACACACACTGGGAGAGCCGGGCGTTTCTCCAGCTCTCCCAGTACAACCAGTAAACCAGAACAAACTGGGTTTACCCGTTTTTGATGTTTTGGTTTGGGTCCCGCTCCTCGTTATCCTCCCTCTCTGCCTGGTTTACAGCGGTACTGTTACCATGACGACCGGGTTCGGCAGTGAAATGTCAGCATGTAAATGTGATAGTTAACGTTGACTCTAGACAAAACGGGACGAAGACGTAAATGTCAAAACATTCATGGGATTGGTTTAGACGGCAGGAGTGAACTGAGCCTCCAACCTTTCTACAGTTAGAATAAAAACAATTTGCACAAACCCAAACCGCTTCCATCCACCCAAACCGCTTCCATCCACCCAAACCGCTTCCATCCACCCCAAACCGCTTCCATCCACCCAAACCGCTTCCATCCACCCAAACCGCTTCCATCCGCCCCAAACCGCTTCCATCCACCCAAACCTCTTCCATCCGCCCCAAACCGCTTCCATCTGCCCCAAACCGCTTCCATCCACCCCAAACCGCTTCCATCCACCCAAACCGCTTCCATCCACCCCAAACCGCTTCCATCCGCCCCAAACCGCTTCCATCCGCCCCAAACCGCTTCTATCCGCCCCAAACCGCTTCCATCCGCCCCAAACCGCTTCCATCCGCCCCAAACCGCTTCCATAAACCCGGCTGGGAATGTTCCATAAAGCCAAACGTTTCATAAACCCGGCTGGGAATGTTGTCCCCGTCCTCCTCTGGGATTGGCCGAGAGGTTGCGGTCGTTATGGGAACAAAGTGAGCGCTGGCGGGCGATTAGCCTGCAGTAATGAGCCGACAGGTGGTCAGTCAGAGCGCAGGTGTTCATCTGTATTCACGGCCCCCTCTGGCTCTGAGACCGGACCAGAACCGTCCAGAACCGGGAACACCACCTCAACCTGCCTGTTAGAGTGAGAGTGTGTGTGTGTGTGTGTGTGTGTGTCACACCTGTCTCTGAATCAGCGCCAGCATCTGCTCTCCCTCCTCCATCAGCCGCTCCACCGCTTTTGGATCTTCCACTTCCCTGTTGGCCCTGAAGGCATCACGAACACGCCGCAGTGCGTACGTCCTGCAACACACACACACATAGACATGCTGTGGTTTCATTTATAATAAGGAAAGGCAGGCCAACGAGCGGAGAGGGAGGGAAGCAGGAGCTGCTAAGCCCTGGGAGGAGTTCAGGAGCAAACAGCCGACCAGAGGTGGAAACAGCTCCACACTAAACCAACAGGAAGATAAATTAGAGCCAAACAAACCTCAGGGCGGCGCAATAAAAACAACAACCGCTTATTTATTTGTTTTTCTGCTCCTCGCATATAAAGAAACCTGCAGCAGCACAAAGAGATGCTGCTGATGAGCGAGCGCCGCAGCGGGAGCCGCTTCCTGCTTTATGAGCACAGTACCCCCCAGGACCTGAGGAAGAGGAGGATGAAGGCTCAGCAGTGACACTGCGGCTTCAGACGCCAACGCAACGAGATGCAGCAACCAGCCAATCAGAGAGCAGCAGGCCAGGTACTGAAAACCTGGAGGTCATTAATAGCATCAACCTGGGGAGGGTTAGGGTTAGTTAGGCTGTGACAGGCTGGCGACCTGTCCAGGTGACCCCGCCTCTCGCCCAGAACGCAGCTGGAGAGGCACCTGCACCTCCACTAGGGACCGAGGGTGAACAGAGGATGGATGGATGGATGGATGGATGGATGGATGGATGGATGGATGGATGGATGGATGGATGGATGGATGGATGGATGGATGGAGAAAGGGAAAACAGCAGACATCTTTAACCTTTTGCTGATGGTGCTTCTCTTCAGTTTAATATCCCACAATCCTTTGCTGCATCAAGATCGTCTGACCAAACATGAGGTGTGACGACCTGAAATGACCCAACCAGAGTAAAGATGAGGTCCGGTTCTGCTGGAGGGAAGATGGACCACCAGATGGACGTTTGGGTTGATGGATGACTGTAATGGGAGGATGGACAGACGACTGATGGACCAGCCTGACCAGTGGACATCCTGTTGATGGACAGAACAGGGATGTTCTGTCCCAGCAGGGGAACTCAGATTGGACGGGTTGACGGACATAGTGAGTGATGGACAGATTAATGGATGGATGGACTTTAAGTTCACTCGATGTTTTCATTGCTGCTGTCAGAACGTCTCGTTTCTGCAGAAACTAAAAGTGTTTCTGAGGCCTGGAGTCCAAAGACAGACTGCCTGAAGGGAAGGAAACCAGAAAGACACGAAGGACGGATCAGAGAAAGAACTGATAGCTACTGTTGTATCTGTATTTATTAATAAGCAGCAGCAGCTTCTGTACCTGTCAGCTCACTGAGGGAAAACCCGACAGCCAGACAGTGAATGACTGAACGGCGTGTTTGTGAGAGAGTGAGTCATCCCGTCACGGGAACTTCACAGGGAATTCTCCGCTCTGATCTTCAGACGAAGAGATGGGAAGGGAAGAGGAGACAAGGAGAGGAGGCGAGGAGAGGAGGCAAGGAGACATAGACTGTTTTTCACAATCACTTATTCATCACAAGTCTTTGTCATCTTGCTGATAAGTTGGCAGTTCTTAGAGCGCCCACTCAGCGTGGATGATGTGGGTGGAGATGGTGGGGGGAGGATGGTGGGGGGATGATGTGGGTGGAGGATGGTGGGGGGAAGATGGTGGGGGGAGGATGGTGGGGGGATGATGGTGGGGGGAGGATGGTGGGTGGATGATGGTGGGGGGAGGACGGTGGGGGGAGGATGGCGGGGGGGAGGATGGTGGGTGGATGATGGTGGGGGGAGGATGGTGGGTGGATGATGGTGGGGGGAGGATGGTGGGTGGATGATGGTGGGGGGAGGATGGTGGGTGGATGATGGTGGGGGGAGGATGGTGGGGGGGAGGATGGTGGGGGGATGATGGTGGGGGGAGGATGGTGGGGGGAGGATGGTGGGGGGAATGATGGTGGGTGGATGATGTGGGTGGAGGATGGTGGGGGGATGATGGTGGGGGGAGGATGGTGGGTGGATGATGTGGGTGGAGGATGGTGGGTGGAGGATGGTGGGTGGAGATGATATTTTTAAGCAGTGAAATAAAGACATAAGGAGGAAAGAGAGGAGAGACAACAGCAGGATTTAGGACACCTGACAGTCAGGTTGTTCTTAATTACAATAATTCCTCCTTTCCATTTAGACATCCAGTACTTTATAGTAACCAGGAACACATCATTCCTGAACCCAGTTCAGCTGTGGGTCCATTGGTTGGTGGTACAGTTAGGGCGGCGCTGCTGGCGTTACTCAACATGTTCATTGATTGGGGACAGAAAATGTTTGGCGATGCGTTTGGTGTTTGAGTTCAAACCCGTTTGGTTAACAGTCAGACTTTTTAAAGCTCAATGATCGGTGATCTGTGAGAAACCCAACCCTACGTAAAGCCACTTCTCCGCCTGGTTGGCTTTAACTTTTCCAGATTCTTCTCCGTTAGCAGATCAGTTCCTCCCTGTTTTCAGTAAATCTCTGCAGTGGCAGTGCAAACTGGGAAAAACTGAGCATTTCGCTCAAGCAGTTTGACTGACACCTGACCCTGTTGGTTCATTGGTCACTTTAGACTTCAAGCACCTCAACCACCCCAATGGCCGGCGGACATCTTGTCAGCCATCACAAAGCTGCTTGAGGTGGAACAGTGTGTCCTTGGTGAATGTGCATCAACTCCTAGAGCAGAATGACGATGATTTCAGCGGGAGAGTCTCTTAAGAACGAGCAGCAGTGAAGATCCAAGGACCGGTGGTCAACGATCCCTCAGTGGAACGACGCAACATCGCTTTGGTTCGGTGTGAATTTCATTCCTTGTTTAGGTTTTTCTTTTCATAAAGTTCAATCGTCTTGGCGAGAACCAAACCACACATTGATCAGACGGAGTGAGACTTGAGAAGCAGCGAAAGACTAAAGTCTTAAAGTCCCATATTTGATCTAAGCCAGCAGATCAGCTATGATCCAAATGCAGAGGTTAGAAACAAAAATAAAACTGGTTCGATCGAGAAAACTTCAGATGCAACAGATGAATCACTGTTCATCTGTAAAACCAGGGAATGTTGTTCACTTTTACCAAGAGTCGGTACTTTGGTTTCAGGTCCGCCTGACTGCAGAAAACACCACGGATCAAAGCTGGAAATGAAACAGTTTTCTATATTCTGACTGTCCTCCCTGAGACGACCCAAACTGCGGAGGTTCTGCTCTCTGCTCTGCTCCTCATCACCTCACCGTTTAACTTTCCTGTGGAAGATCATGAATGTTTCATCTCACTTCTGTTGGCTTCCGTGTTTTCTCTGGTTGACAAAACCTTCCAAACTCAGGCAGAGTTTTATTCCAGGAAGAGCAGCGAGCGATCGCCTGCCTGGCTGTTAGTGCAGCATCAACAGAGCAGCGCCGGCAGCAACGTCTGGCATATTCAGGTCACTCCACAACAACCTGGAAGCTCACAGGTACGGCTGAGAGCAGGAGCAAATCACTCCCACACGCTGCGCTGCGCCGCTTCCCGCCAGGACCGAGCGGCACTTTGTGAGTCAAAGAGACGATGGAGACGTTCACAAGCAGCGGCGAGACGCTAGCATTTTATCAGCTGGTCTGACGCAGAGACAAGAGACGTCATTAAAATAGAAATGTTATAGCTTGATTTTAATAAGATTCATATTTTTAAATTTCCACTCTGATGTGGGAACATTTAACCAGACACTCTGAAGCGGCTCTGATGCGATCCTGAACATTTTGACTTGTTTCCTTGCAACTGAACCTCGAATAAAATATTAGTGAGGGAATAAAAATGGCTGATTCATAAAACTGATTAGCCAGAAGTCATGACCTTTTTTAGCAGTTCTACAGCAAATGCTGTGACGTAACACACAAGAACTAAGTTACAGCGAAAGAAGAAGAATGAACAGACTAAAAAATAAATCACAGGAATGTAAAGCTATCTACACAAAACAACAAGCAGAGAATAAATTTACATTTTCTCCACTCCTAGACACTCAAAGTACACAAAAAGATGTATTTAAGTGCTGAAAAAGTGGATTGTTCATAATATCCATCCATCCATCCATCCATCCATCCATCCATCCATCCATCCATCCATCCATCCATCCATCCATCCATCCATCCATCCATCCATCCATCCATCCATCCATCCATCCATCCATCCATCCATTGTCTTCCAGTTATCCAGGTCGGGTCGCGGGGGCAGCAGCTTAAGAAGGGAGGCCCAGACTTCCCTCTCCCCAGCCACTTCCTCCAGCTCCTCCGGGGGAATCCCGAGGCGTTCCCAAGCCAGCCGAGAGACGTAGTCCCTCCAGCGTGTCCTGGGTCTCCCCCCTCCCCGGTGGGGACGTGCCCGAAACACCTCACCAGGGAGGCGTCCAGGAGGCATCCTGACCAGATGCTGAGCCTCAACTGGCTCCTCTCGATGTGGAGGAGCAGCGGCTCCACTCTGAGTCCCTCCCGGATGACCGAGCTTCTCACCCTATCTCTAAGGGAGAGCCCAGCCACCCTACGGAGAAAACTCATTTCGGCCGCTTGTATCCGCGATCTCGTTCTTTCGGTCATTACCCAAAGCTCATGACCATAGATGAGGGTAGGAACGTAGATCGACCGGTAAATCGAGAAAATCTGCGTCTGTTTTCCTGGGATTGTGACGTGTTGCTACCTCTGGGTGGCGATAATGCCCCAAGTTGTCAAAGCTTCGAAACCTCATGTAAAGACCAACAGGAAGACGTCCTTTTATGGCTGACAGAATAAAATGATGCTCTATTGTCCCTCAGTGGGAGGTTTCAGTTTTAGCTCATTCACTATGACTCAACGATATTTCTAGTTTTTACAGTTATGAAGATGCTGTAGTAAATCCCAGATCAGCTGACTGGCTGGTTCTGCTCCAGATAAACTGGTCCACAGGTCGGGTTGTTCCAGAACCCAGAACCTCCTGACTCACCGCTCTACCAAGTCCATTCAGTCAGAACTGGACCTCTGATCTCTAGTGATCATTTCACAGCATTTACACAACGAAGCTAAAGCTACGCTTACAGAAGTAAACTGACGACATTTTCATATTTTAATTGGGGAAAAGCTTCTAATTTTGACAGAACGCCTAAACAGCTGGAGTCGGCTGCAGTTGTTACGCCAGGCCATCAGATGGTGCTGTGATTTTAGCATGTCATTGAACACACATGTGCTTTTGACCCTGAGCTTCACCTCAGTCACCCAGCTCCGATGAACCAAGCGCCCATGTAAACCAAGCTGTGCTAAACTGAACAGGTCCAGTATCAAGATGCCACCTGTCATTGTTTTTGTTTCTATCAGAGTACTTCACACCTCCAGCAGGTGTTACAGAAAAGTTTCACTTGATTCCTCGTTTCAAATCGTCCTGGTGTCAGAACCTCCAGCCACTGGAGAACCAGAACCTGTTCCACGTGAGATCCAGTTTGAAATATCCAGATTTTTAATATGTAGTAAGCCCCGCCTCCTGACAAAGTTTGGAAAATATAACCATAGGTGGGCGGAGTCAAGAGTCAGAAAGGGGCGTGGCCAAATTGGAGGCTGATTGAAGCATGTTAAGCTTTGCCACTTTGTCACAATATTCAACTCTTCAGACCCTCTAGAAACTTTTTCTACATCAATAAAAACCGACTAGCGACAAATATAGCAACATTTCTCCTGTAGTATTAGAGATTTTTATGGTTTTATACCCGAACTAGAGCCGTGACGTAGACGTTAAGGTTGAACCGCTGGAAGCGATTGGAAAATTCAACTGTAATACCACTGTTCGTCCCAAAGAGGGCAGCACTAAGACAGCTTCTAGACAAATATTGCATAATTTTTAAAAATGACATACAAAAAAAATCAATTTAAACAGGAACCTAAAGATAGCAGCTTCAAAGGCCAATGTAGACAGTTAATCTGCGAAAAACAATGTTGATTTGGAGTTACTTTGACTGGAGGATTTGATCCATATCTCTAAATAAAACATCAATAGTAACGTTAGATTTAACAGACATTAGGAGACGTAAACTATTTAAAGCAGCAATTAACTCACCATGGCCTGAACACCATCAGATTTAAAGCGTGTTTTAAAGCTGATGTTGTGCGCATTAATCTATGCTCACATTAATGGTTTAAACTGCCAGAGCTCATGTTAGCGTGGGAACTGAACCTTCAGGTCTCCTCCAGGACATCCAGCGTTTCATAAACACTGAGCTGCTTCATGTAAACACAGCGGCTAGCTGCGTGTTTAGCCACTGACAGGCTGTTTAATCCGGCCGGAAGGACCCCTCACACCGCCGACAGCCCCGGACTCACCTGTAGTTGTAGGAGGGGAACCTGCTGCTCTCCTTCAGCATCATCTTGTAGAGAGAAATCACCTGAGAACGAGTGGAAGCAGCCATGATGCTACACAGTGCGCGTCTCCGTCCCTCTTTCCGTTTGAGCTCCAGGACCCCTGTTTCGAGGCAACCAAGTCGTGCCTGAACAGAAACAACTACTTCAAATTGTATGTTAATCATAATTTGATTATTTGTTTTATATTAGAGAAACTTTGTTTTAAAATGGAAAGTTTAATAATATAATAAGCATACGTTGTGACGTAAAAGACTATTTATTGCATTTAAGCCGAACAGGCGCATCTTCGCCAACTAAACAGCAGCCCAACACAGGAGAGAGACAGAAGGTGAGTTAGCTTTGCTTCTTTAACCTATAAATATGTTTTTAAGTAGAGAAACATGAGGCTTCAATGAATGAACTACACCACCAGGGTTAAATTATTCACTACACCCCACTACCTGCTGGTGGTTCGGCTTTTTCACGGCTTCACTGCACACATCAAGCGTCTTTGACAACCTTGCTGCAGAGACAACTGGCTGAGCTGCAGCTGCTTTAAATGAACTTAACCTCCGTGGTCACACAGACACAAAGCTATTTAAACCTCCGACAACCTTTAAATATACAGCTAGAAGATTCTGCTGTGACCGTTCTTAAACTGGACTCTACAGAACCAGAACCAAAAAGTAACAAAGCTACATGTTCCCAAAACGGAACTCAGGCTTCACTTCATTAATCTGAGTTTATCAATTCAAAACTATTTGACTTATCCCAAAGGAAAAAACTAAATGTTATTGTAAGAATATTTATGTGGCCTATGATGCTGTGTGTGGGAAGGCTCTCCTGTAGCAGTCTGTCTTGAAACACAGTCAAAGAGGCCTCTGACTGAAGACTGTTGCTGTATAGCAGCCTAATGACAGCCCTGACATGCTAACAGCTCAACATCCAGGCAACAGGGATGATATTTTACAGCAACACCTCCTGAATGACTCCATCAACTCTTAGCTAGCTATGCTAATCCACCACTTTTGCTTTTGCTGCTCCTTTTTAAATCTGTCTGGTCAGAAAGATGGACAGAGAGATGTTGGAGTAGGGGATGTGATGATTTAAACTTCCTCATCCTCTCTGTGTCCAGGAAGCCTCCCTTTAAACTCCTCTTGGATTTTGGGGTCATAGGTCAGGGAGATGCAAACCAGCTCCTCAATATTGAAAGAACAAAATCTTTAAAATGCCATTGCTGATGTTTTCCTGATGATGAGGTCTAAATATTGTTCCAGTGGGTTTAAACTGAGTCACTATCTCTCTCTGTGTGTGTGTGTGTGTGTGTGTGTGTGTGTGTGTGTGTGTGTGTCTGTGTGTGTCTGTGTGTGTCTGTGTGTTCTGATCTTTAGCCTGGATGTGTAAAAGGTCACAGACACATCCTGACTCCTGATATCCGTCTGTCTTTGAGAGTAAAGGTCACGGTTCCGGCTGTGTGTGTCGACCCGTGTTGGTTCTTTGTTGGCGCTGATGCGACCCGGTCCATTTTTAGACGAGTGTTTGCTAAAACCCAACAAATACACGCGTTGTGTTATGCTAACACAGTTCATAGATCTAAATGATTTTTAGACATTTGTCTCATCTTTGTGACATTTTTCTGGTCCTTTTTTATCCATTCATTATTTTATATTTGAGTTTTGATTTTAATTTGTCCTATTTTTTTTCATAAGTTTTCAATATACGGAAGCCAAAAAATCTCAAACATCTGTGAAGGAAGTAGTTTGTGACTTTTATTTTAAAAATGTGTTTTGCTAAAAGCTAAACTTTCAGAACCATAAATCCTGGGTTCTGCAGAACTTCATTCTCAAATTAAAAGGTTTAAACAGAAGCAGGTCTCAGCGGCTGACATGGCGGTTCTGGAGGGAATCACCAGAAACAGGAAACTTCTGTTTTAGAGGAAATGCTGAATAATATTACAGTCCATACATATTTCAACCCTTTTCTAAAAACTGCTCTTCATTCACTGCATAAGCTTTATCATGTATGAACACCACAGTGTGAATCATGTTAGCCTGCATCTGAAGCTCATGCCTGTCTTCTTTACCTGTTTGGGCTTCAGCCAATCAACAGCAAGGAAAATAAATGCCACTTCTGGATTGGCTGCTTTTCAATCGCCAACCAATAGCTTGTTAGGCATAGCTATAAAAAATAGATTTTTTTTTTTTAGAATACCTTGGCTAAACACTACAAAACAGAAACAGGTGAATTTTTGTAAGTATTTAGGAGGTAAGTTGCACAGAATAGGCTGCGCTCTGCTGTTACCTGGTTTCAAAGACAGGTGAACCAGAAGATCACCTGCATCATGATGTCAATACAGCTCAGTTATAATCAGAGGAAAAACGGACGGTACCGAGAAGAGAACCCTGTGGCGCCCCACATGGCAGAGGAGGAAGATGGATTATTAATTATTTTGGATTATTAATCTTATTGGAGGCCGACGTCATCAGATAAAGTCCAACTGTTGGGATTCTGATCGTAAGAGCTGTGAAAGTCCAAACATGACCAAGTATTTCTACAGATAGAGACACAGATCACTTCCTGCTGTTCCTTCACGTTGAGAAAAACAGCAAGTTTAGTAAATAAATAGTTGGAGATGTTTGTTTCCTCCGGTGTCTGTCAGGAGCTGAGTGACGGACGGCTCTGCTCTCTGATCAATAAAGGAGGATTTCCTTCAGTCCCAGCCGACCGGACCGACTCATCCAGACTCATCCAGACTCATCCAGACTCATCCTCTGAATCCTGCAGATCAGCAGCAGCTTCTGGGCCGCAGCGCCTCTCATCCTGCGTCACGCCTCATTTCCCAGTCCCAGGTCGGCTCTGATCACTTCCTGTCAGCTTCAGCTGCACCAGGACCCAAGAGAACCTGCACCGTTCTGCCCAATAACAGCAAAGGCAGGAGCCACGTTACCGGGAATCACCGGCAATAACTCCGGCTCCGAAGCAGCTGATTTATATCAAACACAAATAGTTTGTTCCAAAGCGCTAAAGCGCTACATCAGAGACTGAGGGAGAACAGGCTGCATAAAGACGGCTGGTGGAGGCTTGGGAAGATCCGGGCTTTAGCGGCTCCAATAACCTCAGGTTATTTAGAACTGCCAGTGGTGTTTATAACTGACACGCCGCCAAGCCGCTAACAGCAGAGCTAACGGAGTTTAGAGGTTTGACAACTTTGAAAACGTTTAGCGAACTTAGCTTCCCGTAATTAATTTGTTTCTAATAAATTCTAATTTATTTCTGTTGAATAAAGTTTGACTGTTGTTTTAATTATGAACTGTTTAAGATTCAAGTAGAAGTTTACCTTCATGCTTTTATTGTGAAGTCAGTTTTACTAGTGTGTCATAGTGGCATCAACTGGTTGAATTTTAGCGATTTAGCATTTGCTTCTGCTAAATCAGATGATGTTGTAGCACTTAGGTGTTAGCTTAAACTAAATATTGTGTTATATTGCTTTAAAATTAGAATTAAACTAAATACTGTGTTTTTGTAGCGCTTTAGCATTTGCTTCTGATAATTTCTATGTTGTAGTATCCGAATGTTAGCTTCTGCTAAATACTGCTTTAGCGTTAGCAGAACTACTGTCTTCTCTTAGGGCTTTAGGGTTAGCGCAGCTAGCAGGGTTAGCGCAGCTAGCAGGGTTAGCGCAGCTAGCTTTTAGCTCCCTAAGCTCTCCTCAGAAGGTAAGGCTTTGGGCCTGTTGTGCAGGTTTGGCGGCGCGGCGCTCTGCTGCTGAACCCTGTGAGCTGATTGGATGTAATGAAGCCTGATGGAGGGAGCAGCTTCCCTCTCAGCCCTGATGACCTGCTTTGATTCTCCGGCTGCTCGTTTCCGTCTCGCTGAGCCGTGAGCTGCAGATTGAGTTTTCCGTCTCCTTTCCACCTGGCAGATCAAGGACCGCGGCGTCCCGGCCATCGATCGCTTCCTCCAGTGTTCAGACGGCGGAAGAACCCGTCTGGGACCCGAGCCGGCCTCCTCTGTGGAGAGTAAAACCAGCCGGTAAACACTCTGACATTTACAGTCCTGTTCAATAAAACTGGTGTTCAGTCTGCGCCGTGAAGGAGCTCCAGGCCTCCTGAATGTCAGTCCGGCTCCTCGGGATGAATTACTGAACAATTCCCAACGCGCCGCCGGCCGCGGTGTTTAATGTCAGGCTGACGCCATGGAAACCAAGACCTTGACCCCCAGGGTGACCTCAGCTTTGAACTCTGACCTTTTCCAGGTCCTCTGAATCCAGAAGCTGCTCTGGAGAACAAACACAAAAAACTGAATCATTTTCCAGGTTATAAGTGAAAAAATCAGACTTTTTCTCAAATATTCTGGAATTATTTAAACAAACTCGTACATCTTGTTGAAAAGTGAATTTGTCTTGATTCGACTGAACTCAGATATTTTCAGTGTGAACTAGATAAAAAGTGTTTATTGTTTTACAGTGCATTTGTTGGTGACGGAGCGTCTGCAGCTCTTCCTCTCTTTCCTGTTTCTGGGATCCGTTCTCTCTCCGATGAATCGGTGTTGATGTCGGATCAGTTTATCTGGGCTGATGTTAAGAACTGATATTGTTTCCATCGTGTTGGATGCAGAGCAGGATCGTGGAGTTTAACTGTGTTTGGTTTTACACGCTGGTGAA
Organism: Poeciliopsis gracilis; assembly: GCA_911649635.1. NCBI lineage: Eukaryota > Metazoa > Chordata > Actinopteri > Cyprinodontiformes > Poeciliidae > Poeciliopsis > Poeciliopsis gracilis. Next base: position 522,447 of record CAJVRI010000136.1, read on the forward strand.
AGGAGATACTTATGATATCAATAAATATCAATTATCGGCCAGAACAGAGTTTCTTATTGACGGATCGCAAACCGTCTCCGTCCATCAGCTCCTGACTGGACCCTGATTTAACCAGAGTTCTGCTCAGAAACTCATGTTGAGTTTCTGAGCAGCATGCGGTTCTGGTTCTGTGGTTCTGGTTCTTCGGTGTGAATAAACCTGTTTCTGCAGAAAGCTCTTGGGTTTTCCTGGCGCTGTGTCTCTGAGTGCTGGTGTCCTCCATCTGTTGTAGGAAAGCCTTCCTGAACCTGCTGAGCCCACCTCTCACACACACACACACACACACACACACACACACACTTATATAACCTGTGAAATTCACTCCCATCGTGTCAGAACTCGGTGAAATCAGGGGAAGGAAAAACCCGTGCAACATCTAGCTGCATCCATTCAGCATTTTCAGCCCCTTTCCTTTTAAATCTGCTTTCCTGTGACCTCTGACCCCTCAGTGAAGTCTGAAAGTGTCGTCTTCTGATTGTTAGAAGCTGTGAAAATCAAACCTGAAGGTGCTAATTAGAGGCAGCAGAGTGTCGGGCCCCTGAGGGCCTTCAGTCAACCTGCTGAAGAGTTTGCGGTTAGCAGCAGTTAGCAGTTAGCGCTGAGCGGTTAGCACCGAGCGATTAGCACAGAGCGGCCATAAACGTTTTGCTCGTTCTGGTTGCTAAGCAGAAAACTCGTTAAACCCAGTGGAAAAATATTAAAAATCAACAGGAAATTTGAAAATGTGACAATCTGGATTCCTAAACATAGAGTCTAAATGAAAATAAACCAGTTTTTGCCGTTTCAGTAAATCCTAATGAATTAAAGGGCCAGTTATGTTTGATGATGAGTCAGCAGATTAGTCACTAAGTATCCATCCATCCATCCATCCATCCATCCATCCATCCATCCATCCATCCATCCATCCATCCATCCATCCATCCATCCATCCATCCATCCATCCATCCATCCATCCATCCATCTTCTGCCGCTTATCCGGAGTCGGTTACAGACTAAGTATTCAGGTATTTATTATTTCTTGTGTTTTCCTGCATCCTGGCATTAATGTCTGCGGCGGCGCAGCGTTTAGATTAGCTGATGTTTTATTGCAGTTTGAAATAAGAACTTTATTCTTTGTTCACACAGATTCATTCTCACTGAACGCTCAAATCAAACATCAGATGCTCTACAATATGCTAACATCCAAGCTAGCTATCACCCTGCCTCGTGTGCTAACAGCTAGTTAGCGGTAGCGGTGCTAGTTAGCGGTAGCGGTGCTAGTTAGCGGTAGCGGTGCTAGTTAGCGGTAGCGGTGCAGCGCCGTCGCCTCAGCGGGTGAACTCGCTGACCGGCGGGAAGAGCTGCAGCCTCATCAGTTTGTTTCATTGGATCAGATTCTGATTCATTCATTAATATTCATGTGATAAACTGACTTCATGTTTAAACTCGTTTTATGATTGTGAAACTTGTCGTTAGCGGGGAGATCTGCTCTCTCTGTGTCTCTGCGCTGTGGGGAACATCAGGTCAGGTTTTTCTGTTTCTGGTGGATCAGCGTTTCCTGCAGCGCCGCATCAACACCAGTTAGCTTCAGGTTTCTGTCGCCGCAGCGCAGGGAAACCCAGCCGGAGAGGTGATTGATTGGGACGGGCGGCGGCGTCCCTCAGGGCGGCGGCCTGCAGCGATCGATGGGCCCGACCCGTCGCTGCTGTCACAAAGTCCTGACGCCTCCAAACTGACCGGCTGCTATGAAATAATAATGAAGGATGAGAAAGAAAATCTGCTTCACACAGAAAGCAGGCAGGACTGGAGGAGGAAGTGACATCACGGCTCACCCTCATAAACAAGGAAATGTAGACAAAATGAGCAGATTTATAGTTTATGATGGTTTGAACCTGGTTGGTTCAGGATATGTCGAAATGACCCTAAAGGTCAGTTTGAACTTTGAACTTTGGGTCTGATTTAATGGATTATGAATGAAGTGGAAAAGTAAACGATGTGAAATCAGTTTGGAGCTTCGTATTGTGGATAATTTGGCTTATCACTCTGGAAGTGTTTTAATCAGTTAATATCAATAATTATTGGTTCATTTTTTGTTCAACCAAACTGGTGACGGGACGTTTCCTGCTGCCTTTCTCTCCACGGAGGATAAATATGAACTGCTGCTGCGCAAGTTACTCAGCAGGCTGTTGCTAGGCAACCACAGAGCGAGCAGCGAGTTAGCTGATGCTACCAAGCTAGCTCAGCTAAAGCCTTTTCTCTGCCTACATCTCCCAGAATGCTGTGCAGTTCAATGAATATTCTATATATTAACTATTCAGTGAATTGTCTATTGCTATTCATCTGTGACAGTATCTATAGTTAATAATCTGTAGAAATGTTCCACCCCGGTTTGGTTCCAGGAGAACCGGGTCAACCGGACCATCAGGGTCAACCGGACCATCAGGGTCAACGGGTTCAGGAGGTTTTGGTCTCAGCGATGAGTTTTTACAGCAGTACTCCTCCTGCTCCTCTCTTTATATCCGTAGAAATCTCTTCCTTTATTATGTTTCTGCGGCTGCTGCAGGTTTGAGCTAATGCTGCTTATCAGAGAGCAGAACATCCACAGACATGACTTCATTAGGAGGAGGAGGTGAAGAGGAAGAGGAGGTGATCTCGGTTCTAAACTGGTTTCGTCGTGCTGAGACGCAGCAGCGGGTGTTGGACAATGTGTCCCTGTCCACAGGAAGTGGTCCCTGTCCACAGGAAGTGGTCCCTGTCCACAGTTAGCATAGTTAGCATCAGCAGCAGTTTGTAGAAAGTTAAAACAGCTCAGAGATTTTGCTGCTAACGTTCCCGATCAAACGAGTTTAGCCTTCCTGTTGTCTGCTGAACGTCTCGCTCTCTCTCGCTGTCCCCCAGCAGGACGCGACTCAACATGTCTTCAGTACCAGCAGCCCAGTTCGGCCACATCCAGGTCTGTTGCTGAGAATGAAAAAACAGCTTCGTGTCCTCACACTTCCTGAGTGTCTAAGGACCCTCCTCTTCCTCGCTCCTCTTCCTCGCTCCTCTTCTTCGCTCCTCTTCCTCCTCTTCCTCGCTCCTCTTCCTCCTCTTCTTTGCTCCCTTCCTCCTCTTCTTCCTCCTCTTCCTCGCCTCTTCTTCGCTCCCCTCTTCTTCCTCTTCCTCGCTCCTCTTCCTCCTGTGCAGTCAGTGGTTTATCACTTCCTGCTCTCGGTGCAGGAAGTGATAAACTTCCTGCGCTCCTGGTGCCGCGGCGTTCCTGCAGCGCCGCGTCCTTTATGCCTCTCTGATGTGTTTCTGCACGCATGTCGCCATGGCAACGGGGCTGGGATGGTTGCAGGGTTCTGGCAGCGGTACGAGGCGCTGCTGGCCGCCGCCGCGCCGCTTAGTCGGAACAAGCCTTTGGCAGCCAAACAAGGGATTTTCTCAACAACCTTCACAACCCCTGAGTCACGATGGTGCTGCTGATGCTGCTGATGCTGCTGGTGCTGCTGGTTCTGATGGTGCTGCTGGTTCTGTTGCTGGTTCTGTTGGTGCTGCTGGTTCTGTTGCTGGTTCTGCTGGTGCTGCTGGTGCTGCTGGTTCTGCTGGTGCTGCTGGTTCTGTTGCTGGTTCTGCTGGTGCTGCTGGTGCTGCTCACCGCTCCGCTCCCCTCAGAACCGCCGACCGGACCCGGTGGCGGCTGTAATTGGTGGAAACTACCAGACATCACCTGGGAATTACAAAGCAGCTCAGCACGACTGGATCTGCAGAAACGGCTGGAAAAGTGTAAAAATCAGCTGAATAAGAGAAACTCGGGTTGAACAGAGAAACGGCTCAATCAAAACCTTTGATTCACTAAATATTGAATTAATAGTCAGATTTAGAGCAGCTTCCTCCAACCCGGCTCTGCTGCTGCTGATGAGGATGAGGATGATGATGACGATGAGGATGATGATGGAAACTAAACTCCAGAAAGATGAAAACATTCAGAGACTTTTTTCTTCGGCTCAGTTTGATAAAGATTTAAACAAACTGATTTCATTAATTCATCACGTCGATTTGAACATTTTCATCACCTTTTTTCACCTGGATCCTTTGTGTTTGTGTGTTTCTGGTACGACCGTAAATCTGACGCACAGCGACACCCAGACGCCCATCGGCTGGCTTTCAGTCGTAACCATGGAAACAGAAACAGGGCGTTGGCCGCATGTAGTATTATTAAATTAATATGGAATAATCTGAGCTTCATCAGGTCTCAGGGATCCACGTTCATGTCTGCATGTGTGACCTCTGACCTCTAACAGCTTCACTGTCATTAATGTAGTTTTAATGTTGAAAAATCGACTTTATGGAGGAAAAAACTCCAAATGATTCAAATCAGAACAAATACGATAAAATCCAGGTTTCACTTCCTCCTCCCTCTCGCGCCGTGTGTGTGTGTGTGTGTGTGTGTGTGTACTCTGTGTGTGTGTGTCTCTGTGTGTGTACTCTGTGTGTGTGTGTGTGTGTGTGTGTGTGTGTACTCTGTGTGTGTGTTGCTGCTCTGCGCTGCAGGACGGGACATATGGAGCCCAGGATCTCCTGCTATGAGGAGAATCGTGAAGAATCGGGTTCAGTTCATAAAATCCACATGAAGCAGAACAATTTGGACCCAAAGATAAAAAAATCATTTTTCTGAAACATGTCAGCAGAAACGAATCTGCAGGAAGTGAAAATATCAGCCTGATAAACACCGAGGTGAGAAAGATGCAGGAGAAATGATTGAATTCAGACGAGCCGTTTCCGTTTTTACGTTTTGATTCAAGGCTGCAGAAAAGAGGAAACGTTTGATGGAAAGTCTCAATAACTTCCTCAGTCTTGCAAAAACATTTTCATGTTTGCTTGGTGATGTTGAGTCAACGCGCTGAAGGAGAAACGGAAACGTTCATCGCTCTGCGAACCCTCTGCTTCCTGTTTGTGGCAGCCATGTTGATGACATCACGCGGTGGCGGCAGAACTCGACTGATTCGCGTTTCATTTTTCAAGTTTTTTCTGGTGCCGGATTCTGTCCTGCTGTGGAAGATCGCCTCCAGCTCAGCTTCGGTTTGATGGTTGAACTCCCCTGACCTCGTCTTGTCCCTGACCTCTGACCCCTGACGCCTCGGCGCCGGCCGGTCCGGTTCAGCGGCATCAATCCGTTTTGCTGCAGAGCCTCTGCAGGGCCGCAGCCTGATGGCTGAGGGACGACGGTGCATATATGTGCCGGTTAAAGGGCGGCTGAGTGGGAAACTGATGGCGGCGCTGCAACCTTTGCTGCTGCATCTTCATCCACCTGCGGCTCCCGCACCGCCTGACCTTCGCTCAGGAGCCGCGATTCATTTTCACACCGTCCTGCAAATGATAAACGTGTTGATCCAGGCTGATTGATCAGTGAGCAGCAGCAGGAAGAAGAGCAGGAGGAAGAACTGCTTTTATCATATTGTGGTTTAAATAAAGTTAAACTCTGGAACTTCCTGTTTTCTCAGCAGAAACAGGAAGTTCAGTAAAAACCAGGAAACTCGTTTAAAAACATCCTGAATTAGTTTAATGCATTTATTGTTTTGGCTCGTTTAAAAACAAAATCCTGCAGTTAATTTATTAAACTCTAGGAGTTTAAAGTTCACAGGATGCTGCGTTCTCATTTTAGAATCCTTCAAAATAAAGTTCTGACTGTTCATGTTCTGTCTGTCGGTATCTATGGTTGCTATAGAAACCAGATGACGTGGTAGTGGCTGGGTGATCCTGTGTTGGCTGGAACGGATCGGATCGGAACCGACCGGACCCGAACCGATCGGAACCGACCGGATCCGTTCCAGACCGGATCCGTTCCAGACCGGATCCATTCCAGACCTCGTCTCTCTGCCTGCGTTCCTCTCCAGCTCCATGGACCCGTCTTCATGATGTTGGGTTCGTGGTTCTTCCCCTGCGGCCGGCTCCGGACCCGCCCTCTGCTCTCCGGGTTCCGGTCCGGCGGCGGCCCGGCGCCGTCCAGGCGGCTCGCCGCCGAGGGCCACACCCTGCAGCCCGTGATCGGCCGGGACTCCGTGGAGCTGCTGGGACACTCCTACCCACGCGACCACTTCACCAACGTGACGCCGAAGGTCCTGGCCAAGGTGGGCTTCCACCTGCACAACCAGCCGTACCACCCGCTGTGGCTCGTCAAGGAGCGCATCAAAGCCCACTTCTACAGGTGAGACCGCCAGACCGCAGTCTGGAGGAAACCTTCAGTAAGCATCCAGAACAATCGGTTTGGCAGAACGAGCTAAAGTTAGCGGTCAGCCAGTCCAACATCAGTGTCTGACCTCTGACGATGAGAAATGGCTGGAAACTGAGTAGAAACTGCTGCAGATTGAAGCCAGAGGAAGATGTTAAAGGGGCGGCGTCTGTTTTCCCAGCATGATCAGGAAAATAAAATAGTTTATTGATCCCGATCATTGATCCCAGTTCTGATTGGTTCATAGCGGCGGTCTCTGCCTCCATCTTGTTTCTCTGCAGCTCCTTCGTCGGTCGCTGGGGCAACCCGCTGTTCTCCGTCCACGACAACCTGAGTCCAGTGGTGACGGTGGAGCAGAACTTTGACAGGTCAGAGGCTTAATGATGCACCGATTGGTTCTGGGTCTGGTTCTGGGTCTGGTTCTGGTTCTGGGTCTGGTTCTGGTTCTGGGTCTGGTTCTGGTTCTGGTTCTGGGTCTGGTTCTGGTTCTGGGTCTGGTTCTGGTTCTGGGTCTGGGTCTGGGTCTGGTTCTGGTTCTGGTTCTGGTTCTCCACATCGACTCCACTGAGCCTGAAGCTGGTTGCATGTTGGTGCTGATTGGAAGAACATCGAGAAAAGAGGATGAACGAGGGAAGCTGGGTCCAGAACCGTTCCAGACCCGGTCCGGACCCGCTCCAGACCCGTTCCAGACCCGCTCCAGAACCAGTCCTCTCTCTCTCTCTGCCCTGCAGCCTGCTGATTCCTCCTGATCATCCCAGCCGGAAGCGCGGCGATAATTACTACCTGAACAGGTGAGCTGCTCCCTGCGGCGCCACGCTGACCCTAACTGGTTCTGACCCGTTCGTCCTGCTGCCTCCAGAACCACCATGCTGCGGGCCCACACCTCGGCCCACCAGAGGGACCTGGTCCGGTCCGGTCTGGACGCCTTCCTGCTGGCCGGAGACGTGTACCGGCGGGACGAGATCGACGCCAGCCACTACCCGGTCTTCCACCAGATGGAGGGGGTCCGCCTCTTCTCCGACCACGAGGTTCTGACGGCGCCGTGCGGCCGAGCGGACCGGGCCGCGGCAGAACCTCTGACTGTGCGTTCTGCAGCTGTTCTCCAGGGTCCGCGGCGGGGAAGAGCTGAGCCTGTTCGAGCGCGGCGGGCGCCGGACCGCCCAGAAGCAGGAGAGCCACAGCCTGGAGGCCGTCAAGATGGTGGAGTTCGACCTGAAGACCACCCTGACCCGACTCGTCACACACCTGTTTGGACCAGGTGAGGCCGGTGGACCGGACTGGACCGGACTGGACCGGACCGGACTGGACAGGACCGGACCGGACTGGACCAGATCGGACCGGACCGCTGAGATCCTCTTCAGCTTCCTCACACTCGTTTTCCTCCCCACAGACGTGGAGGTCCGGTGGGTCGACTGCCACTTCCCCTTCACACACCCCTCCTTTGAGATGGAGGTGCGTTTCCAGGGCGACTGGATGGAGGTGCTGGGCTGCGGCGTGATGGAGCAGGAGCTGCTGCTGTCGGGTCAGAACTTTATCCTCATTACCCACTGTTAAGATCACCACTAGAACCTCATCATCAGGGTCGCTAAGGTCATCATCAGGGTCGCTAAGGTCATCATCAGGGTCGCTAAGGTCATCATCAGGGTCGCTAAGGTCATCAGGGTCGCTAAGGTCATCATCAGGGTCGCTAAGGTCATTGGGCCATAAAAGTCAGTATTGGGACATACAGTATTTGGGTCGTTAGGGTCATTAATGTGACCTGGTTCAGGTTCAGTTCTTCTGTTTTCTCTGCGTTGTGAACTTCAGCTGAGTGAACTGAATGAACTGAATGACTGAATGAACTGAGTGAACTGAATGACTGAATGAACTGAGTGACTGAATGACTGAATGAACTGAATGAACTGAATGACTGAATGAACTGAATGACTGAATGAACTGAATGACTGAATGAACTGAGTGAACTGAATGGACTGAATGACTGAATGACTGAATGACTGAATGAACTGAGTGAACTGAACCGTTTCCTGATCAAATTGTTCTTTTCACTGAAACTGTTGATCCCTTTAGTAATGAATCGGTGATCAGGAGAGGACCAAACCACAGCCTTGTGGCTCTCCGCTATGGACAGAACCTGATTGGTTGATGGGGTCTGCACTGTAAAATATGATGGTTGTGTCAAACTGATAAATGCAACAGGTTGGATTTCCAGGCTGTTTTTATTGAAAATATTGTTTTTTGTTCCCATTTTACATTATTCTGCTCAGTTGGACTTTGCTTTGGGTCGGAGTTTAATAACAGCGTGTTAGATTATTTCTCCTGTTAATGGACAGGCAGTTATGAGACACGTCTCATAACGCCTGCAGGACGTCCACCTGTCCCTCAGGTGTCCCTCAGGTGTCCCTCTCTGGACCTGTCCGACCCTCCAGGTGTATCCGGTCGTCTCTTCCTCCGCCTGCTCTCTCGCTGTCAGGCGGCTAAGTGCTAAACTTGCTGCTTTGCCCTTGAACAAAGCTGCTCCACTCGGCGCTGCTTGTTCTAATCAATAAAACATTCCTAAAGACGCGGAGCGGCCGGATCAAACCGCCACTCTGTTTCCACTGACACGCTCCGACACGTGGAGGAGGGCTGTCGGCCTGCTAATGGCCGATCTGTAGCCGGCAGCACGCTCTGGGTTTCAATGAGAACGGAACCACTCGGAGCGGACCGGGTCCGCCTCTTTAAGACGTTCACATCGAGTTCAAACAAACTCAGGAACAGGAAGGAGATTAAAGGAGATTAAAGGAGTTTCAGTGGGATGAAGAGCTGAGGAGTCTGGACTGCATGACATGAACGACTGGGAGCGATTTCCTGCCTTAAATGATTCTCAGGAAAACAAAAACTTGTAAATTTCTGGGCTTGAAAAGTGGCCGGGTCCGGACCGGGAGGTTCTGTTGATCTCCATCAGGCAGCTGTACGCGCATTGTTCATGAAGACAAGTCGTAGCTAACACCGCGACCCGCGTCCCGACCCGCGTTCCGACCCGCGTCCCGACCCGAGTCCCGACCCGCGTTCCGACCCGCGTCCCGACCCGAGTCCCGACCCGAGTCCCGACCCGAGTCCCGACCCGCGTTCCGACCCGAGTCCCGACCCGCGTTCCGACCCGAGTCCCGACCCGAGTCCCGACCCGAGTCTCGACCCGACCCGAGTCTCGACCCGGACCCCGCGTTCCAACCGAGTCCCGACCCGCGTTCCGACCCGAGCCCGACCCGCGTTCCCGACCCGAGTCCCGACCCGCGTCCCGACCGTTCCCGACCCGAGTTCCCGACCCCGCGACCCGACCCGAGTGCCGACCCGCGTCCCGACCAGAGTCCCGACCCGAGTCCCGACCCGCGACCCGACCCGAGTGCCGACCCGCATCCCGACCCTTCTTATAAAGCTCAGTAAAAGTAATAAGGATATATTATAACTCTGAGGCGTGACCTTTGAACTGTCCTTCAGTTTACTGAGATGGTCAGAATGTGATAGCATTCTGGCTAATGCTGACATATTAAAAATATTACTTATTTGCACTTTCTCTAATAAATAAATAAATTCAAATTAAATTCAAAGCAACGGTGGGAAGCACTAGCTAAACAGTTAGCTGACCTATTTAGCACTGATTAAAGCATCAGTCTTGCTAGCGCTAAAGCTCTACACCAACAAACGATTAGGTGGATGCTAATGCTAAAGCTGAACACTAACATGGAGTCAGTGGAAATGTCAAACTTTATTCAGCTGAGTTTAGAAAAATAGCAGAAAAAATAATGTAGGTGAAGCTAAAAGCGCTTTGCATTTTCACAGTTAGCAAAACAGCAAAAAGTGCTAACCTGCAAATTAGCGCATTAGCAGAGTAGTTGAAATGAGCTAAAGATGGCCGGCCGCTTTCACTGAGCTGATGTTTTATCCCTCAACTGTTTCTGTGTTTCTGTGTTTTTCCTGCGGTTTCGTCATCGCGGCTTTGTTACGGTTTACATCTGACGTGTGTATCGGCTGGACGCCCGATCATCCCAGTGCTCATTCACAATCTGCCTGGAAAACCCTTACATCCAGTTAAAGTCACTCTGCTGACAGTTTACACACACACACACACACACACACACACACACACACACACACACACACACACACACACACACATCTCTGTTCTCATTTTCACTCTTTCAACACTCCTCACCCTCTCCACCTCCCATACGTATCCACTGCGGCAATATGGCTCGTTGCCTTGGAAACCACTCATTCACCCCCCCATCCCACACCAACCCCATCACCAACCAGCATCACCCCTCCTCCATCCACCCTACACACACACACACACACACACACACACACACACACACACACACACACACACACACACAGACACACACACACACACACACACACACACTTCTTTTCTGCAGCACAGAGACAATAAGGCAGAAGTGGCAGAAGACGAGGGGAGCAGGAAGTTAATGTGATGAAGAGGAGGAGGGGGGTGATGAAGAGGAGGAGGGGGGTGATGAAGGGGAGAAGGAGGATGAGGAGATATTATTGGGACGATGAAGAGGAGGCTTAAATGAGTGGCAGGACCCGATCTCCACAAGGAGGCAGAAACAGGGGCACCAGTTGGCGTTGGCTGGTGTGTGTGTTGTTCAGTGTGTGTGTTATTCAGTGTGTGTGTTGTTCGGTGTGTGTGTTGTTCAGTGTGTGTGTTGTATCGGTGTGTGTGTGTGTTTTATTTAACGGTGGGAAGCGTGACGGCCATATGCGTTGCCGGAGGCTTGTCGCGATGAGGGGGAGAGTTAATGAGAGGAGGAGGAAGAGGAGGAGTGTGATGAAGGTGGTGAAAGTTTGCTGAGTATTATGGGATGAGTCAGAGGTTAACGCGGTAATGGATGAAAAATGATTTAATATAAAATAAAACAACTCCTGATGATGATTAAGAAGACAGATTTTCCTCCATGAAGCCACCAGTCGGCTCCCTGTGTGTTCCTGACATTACCAGTTAATCACCAGTTGATGTGAACCAGTTCACTGCCAGTACAGCTGGCGCCCCCTAGTGGCAGCGTTTAATATGACCATGAATTAAAATTTAGAGAAGTAAAGTTGATCTAGAATATTCTGAAGAAATGCAGTCTGGACTCGACACACACACCTCCAAATTGCACAAAGCCTTTGTACAATTTGGTTGCTAGGAGACGGAGGGATGCGGTTTTACACACCGCATCTTAAATCCAAAATATAATCGGAGAAAAGCAGACAGAAGGAAAAACGTTTGAAGGTTTGAATCACAAACAAAAAACGGTTTAAAAAATGTTCAAACAAAAACTTTACAGAAAATAAATGGAAAAATATGAGGAAAATTATGAACGAGGCTTTTGTTGGTGTTCATACAAAAACAAATTTAATATGAAAATAAATAATTTAGGTGTGTGTGTGTGTGTGTGTGTGTGTGTGTGTGTGTGTGTGTGTGTGTGTGTGTGTGTGTGTGTGTGTGTTTCTCCCTCTGGTTTCGTCAGGCAGCATGTGGGACTTGGCAGTAATGACCGGATTTCACCGCCAGACACACATTAACACACCAACACACACACACACACACCTACACACACCCACGGGACGGGGGTCACTGTGTGTGTATAGGCGTGTGTGTGTGTAGGTGTGTGTGTGGGTGTGTGTGTGTAGGGGTGTGTGTGTAGGTGTGTGTGTGTGTGTGTGTGTGTGAGGTGAAGTCTGATTAAAGTCGTGTTGCAGACATTAACAGGCTCTTCGGTTCCTCTGGGACTGTTGGGTTCAGGTGGCGCCCCCCCCCTTTCTCTCCCCCCTCCCTGATTAAGTCATGTGACCCCCTGCCCTCCCTCATCACCATCCTTCCTCCATTAAATCTCTTCCCCTCCGTTTTTCCTCCTCCACCATCAGGATGGAGGGAGGAGCCAAGATGGCGACCTTTGACTTCTATGTTTTTGGCTTGTAAAGAAACGCCTGCTGCTCTTGACCTTTGAACCCATCCATCCATCCATCCATCCATCCATCCATCCATCCATCCATCCATCCATCCATCCATCCATCCATCCATCCATCCATCCATCCATCCATCCATCCATCCATCCATCCATCCATCCATCCATCCATCCATCCATCCATCCATCCATCCATCCATCCATCCCAGATCCAAACCCAGAGAATAAAATTCTCTTCTATCTTCCTCTCTGCTCACACACCAGGCGGTGGGGAGACGTTTCTGTTAGTGTGTGTGTGTGTGTGTGTGTGTGTGTGTGTGTGTGTGTGTGTGTGTGTGTGTGTGTGTGTGTGTGTGTGTGTGTGTGTGTGTGTGTGTGTCTCTGGGGTTTGCGGAGGGCAGAACAAACATTTGTTTGTGCAGCGATCCATCTCAGCCTGGTCTGCTTCCTCCATAGCAAGCAGAGGATGAGAGGAAGAGGAAGAGGAAGAGGAGCTGATACAGACTCTGAATGACGATGCTGTGAAACCCGAGGGAGGTCAAAGGTCGGGGGGATCCTCCCAGACAGTGAGCTAATCAGAGGAGGAGGAAGACATGAGTCAGTCTCCGTCGCCGGGGGTTTCCCTCTCAGTGAGCAACAAGGCAGAGGAGGAGTGGTGCTGAGGGCCATGAGGGATTTCTGGCTTTCACACGAAACTTATAGAAACGTACATTTTTACGTTTAGCGAGGCTAAAAGTGGCGATGAGAGGAGAGAAAATTCTGTTACCAAGTTGGCAGGTTCTGATGGCTTTTCAGACCCAAAGTGACTTTCTGCTCAAAAAAGAGACGAGGAACAAATCTGGCAACGAATCTGGCAACGAATCTGGCAACGAATCTGGCAACAACATTACCAACGAATCTGGCGAATTTTCTTCACGAAAGCGACGCTTGTCATCGTAGCTATCAACGCTCTTCTCCAGGGGGCGCTGTGACGTTGACGTCGACCCAGTTGGCACCAATAGGGAAATGTAACTGCAGTACCAGGCTCTACCCAAAGAGGGCAGCACTGAGGCAGTTTCATATGAGAATTGAAAAATGTCCACAAACTGTCCTAATTTTCACAGAAACATGAAAAAGCTCCTTTATGGCCGATCAGACAGTTTATCTGCTAAATAATGTGAATGTTTGGTTTAGTTATTTTTTCCTTTCTCTCTGTTTCTGCAGTCAATACATTGATTAAAGTTCAGCCTGATTGGGTCAGGATCGTGGTAAAGTTCTGCAGAACATGACTTTTACTTCATGTCATAATAAATATAGCTGCTAAGTGATGATGCATCTACTCCATTTTGAACTCTGCATCGTTTTCTTCCTCTGAGGTTTTGAACACATGAATCTGAGGAAGTGTGGCGTTTCCACTGATAACCAGATAACCGATATGAAAGTTTCATGTTGTATGAAGGAGGCCGAGCGGTTCTGGTTCCGACTCTGCAGAGACTCTGATCTTCTGCTGCAGCTAAAAATACTCTGCAGATAAAAATAGATCCAAGTCGCTCCTGACCGCAGTCAGTCACTGAGCGCCTCGTTCTGCAGAGCAATAAGAACAGATCAGAGGATTTATTTCACTTTCATTCCTGCCTTTATTAGAAAAATACATGAACTGAAGCCGCTCGGCCCGGTTCTACTCTAAATCCACATTCAGACGCTGAGTCGGGTTTTATTGCTTCTGCTGCTGCAGAGCAAAGTTTCATCCTGCTGGATCAGAACCGACACGCTGACAGAGTCGCTCCGGGACAAATCTCTGCCGGCTTCAGGCCAACCGGCACATCCGTCCCGCTGCGACCCGGACCCGGACCTGGACCGGGACCAGCGACCCGGACCCGGACCAGCGACCCGGACCGGGACCAGCGACCCGGACCAGCGACCCGGACCGGGACCAGCGACCTGGACCAGCGGCCCGACCGGAGCAACCCGGACCAGCGACCTGGACCGGGACCAGCGACCTGGACCGGGACCAGCAACCCGGACCAGCGACCTGGACCAGCAGAGGAAAACAGGACCTGCTGCAGCTGGTTCTGGTTCTGGTGGTTCTGTGGAAGATCTGACAGAAATCAGAAACATCCTCACAGCAGATCTAACAGAACGGTTCTGATCCAACTCTAATTCTGCTTCTACAACTGCAGACAGAGAGAAACAGAAACATGAAGCTTTTTATTCATAAACAACAACTAAATATTCATATATAATAATTACTAAATATTCATGTATCATGATATCAACAGCGTTGCAGGTAAAACCCGGTTAATAAATGACGGATTTAACAGGAACTGGAGCCAAATGTAAATTTTATCCAAAAACAATTTTTAGTTTCTGGAGGATAAATTTAAAAACGTTTCATGTTTTCATAAATCATCACATCTTCATCTTCATGTCCGTCCTAAACGCGCCTCTCTCACGAATAACAAACATGGCGTCGTTCTGGTTTCTGCTTGGTTCCGTTTCCTGTTTGGTTCTGTTTCCTGTTTGGTTCTGTTTCCTGTTTGGTTCTGTTTCCTGTTTGGTTCTGTTTTCTGTTTGGTTCCGTTTCCTGTTTGGTTCTGTTTCCTGTTTGGTTCCGTTTCCTGTTTGGTTCTGTTTCCTGTTTGGTTCCGTTTCCTGTTTGGTCCTGTTTCCTGTTTGGTTCTGTTTCCTGTTTGGTTCTGTCGGTGTCACAGCGCCACCTTGTGGCCCGGCTGACCTGCTGCAGCTTCTCAGCTGCTTCCTGACAGGTAAAAACTGTTCCTGCCGCGGCAACACGGCCATGTTTCCATGTTTCCATGTGTCTCTTGTCCAGTCACGACCTTTGACCTGCTGAGGTTTGTGGAGTCTGGAGCTGATTCTCCGAGTCGTTTTCCTGGATGGAGGTGACCTTTGACCCTTCTCAAATGGTTGCTGATGATGCTAGCGCTAATGTAGCGATCAGGCTCTGCTCATGAAGGGACGCCGTCCCTTTAAGGTTCTGTTGTTTCCTGCAGCGTTTTGAAGGTTTTTAGTAATCCTCCTCCTCCTCCTCTCTAAGTTGCGTGATCGTCCTGTCGCTGGAGCGGCTGACGTGTTGCCGTGGTAACGGGTCAGCTGCTGACTGATGAGTCGGCCGTTTCGTCCTGTTGACTCAGTTTGGCTGGTCGCTGCGTGACGAAGACGATGCTGTAATGTCACCTTCATCGTCACCGCGGTGACGCGCGTCCCACAGCTGACATGTTTATCTTCATCGTCTCCATCTGCGCTCCTCTTCCTCCGTCAGGCTGAGTCAGCAGCTGCAGCTCCAGAGACGATCCGGGCGAAGAGCAGAGGACCAACGGGACAAAATCCCTGCTGGAAAAACGGCTTCATTTAATCAGCCGACCTCCGAAGAACAAGGACTGGCCTAGTCAAAGTCACATCAAACAAGAGAAGAAGAATCCATGAACCCAGAAACACGACTAGTCGCTCTCAGTGTTTTCCTCGTCTAGTCAAAGGCCGCTTCACACTGCTCTGCTGAACATTTTCCGTTTCCTGAGTTTTACTTCCTGTTTCCTGAGTTTTACTTCCTGCTTCCTGTTCGTCCATCTTCTGTGTGATTTTTCAGCCACTTGGTACAAAATGAAACCCGGGGGTGGCAGCATCATGCTGTGGGATACGTGAACCAGATAAACGGTTCTGATTAGTTTCTACTTTTGGACCAGAACCTTCCGCTCCGGTTCAGAGCCTGAGAGTCTGCTCTTCCTCCTCCTCCTCTTCCTCTCCGTCTGTTTGGACTGAGAGGAGCTTCCCGGGTCTCTCTCAGCGTCTCCATGGCGACCAGGTTGCTCCCCGGGTCAAGCAGCAGGATAACGAGGCATTCCCAACCCCTGGTTACCGTGGCGTAACCGCGGTTACTGCGGCGTTTCCGCGGTTTCCGTGGCGATGCGACTGACTGGTTCAGCAGCAATTATGAAGCTAGAAACTCATGTTTTACTTTAATTAGGCCAATAAATATAGAAACAATTTGATGCTTTTGGTCATTTTAGAAAAATTTAGGGAATCAAGAAAAAATTTAAATAAATAAATACTGAGAATTAAAAACTGAAGCAGAATAAAATACAGCTGTTAAAACAAAACAATTATAAAGTAAAATGTGTAAAACACAACATGACAAAATACAACAAATAAATGAAATACGACAAACATTTAAAATAAATCATAAAGAAATTAAACAACAGCAAGATGAGTAAAATAAAATACAACAAAAAAATTTACAAAATCAAAATTACTAAATAAACAGCAGAAAAAAATCTCACAATTCAGTGAAATACAATAAAATATAAAAATTGATAAACTAGACATAAAACAGCTTTTAATAGAAACACCAAAAATATGAAAAATATGAAAAATATGAAAAATACCTGCAATAGATAGAAATGTTCTGAACTCTTAATCATTTTCAACTTTGCTGTTATGTTTAATTTTTCTAAACTCAAATTCATATAAAAATGAAAATTATAAAAAAAAAATGCAAATAAAACGTAAAAGCAGAGCTGTGATTGGACTAGGCCATGAAGAAATAATGGCTTCCTAACATCTGGACTCATTTTCCCTCAGAAATCACATTTTCTCTGTTTTCATGGGACGAAACCAAAATGCTGAGCAACATTTTCTGCTCATAGATTTCATGAGTTTCCATCGTTTATGGTGACCCAGGGCTCTACCTGCCCAGGTGAGACAGCGACAGGAGGAAGCTAATCAGGAGGGCGAGGAGCGGCCGGAGATCATGTTCGCTGTCAGGCTGGCGGCGGAGACGAAGGTCACAACTGTTCTTCTTCTGCTGTGGAACAGGAAGTGGAGACATGGAGGACCGAGCCTAATGACGCGTCTGACTCCATGTTTCTGATCCGACATGAAGGCAAAACGCCGAGGAGCACGATCACCTGGAATCATTTAAAACACCTGGAATCATTTAAAACACCTGGAATCATTTAAAACACCTGGAATCATTTAAAACGCCTGGAATCATTTAAAACGCCTGGAATCATTTAAAACACCTGGAATCATTAAAACACCTGGAATCATTTAAAACACCTGGAATCATTAAAACACCTGGAATCATTTAAAACGCCTGGAATCATTTAAAACACCTGGAAGAGCTTCTGAAGATTGAAAACTTCTGGACAATTAAAATATCCTGACTGAAATGTGTTCACAGTGAAACGATCCTCCGGTTCGGTTGGTGAGGATTAAACGCCAATCGACCTCTGACCTCCTGTTCTCCAAAGCAGGAAGTGACTACAGCGCAGGGCATTCTGGGTAAATCCAGCCAAAGCTAACATGTTAGCCTAGCGCTAGCAGCAGAAATGGCTCCTGGTCTTCAGCCAAAGACTAAAGAGAAATCCTCCAGCTCTAAACTTTGACGCCTCCATCTTGTTCCATCTGGTGAAACAGGAAGTTGCTCTCAGCGTCTTCAGAGGTTTTAGTGTCGTTTCCTGCAGTGGTTGTTGGTGCAGCGCCCCCACAGGCCAGGAGGGGAACAGGCTGGTTTGGGTCAGAACCACAGCAGCTGCAGGTGGAGCAGATGACGGAGTTTATAAAGTTTATAAAGTTTATAAAGTTTGCTTTTGTCCTTTGGACACATGAGACCAGAATAGTAGGAAGTTTTCCCATAATTCATTGCAGCATGTTTGGAAGAACAAACAGAATAACTTTTTGAGATTGGATGTCAAGTTGTTTCTCCTGGAGACAGCAGAACGTTTTCATTTTAACTTTTAAACAAATCCAATCAGCTCTGAACTCGTATTTGAACACAAATTAAAAGTTTGTCGACTCGGCCCAAAGAACGCTGAAAGTTGGACCAAAGTCTCTAAAAGGTTTAAGGATGAAAATTAAAACTTAAATAACGTCCAAGAGGAAATCTGAGCAAACGTGAGGAAGACAGCAGAGCGAACAGACTGATGAAGATCTGAGTGCGTTTTGTCTCAGCAGCGAACTGGACAGGTGTGGAGATAACGGCTGAAAAACCAGCAGCAAGACTCAACAAACTAAACTCTGAAAGTTTCCAGGAATAAAAACCAGGAGCAGAATCCCATTAATCATCTCAGTGAGACTCGACTGGAGGAGACAAAGCGATTATTTTCTGTTTCCACATCAGATCCATGTCAAATATTCTCATTAAAACAACAACAGATGATCCATATTTACTGCATAGAGACATCAGCAGGTTCTGCTTCACCTGCCTGGGACAGATGGAGGCAGACAGACACACACACACACACACAGGGACACACACACACACACACACACACACACACACACACACATACACAGGGACACACACACGCTGTGTGTTGGCGCCTCTCTGCAGTGTTTGTGTCCAGGTGTGTGGAGTTCAGGGGATTTCCCTCCGTCTGTTGGCTGCAGAATCGTCTCAGGTTTGGTCCAAACTTTGAATCAAAACTCTGAGCTGGAGGGTCAAACGAGGGTCAAATGAGGGTCAGATAAAGGTCAGACTCTGTCCTGGTGGAAGAACGTCAATGAAGAGCTGAAGGAAAGCAGGTGGCGCTGCCGAGGCGTCTGATTGGTCCAGAGCGTTCCTCGGGTTAAACTGGATGTTTCCAGTCTGGAAGCTGGACGGGAATCTGAGCGTTTTGTGTTTTTAGTTTCTGTTAATCCTCTAAGATTCGAAGCAAATCATGAACACCTACAAATATTTGGTCATTTTTGCTGCTACCCAACAAAATTCGACATCATGGTCGCTCATGGTTTCTACGTTTTTCATTTTTATTGAATATTGTTTTGCATTTATATGGTTTTAGCTTTGCTGCTTCAGCAGGGCCAGCCAAAGGCTTTTTGGGGCCCAAAACCAAGATGCCTCATTGTTGCTAAGCTACTCTCTGTGTAGCTTAGCACAGAGAGTGCTAATGCCAGCAGCAGACCTGCTAGCATTAGCATCGTTTGTAATTAGCTTACATCATACGGTGTTTTTATAGCTGCAGATTTTAACTTTATGAGAAACAAACTAAATTATTTTGGTTTTGAAAAGCAGAGCAGTTTTATGTTTAACTGTTTCAAACCAAAACCAGCTGAAAAATTTACAGCAAACAAGTTAAAAAGTTTATTATCTAATATTTCACCAACTCAGAAAACAGATTCTTCTGATGGTCTTGTTAGCGTTTTGAAGCTAACGATGATAAGCTCTTGCTGTTAGGGTCAGGCAGCCATCTTGTTTTGTCTGGAATGCTGAGATTATTCCCAGAATATTTCAATGTGACATCATCTTTAATCTGGAGCAGTTCTGATGTTTTCCAGTCTGGCTCGTTTTACCCGTTTCCTCTGCGGAGCCTGTTAGTCCTCTGTAACCTCAGGAGGCGTTCAGGGACCGTTGATTAGCAGCGGAGGGTCTTAACCTCCACTAAACACTGGATCAGGACGCTAAGCAGCGACGGTGCCTCACCTCGCCAAATCCCAGCCTTTTGCCGGTAATCCGGCTGTAATTTGGGGCTGATCTCTGCGGCGGCGCGCCGTGGCCGCGGCGGCGCGCTCACCTGCAGCGGAGCGACTGAAGCAGCAGCAGCAGCAGGAGGAAGTTGTGCGTCATCCAGCTGAACACTCATCAGCGTGGAGCTCAGAGTGGGATCTGCGTTAAAATCTGATATTATGGAGCAGGAATCGTGAGCCAAGTGTTTGTTGCCCACTCAGGCAGGAGAAAACAGCTTTGGAGGAAACAGAGGAAAACAGGAAGTGATGGAAAATGTACTTCCTCAAACTGTTCCAAGCAGCTGCTGCAGCAAACTAAACATTTAGTTTATTTACTCTGTTCCTGAATAAAATCAGGCGGTTTGTCTTCACTTGAGAGTGAAACAGACTCTGATGTCTGTCAGTCAGAGCCGACAGCTTCATCTTCAGTCCAGTTTTTACCTGAATATCACACCTGAACTTCATCTAATTTATTAAACGCCACATTTCAAACCTTCATTATGAAACGTCTGAATCAGCAGCAGGATTTTCCCTGCACTCTGACCTGCAGGCGCCGAGGTCACCCCAGTGTTTCCTGGCTCCTGATCACGCTGCATAATTTATGCTGACCTCATAACTAATGCAGGAGGCTGATAGGAGGCGCTGTGCGCCGTATATGGTTTCCATGGTGATCCATATTCATTACTGGACGCTCCTCGGGGGCAGTTCATGTTTCTGAGCGCAGACATGTTGTCAAACCAAATGTTTCTGGACCAGATCTCATTCCTCAAAGCTTCAGCAGCCGGTTCTGCACCCAGACAGGAAAGAGCTGCAGGATCCTGTGATTCTGTTGAGCTGAGCACAAAACCTGCCAGTGGCTTTTTGCTCAGATTGCCAGGAGTTTAACAATATCAGCTTTTATTTCTTTATGTTGCATTTGTTCCCAACAGGCTGTGATCCGATTAGAGACATCAGCCTCTGGTCGTGTTTTCCATAGTTAGCATTAGCGTCGCCACCGCTAGCTAAATTGTTAGCTGTGCTAAACTAAAGGCTCTAGTAAACATTAGTTACGCTAGTGCTAAGGCGCTGTATCAACATAGCATTTAGCAGAAGCTAATGCTAACACACGTAGCTTAAACTGTGTTGAAACAACATAGTATGTCGCCCTCAAGTGGGCCAAGTTTGTAATTACACGTCTACGTTATAATGTAACGTCTTTAGATGTTAAGTGTTCATTTCTTTTTCCTCACTCAGTTTTGTTTTAAAACAGTTAAAACAAGTTTTTCTTGTTTTAACTGATGAAAAAACAGAAAACAAGAGAACAGGAAACAGAACTGCTGCATCTTCACCCCTTCAAAATAAAAGCTTGAATATAAACGTCTGACTACTTGAAGAATTGCAAACAGTTAATAATAAAAACATCAAACTTTATCCAAGGGAAATTTTACATAAAAATAAAGTAAATTAATGCTTTACAAAGCAAAAGCTAAGGGCGCTAAACATTAGCCAAAGTGCTATGCTAAAAGTTAGCTCCACTATTGGTGGATTAGCGGACTGAATTCTGCTCTGTACAGTTAGTTAGTTAGTTAGTTAACTAACTAGTTGTTTGCACTAATCTGTAGTTCCATATTTCAGACACATTTCTTGTATATTCTGGATTATTTCTGGAGTTTTGTATTAATATTCTGTGGTTTCTCACTGATGTGTTGCTGATTTCATAGTTATTGCAAGAGCTTGACCTTTGACCTGACCTGTCGCTCAGAAGCTGACTGACTCCTTTAACTGAGTCAGAAAACCGTCGCCATGTTTCTGGTTTCGCACTGAAAAACTCGTTAAATGTGATTTCTGAGCAGATTCCAGGGCCGAGTCGGACCTTCCGGAGTATTTTCTGTAAATGATGCGTCTGAAGGGAGACACAGAGGCAACCTTTGCTGAGCAGACGATGAGTTTCAGTTCTGATGTTTGTGTAGAAAACATCCATTTCCTGTTGTGGCTGCCGGCCTCCCGCGCTGCCCTGCGGTCGTGTTTACGTCCCGGAGAGCAGCTGCTGAGTCTCCATGTATAAATCACGGTGCAGGGGAACGGCTGCGGCTGCCAATAGTCTGCTGGCCGTTGCTAACGGTGACGGATGAGTGTGTAGCGGCGTGGCGAGGCAAAGCGGCGAGCCTCCGAGGCTTTTCCTGTTAACGTCTAACTGCTTCGCTACAGCAGCTGTCTGAAACCGCCGCTGATGGATGGACCGGCTTCCTGTTGGACCGGCTTCCTGTTGGACCGGCTTCCTGTTGGACCGGCTTCCTGTTGGAGCTTTTATTCTGAAAGGCGCTCCCTAACTCATGGAAACAAGATGAAGCAGGAAGGGTTTAGTGGCGCCGCCCTCTAGTGGTCACGGGAAGCCGTTTTCAGAAACGTTCCTCGGTTGACATGTTGGCTTCTGCTGAACTTCCGGTTCCTCTGCGTCCCACTGGACTTACTGGATCAGAGGTCAGTGAACGCATCGCGACGATGAAGATGGTCATGCGAAACGCTTCGCTCCGAGTCTGGACGTGTTTCATCAGCACTGTGTTACCTCCATGTTGAAGCGTCGCTTCAGGAAACGTGGATGGAAATGACGTTCCGTCTCTGCCAGGTTCCAGCAGCCGGTGCAACATGGCGGCTCTGCTGGGATTCTGTCTTGAATCCAGTGACCAACTGGTTGTACTGGTT
The DNA here is from genome assembly GCA_911649635.1 of Poeciliopsis gracilis. NCBI lineage: Eukaryota > Metazoa > Chordata > Actinopteri > Cyprinodontiformes > Poeciliidae > Poeciliopsis > Poeciliopsis gracilis. Next base: position 544,755 of record CAJVRI010000136.1, read on the forward strand.
TACTGTTCAGATCTGCAGCAGAACCAGTTCAGACAGGAAGCTGGTTTCTTCCAGCAGGAAGCTTTATGAGCTTCCTGCTGATCCGCCGCTCCAGGAGCCGACGAGGCGAATAAAGACAGAAGAAGAAGAACGGAGGAGGAGTGGATCAGAACCGATCCGACGGGTCAGGAAGTCTGCTACCTGCATGATGAAGAGGAGGGCGGCGTGATGAAGAGTCGGCTGAATGGAAGGAGACACGGGGAGCGATGGAGGAAATGTTCATGAGGAGGAGGAGGAGGAGGAGGAAGACTGATGGAGGAGAGGAGCAGAAACGAGAGGAAGAGAAAAACGAGAAAAACAGAAACTAAGAGCAGAAAGACAGATGATGATGATGATGATGATGGTGAGGAAGAGGAGGAAGAGTTGATTTGATGCTGCAGGAACAAACTGAAATGAATCGGTTCAGATTTATTTTCCACATTGTTTCTGAATGTTTAAAAAGATTCTCACTCAGTTTTACGAGTTTCCTGCCGTCTGATTGGTTTCCATGGAAACCAATGGCGCCATGTTGCGGTCGATGATTCCTGTGATTCTTCCTGATTGGCTGAAACGAGTCGGGCTGCAGAAGAAACTGGAGGTTCAGCAGGTTTACGTCTAAAGCTTCAGTAATGCTTCATTTATTCTGCTGATTTAACGTTCATTCTCTGTGAGTAAAAATCCCGTTAAAACCAGAAAACATCGATTTTCTCCGTTAAACGTCGCCTAATAAACCGACCCAAAGTCCTTAAAACAGTTACCGTGGAAACCGCTGGTCCGCAGATTAAGCCTCGGTCTGTCCAGCTGCTCCTCACAGCGTCAGGATGGAAACTGGGACTCCAGTCTGACACCAGTAAACCTCCCATTACCAGTTTAATGGCCGCCTCTGCTGCTTTTAAGACGTGCAGCATAAAAAGCAGCTGCAGCTCCGTAAATCTGGACTTTACTCACCAAACCTGAGATCCAGCGGACAGATTTATGCTGCGGCCCGATTCCTGCTGCAGCAGAGTCTGGAGGATCTGGACCCGCTTGGTCTGCAGGTTTCCCACCTTCAGGTGTGTGTGTGTGTGTGTGTGTGTGTGTGTGTGTGTGTGTGTGTGTGTGTGTGGGTGTGTGTGTGTGTGAAGGTGTGTGTGTGTGTGTGTGTGTGGGTGTGTGTGTGTGTGTGTGTGTGTGTGTGTGTGTGGGTGTGTGTGGTGTGTGTGTGTGTGTGTGTGTGTGTGTGTGTGTGTGTAGGTGTGTGTGTGCAGGTGTGTGTGTGTGTGTGTGATCACTGCTGCTCCAATCCTCCGTAACGACGCCACACACACACAGAATCAGGAGGAGAGCTTAATGACGGAGGAAGACGAGGAGGAAAGGAAGATTTCCAACTGTGACCTCCTGACCTCTGGCTCATTAGCATACAAACCACTTTCCCTGACTGCTGATTGGTCCAAAACTGAGGCCAAGATGTGAAGCAGGAAGTCAGTTTGTTTATGAGCTTTTCCAATCAACTCAGGTGATTTCTGCTCCCTGTGTGTCAGTAGAATACACACACACACACACACACACACACACACACACACACACACACACACACACACACACACACACACACAGGTTGCTCGCTCTCCTCCTCCAGCTCATTATTCCTGCTCAGCTGATCAATCAGAAACCTGATCAGTTAGAAACCTGATCAATCAGAAACCTGATCGTCTTCCTGAAGTTTCTGTTCAGATTTAAAGCGTCAGAATTTTAAATCTTCAGCGTTTAGAGGAAACAGAAAAACCTGTCACATCAGTCGTCATGGTTACATTTGATTACGAAGCCTCTGGTAAGGCTCCGAGCCGCCAGTAGGGGGCAGCGTTCGCTGCAGCAGAACTTATTGTCCCGTTTAACGCAGCAACAATTCGGAAAAACCGAAAATCACCTCAAACAATCGTTTTAAAGTTAGTTACATCTGATTATTGATCCATCTGATTATTGATCCATCTGGTTATTGATCCATCTGATTATTGATCCATCTGGTTATTGATCCATCTGGTTATTGATCCATCTGATTATTGATCCATCTGGTTATTGATCCATCTGGCTATTGATCCATCTGGTTATTGATCCATCTGGTTATTGATCCATCTGGTTATTGATCCATCTGGCTATTGATCCATCTGGCTATTGATCCATTATTCCATCGTTACCCTCCGTCTCACCAACAGGAAGGCTCAGCCAGCCTTACTGTTGGTATCGGTTTCAGCAGGAGAAACTGATACCGACTCACTTTAGTGGCTTTCCTTTCCTCTGAGCCGTTCTGTTGTTCTCTGATCAGATAAAAGCTTCTAACCGATTTAATTAGATAATCTTCGGATCAGAACCATGACAGGCGGCTCCGTCAGTCTCAGTTCCTGGCAGGAAGCAGGTTTGTCTCGATTAGTCTTCGTCCCTCAGAGACAAACCGTCTTCCTCTCATCTGGGTCCCAGGCCGAACTCGCCTGAAATCCTTGGATTTACCCATAATCCTTTATTCCACAGAGCGTTCGCCCTCTGCTTTGACCCCCCGCGGCGCAGCTGAGGAGCTTTAGTTGTGAAAAAATCAGAAACCTGCTGGAATATTGTCTGGCTGGAGGCCGAGTGACGGACAGCGCAGCAATAAGAGCTTCATTTAGATGATATGAAGACGCCGTCTGGTCCAGACCGGCGGCCATCTTGGTGTTTATAACCTGCAGACTGAGGAGTCCGGGTCAGAGTCGGGTCTGGGTCAGAGTTCGTTACATCAGAACTTATTCACTTAATGTGTCTCCGACTCTGCTTTAGTGGACGAACTCGGTTTGGGAAAGTCCAGAACCGCCTTCAGGGATTGTGAAAAATTCCCTTCAGGGAAATTTTGCCGTTTCTAATTTTATTCTCAAAAAGCATCAAAACAACAGAAAAGCTCTGCAGGTTCCGGCCTGAAGCCAGAAGACGTTGTGGGTTTTAATAATGTGATCATCAGCTGGTCCTAAAGTCTTGAGGATGAAAGGCTTGTGGATGAAGAAGGAGTGAAACACGGTGAAGTTGGATTTGTCCTGCTGAGTTTCGTGTTTTGGTTTTTCAGCCGGCGCCGGGAACAAGCTGGGCTGGGCGTTCGGTTTGGGTCTGGAGCGGCTGGCCATGATCCTCTACAGCATCCCGGACATCCGGCTGTTCTGGAGCCGAGACGAACGATTCCTCAAACAGTTCAGGGTGGACGACATCCAGACGCCCATCCGCTTCCAGGTACAGACTCAAACCCTAACCCTCTGGGAATTAAACTGAGATGAAGGCTGCGAATGTCAGAGCTGCTCAGGTTTTAAGATTCTCCTGATAAAAACGGCTTTCATGCAGCATTGATTTGTTTTTATTCTATTTTCTTCTGATAAAACTTCTTGAGATTTCCGACTTCTTCCTCGCCGTCTTTATCTGACCGCCGTCGTTAAACGGTCAGTTCCTGTTCACTAATCAGAAACTGACCGTCCTCTCAGAGCCTGAATGTTTTACATTTATCTCCTGCAGACATTTGGAGCAGTTTCTATGTTCCAGTTGCTTCTTCTGACTGGTTTGCTGAATCGGGCTGATGCCCTGCATCAGTCAAACATCAGCTGAACGTAATGCAGATCAGTGTTAAATACACCAGTAAAGGTTTCCAGTTTGGACCAGATGGATGCTGGCGCTGCTGGACCGATCCAAACTCCAAACCACCAACCTGCTACTGCTGCCCACCAAACAGATCCTTTCTATAACTAATCCTCCTCCAAAATCATAAACAAGTGTTTTATGGGGCGTGCTGTGGTGGCGCAGGGGTTAAGGACGCCCCACGTTTGGAGGCCTCAGTCCTCGACGCGGACGTTGCGGGTTCGATTCCCGGTCCCGGCGACCTTTGCCGCATCTCTTCCCCCCTCTCCTCGCCCTCTTTCCTGTCTGCCTACTTTAAAAAATACGAGCCACTAGCAAAACCTCTTCGGGGGAAGAAAAAAAACCAAAGTGTTTTAGTTTGATCACTAGACTGTGAGGAAACATTTAAACTGAACCTGTTACACCAACTGGTTTACAGTCCAGTCAGACCATTAAATTAATCATAAAGATTCTTTGGTTATCTAAACATATTCATCCATAACATTAAATCCTAAACCCAGTTAACCAACCAGTAACCAACCAGTAACCAACCAGTAACCAACCAGTAACCAACCAGTAACCAACCAGTAACCAACCAGTAACCAACCAGTAACCAACCTCTGGTTCAGTCAGTCCAAATGTTTCCTGGTTTCTTTAGTTTTCTCTCCTCCTGACTTCATGTTTAAAATATCTGAACAGTTGGGGAGCGTCACCACAACACACACACACTGACACACTATGACACACTATAACACACTATGACACACTATAACACACTATAACACACCATCACACACTATAACACACTATAACACACTATAACACACACTATGACACACTATGACACACACCCTAACACACACTAACGCTCTACAGCAGCAGCAGTCACAGGGTTCGCTCTGCAGTTACTCCGTCCTGCTAAAGGTGCTTTTGTCGACTCGTCTTCACTAATGAGGAAGATTTCTAGTGACTGTTGGAGGGCAGGGGGGGACAGGGGGGGGACAGGGGGAATGGGGGCAGGTGGGGGGGGCATGTGGAGGGAGGGGGACAAGGGTGGAAGAAGAACATCAGGAGGAAGAGGAGGGATGAAGGTGAGAGAGAAATCATCATCTATCTCTGCATCGAAACAAACCGATGAACTGAAGCTCTGTGAAGTGCTGGAAAGGTCAGAGGTCAAAGGTCAGAGGACGAGCCGCGCTGTCCACTTCCTGTCCCCCCGGCTTCATTAACGACCCGGTTCCTCCAGAGGGACGGGACCGCGGCTCATCTGCTGCCCGGGTCAGAACCGCCCCGAGTAATCAGCAGCGAGCGGCAAACGGCACGCAGGAAACCGCTGGACACACACAGTGTACACACACACACTGTATACACACACTGTATACACACACACTGTATACACACACACAGTGTACACACACACACACACTGTATACACACACTGTATACACACACACACTGTATACACACACACAGTGTACACATAACACACACACTAACACACACTAACACACACACTAACACACACACTAACACACTAACACACACTAACACACACTAATGTAGCAGTATTTAATATAGCAAGAGACTAAGTAGCATCTGAGATCAGAAGACTAAGTTCATCTACTGGAGCTGTTGTCAGTAATCAATAAACGAAACAAAAGAATAATTGCTTTCAATAATATGTATTTTAAAGAAAATAAGTAAACATTACAAGACAAAACATACAAAAAACAAAAACACAATAAATATATACACAGTACCGCAGTAGATCTTCTATATAATTGTGCACAAAAGTCCTTCACTTTTCCCCGCCTGGTCAGCACAGTGTCTGACCGACACACATTTAAAAGTCCATGGTGTGTTTTTCCAGATATTCAAGAGAAGAATGTCCAAGCGCAATTTGTGTCCGATGAAAAGATGAATAATGAAGTGTGTCTATGTAGTGAGATGGAGGGGGAAATATTGTGGACCATCAGCCTCCTACCAGACCAGTATGGAGTCAATTTCAGGTTCTCCTGGCTCCAGCCAGTTATCAGAAGCTCACCATCCTTTAACCCAAAAAGGGTCACCTGGCCTGTATTGAAATAAACAGGTCCAGTAAATTACCATCCTGCTAGTTAACTAGACTGTTTTTCAGTTATATCCAGAAATGAATACAATCATATCCACAATCAAATCTTTAAAACAACTTAAAGATATCAGCATTCATTTCATTATCTTAAATACATGTTTTGAATTTAAAAAGTTAGATGGTATATTTCATAAACAATTAGCATTGGATACCACCACCAACATACCAAACAAAACATTATATTCACTACTCACCAATTCCATTTATAGATCACTGTATAATAACTTCATGGCTCCAAGCTCACTGGATACCCAGATCTACATGATTTTTATATTGTGAGGTTTTAAAAGTGCATAACAACAAAGAGATCAACTAATTGTTTGGAAACACAAACCTGCAGCTCCTTTGTCTCCAGCTCTCCCCCTCACACCTGATTGGGAAAAGCTGGAGCAGGCCTAAAAAAACCACTCCAGGTGCAATGATTGGCTGACTACTCTGTGTGATTGACTATCACTCCAACCAATGGAGCAGCAAAGGCGGGATTAAGGGCAGTTTTTACCCTGGGTTACACCCTCCCCCCCTAAATCATGCACGTCCCGTGACATGTAAACATTTAGATAATTTGAACAGTGCTAGAAGTAGTGGGTGTCGAAACGAGGGCATCGGACAAACTATGCAATAAAGTTTGAACAACTGAAATAAGCGGATTGCCTAAAGTGCTATATTGAAGTCGTTTAGGCGCCACTCTGTGACGTGTTGAACGATTTGGAGGAACGTCATTAATTTGATTTATGCCATCAAAGTTTAGGGATGTATTCAAAGTAACGTCAGAATCAGAAGCTTGAACAGTTTCACCAATTGGGCTTCCTGGATCAGGCAAGTCTTCAGAATCAGGTGGAACTTGTTCTACAAACACATCAGATTGGTCTTCAGCACTGGATTCTAGTTCAGTTGATTCCACTTCAACAACTGACTTCACACTCTCAGACTCTGAAGGAATTTCAACCGATTGTTTCTTCACTGGAGAGGCTGTTAGAGCAACAGAGTTCTCTACATCAGAAGATGATGACCTTGTGAGTGTTTTCTCCACTTCAACCGTCACTTGAGGTGGAACTAGATAGAATGGAATCTCTTGTTGTTCACAGTCTTCATCTTCTACAGAGTCATCAGGAGATTCTTGCCATTTCTCAAGTTGTTGATGTCTCTGGGTTTTTGGAACTGACACAGTCTCAGTTGATCTTTCAGCATCTGTCGTAGGGAGAAAACCACACGGAAGAAGAAGATCTCTGTGTAGTGTGCGTATTGGGCCATCTTTGCACTCTGGTTTTACACTATAAACTGGAAGATCTCCAGCACACTTCACCACTACAAAGACATCTTGTTCCCATTTATCACAGAGTTTGTGTTTACCTCTGAGTCTCACATTCCGCACAAGTACTCGATCTCCAACTTCCAGCCTGGATGGTAGAACCCGCTGATCAAACCGAGTCTTGTTCCTTTCAGCGCTTCTGGCAGAGTTCTTTGATGCCATCTGATAACTCTCTTTCAACCGTGACTTCAGGTTCTGTACATACTGCGAATGTGATGGACATTTCTCTTTAAAAACAGGAAGACCAAAAGCAAGATCAATTGGAAGTCGAGGACAACGGCCAAACATAAGTTCATAAGGAGTATATCCTGTCACTTCATTTCTGGTACAGTTGTACGCATGAACGAGAGGTTTAACATACTCTTTCCATTTTGACTTCTGTTTTGATTCAAGAGTTCCTAACATTGCCAGCAGTGTACGATTAAACCTTTCTACAGGGTTTCCTCTTGGGTGGTATGGTGTTGTATGACTCTTTTGGATTCCCATCATAGCACACAGCTCTTTTATCAACTTGGACTCAAAATCCGGACCTTGATCTGTATGTAGTCTTTCTGGTATTCCAAAATATATTATGAAATTTTCCAAAAGACATTTGGCGACTGTTCTTGCCTTTTGATTTGGCGTTGGAATGGCAATAGCAAACTTGGTGAAATGGTCTGTCAGCACAAGAATGTCTTTGGTATTGCTGCTATCAGGCTCAATACTGAGGAAATCCATACAAATGAGTTCCAAAGGACGTGAAGTCTGAATGTTGACCAATGGAGCTGCTCTTTCTGGCAAACTTTTCCGCCGAACACAACGTCCACATGTTTTTATTTTCTTCTCCACCTCCATAGCCATTCTTGGCCAATAGAATCGAGCCCTAACAAGGTCCAGGGTTCGCTCCACTCCCAGATGGCCCATCTCATTATGGAGACTATGGAGAACAGATTGACGAAGGTCTGCTGGAAGGACCAGTTGGTATTTATATTGTTCATGTTCCTGCCGTTTTCTGTACAGAATGCCATCAATCATCTCCAGTTTAGTTAATTCTCTAAGGAGAAGAGGAAGTTCGGAAAGTTCACCCCTAATTATTGAAGGAATCTTTTCACCAGTCTCCAACTGATGGATTACTTCCCTAATACTAGGATCAGCTCTCTGATGGTCTTGTAGGTCTGCATGAGACATCACAGGAACAACAGGAAGTCCATGTGAATCTTCAAAGTAGTCCACAGGAATTACATCTGCTCTGACTGAGAGCGATTCAACCAAAAGACTTTCAACTCTGGTCCGAACTAGACGACTTTGGCAAATTGCATCAATCACTTCAGGTAATATCTCATTGTTAGTGCTGCGTAAAAAGATGTTGTTGAGCAAACTGAGAAATGAGTTCCTGATCTTTATGTTCAACCTCATCTGTCACAGATTTTTCACAGGGGACTGACGGGAAAGTGCATCAGCATCTAGATTGTGTTTCCCTGCTCGATACTGCAACTTAAAGGAGAAAGTAGAAAGTGCAGCCAGCCAACGATGACTGGTAGCATCCAACTTAGCTGATGTCAAAATATAAGTAAGGGGATTACTATCAGTGACCACTGTAAAATCCGCTCCATACAAAAAATCGTGAAACTTTTCTGTTACACTCCACTTTAGTGCTAAGAATTCAAGTTTGTGAGCTGGATATCGACTTTCACTGGCTGACAAACCCCGGCTAGCATAAGCTATTACCCTGAGCTTCCCTTCCTGCTCCTGGTAGAGGGCAGCACCCAGTCCTGTGGTGCTGGCATCTGTGTGAAGGATGTAAGGTAATGCAGGATCAGCAAACCCCAAGACTGGTGCAGTAATAAGTTTGTCAATCAGAGTATTAAAAAGCCAACTGACACTCAGGAGTCCATCTGGAACCAAAAGGTTGCTTTGGATCGAACTGTGAACACTTAGATTGTGCTCTTGAGGTTTTATTAGTTGATGGGTACCCACGGGTCAGATTGTTAAGAGGTTTGGCAATAGTAGCATATCCTTTTATGAAACGCCTATAATAGCCAGTAAATCCCAGAAAAGATCTCAGAGTCTTCAAATTGGTAGGAATTGGCCAGGATTTCACTGTAGAAATCTTTTCTGGGTCTGTCTCAACACCTTCCTCTGAAACAATGTGGCCCAAATATTTGACAGATGTTTGGAAAAATTTACATTTTTCCAGAGAGAGTTTTAATCCAAACTCTTTCAGACGATTTAGAACTCTGAGTAAACGGGTTTCATGTTCTTCAAGACTGTTAGAAAATATGATCAAGTCATCCAAAAAAAACCAAAACCTCTTTCAAATGCAGGTCACCCATACATTTCTCCATCAATCTCTGAAATGTTGATGGTGCATTAGTAACCCCTTGAGGCATCCGATTAAACTCCCAGAACCCAAGTGGAGTAACAAAAGCGGTCTTAGCTTTATCAGTTTCATTCATTTCAATCTGATAATAACCAGATTTCAGGTCAAGCACAGAGAACCATTTTGATCCTCTAAGTGCTGTAAATGATTCTTCCAGATTGGGCAAAGCATATGCATCCTTGACAGTTTGTAAATTAAGTTTACGGTAGTCAATGCACAGCCTTATGTCTCCATTTTTCTTTTTTAACAACAACAATTGGAGATGAAAAAAGGTGATTCGGATTCTCTAATAACACCAGCATCCAGAAGTTCACGTAAATGTTTACGAACAGCCTCTATGTCTTGTGGGTGAATCGGTCTCGCACGATGTTTAAAGGGGGTGTTATCATGAAGATTAATGTGATGTTTCACTTGCTTGGTACAACCAAAATCTAAATCATGATGGGAGAAAACTTCAGGTATGGCATTTAATTTTGTAATGATTCTTTCTTTCCATTCTGATGGTATTGGTGACTCACCAAAGTTGATGTTCAAAGGTGCTGTTGATGTCTCCTCAGCTGTACAATTGATCTCATCGTGCTCTGAAATGATACTTGCATAGGCTTCCAGTTCAGCAATGATATTTAAAGCCGATATGGAAGTAGCTTGCTTTGTTTCATTGGAGACAACAACTGGAACCTTATTGAGTAAGCCAGCTTGAAGTGCAACCAAACAACTACTAACAACTAGGCCACCCGGCAGGCCTGAAACTGGGTGCCGAACAACAGCACACTGACTGGCCGCACGAGACAGTTTGGCACAACCCTCAACCACCACTGTGCAACCAGCTGGAATAAGCACAGGGGTTTTACTGTTGAGTGTCACAACACCTAAATGGTTACCACAGTTCTGCTGATGCATTAACTGATGCAGAACTGTTTTAAACCCATATGAGGCAGGTTGAAATGTTGGACAGTCACTGGAACAAAAGTTTTCATAGAGAATTTCAAGTGTATTCATGCCAATTAATACTGAAACTGGAAATCCAGGTCTCACATCAGGGACAACCAAAGCAAGGGTTTCAACTGTTAATTCACTACCAATGAAGTCTTTTGGAAATGTTATTGGTACTTCAACATAACCCAAATATGGAACATGTTGACCTGCAGCCCCTTCAACATGAAGTAGATCATTTAGCGAGTGAACTGGATAATCTGAAAGATGCTCATTAAAGAAAGAAACAGGAATTGTAGTAACTTGAGAGCCGGTATCCAGAAGACATTGAGAGTTGTAGCCAGCAATATTGACTTCTGCTGTACATCTGGAGCCGATTAATCCCTTTGGCAAGTTAGTTTTAGTTCTTGTCTGCAATTTAGCACACTCAACAGACGCTCTCTCTGCGGGACAAGGTTGGTCCAACTCAGCTCCTGTTTGCCCCTCAACAGGAACTGGGACTAGTTTAAATGTCCTGAAGTAGAGGGATTTTGTCTCTGTCTCTTCTGTTTATCATAAAACAATTTCCGCTTTGCACTGACCAATACTGGATTGGGCTCATTGTCACATTGAGGCTTAATGTGGCCATCCTCTCCATAACGGAAACAAAACCCAGGTTTAGAGCTAGAAATGCTGAGATTTACATCCTTAATAGGTTTTTTCACATTAGGCTTTGAAGTAACTTTTGCAGCAAAAGGTAACTTAGTGCTCATCTGACCTGTTGTTAAAGCAGTGAGCTGCTGCTGTATTGCTGCCATCTGTTGTGAAAGCTGTTTAGTCATGTTATTCAAAGCAACACACAGGTTAGTTTCCTGATCAGTATGTGCAAACTGGACTTGAGATGCAACTTTCTGTCTAGTGCTCCCCAAATGGTGCTTCATCCTTAAAGTCTTTGCCGTTTCCCTGTCCTCTTCAGTTCTAAGCAACAACAACAACTCAGCAAATGAAGGTGGATTATCTTTTTTTCTGTTTGAGTTGAAGTTCTGATATTAGATTGTTGTCCCAACATCCTCTACAAAACTGGGTCAACAGGCGCGCATCCATGTCCTTCTCCAAAAACACCTCCTCTCTTTACTGCATGCTGTAGCACAACTTTCAGACGCTGCAAATAAGCAGATGGCTTTTTCTCCGCTGTCCTGATAGGTGTCCATAAATTTAACATACAACTCCTCTCCATCTTGAACAGTTCCATAAGCTGAATCAAGTTGTTGCATGTACACCTTTGGCAATGTATCAGGACTTAAATGTTTCACTATATCACAGGCAGGTGGAAGAAGACTATCACGAATTAGTCTGGTACATTGCAACTGTGACATAGAAGAATCTTGAAGAATTAGATCAACACTTGCCCGCCATGTGTCATAGTCTGTCTCATGACTTGGCCTGGGGACTTTTTCCAGAGAATACTCTCAGTCTATGAGATGTATGCATATGCAGAGAGCTGTCCCCACTCCTGACAACATGCTCCACAATGTAGCGTTGCACCTCAGGAGGATTAAGGTCACCAGCAGAAATTGACGTGGACTGCTTCTCCTGACCTTGTGCTTCAGTTCTGATGGGGACAGAAGAACTGGATGGAAGAGGATCTGACTGTGAATGGGATGATAAAGGGAAAGGGAGTCGAGTTGTGACATGAGCTGATGGCTGCTGCGCTTCATCTGCTTCTGCAAGTTGTTCTTCTTTTGCCTTCACTGGCACCACAGGACAAAACTCTGAAACAGACTGCTGTATCTGGGACATCACTTCTGTGAGGACTTCAGCATAATTTTTTCCAGACAGCTTGGCAATTTCTTGTAAATCCGCCAAATACTTGTTTGTCTTTAAGCCACCAACCTTTGAGGCATAAATCTCAGATAAACTTTCAATATGAAATTTATCACCCTCACTTGATGTAAATGTATAGGGTAATATTGGAGATAAGCGTGCTAAAGATAACCCAGAATCATATTCAACAGCCAACCTTTGATCAAATTCTGATTCATGTAAATCTATGGTAATTTTCTGCTTAATATTACCATACTGTTCAAGAAAATCAACAAGCTCATCAGTGGGGTTCTCTGAGACTCCATCAATCAATACTGTATTAGAGATTTTTAAACCGAAAGTTTCAAAAACTTCCATGATGGAAACTGAATTGGTGAGTATGAACCAGACTTATTTGTGAAACTCAATTCAACGGCTTTCTATTGATTACTGATCAAACAGCTCCTGGCTAGCTCACCAATAATGTAGCAGTATTTAATATAGCAAGAGACTAAGTAGCATCTGAGATCAGAAGACTAAGTTCATCTACTGGAGCTGTTGTCAGTAATCAATAAACGAAACAAAAGAATAATTGCTTTCAATAATATGTATTTTAAAGAAAATAAGTAAACATTACAAGACAAAACATACAAAAAACAAAAACACAATAAATATATACACAGTACCGCAGTAGATCTTCTATATAATTGTGCACAAAAGTCCTTCACTTTTCCCCGCCTGGTCAGCACAGTGTCTGACCGACACACATTTAAAAGTCCATAGTGTGTTTTTCCAGATATTCAAGAGAAGAATGTCCAAAGCGCAATTTGTGTCCGATGAAAAAGATGAATAATGAAGTGTGTCTATGTAGTGAGATGGAGGGGGAAATATTGTGGACCATCAGCCTCCTACCAGACCAGTATGGAGTCAATTTCAGGTTCTCCTGGCTCCAGCCAGTTATCAGAAGCTCACCATCCTTTAACCCAAAAAGGGTCACCTGGCCTGTATTGAAATAAACAGGTCCAGTAAATTACCATCCTGCTAGTTAACTAGACTGTTTTTTCAGTTATATCCAGAAATGAATACAATCATATCCACAATCAAATCTTTAAAACAACTTAAAGATATCAGCATTCATTTCATTATCTTAAATACATGTTTTGAATTTAAAAAAGTTAGATGGTATATTTCATAAACAATTAGCATTGGATACCACCACCAACATACCAAACAAAACATTATATTCACTACTCACCAATTCCATTTATAGATCACTGTATAATAACTTCATGGCTCCAAGCTCACTGGATACCCAGATCTACATGATTTTTATATTGTGAGGTTTTAAAAGTGCATAACAACAAAGAGATCAACTAATTGTTTGGAAACACAAACCTGCAGCTCCTTTGTCTCCAGCTCTCCCCCTCACACCTGATTGGGAAAAGCTGGAGCAGGCCTAAAAAAACCACTCCAGGTGCAATGATTGGCTGACTACTCTGTGTGATTGACTATCACTCCAACCAATGGAGCAGCAAAGGCGGGATTAAGGGCAGTTTTTACCCTGGGTTACACTAACACACACACTAACACACACACTAACACACACTAACACACACACTAACACACTAACACACACTAACACACACACTAACACACACTAACACACACACTAACACACAACACACACTAACACACACTAACACACACTAACACACACACTAACACACACACTAACACACACTAACACACACACTAACACACACTAACACACACACTAACACACACTAACACACTCTGCTCCTCCTGCTGTTTCTGTTTTTTTTCGGTTCTTTGTTTCTTTTCTGTTTTTCTTCTTTCAGGATTATTTGATGCAACAGGAGATTTGATGACTCAGCAGATTCTAATGAATGGATCCACTGCAGAAACGCCGACTGTGCAGAAAACTGACCAAACTCCTGCAGCCAGAAAACATAAAAACCTTTAAAGGTTTTTAACCTCTGAGTGAAACACGGCTGATAGAAACTGGATATAAATTATTATTCTGGAGAAACTGGAACCAGTTTGGATGTTTCTGCTAAAACCAGCAATAAGATCCAAACCAAACGCGACTTTTACTGAAACAAAGTTTATAATAAAACTAAAATCAATTCTGAGGGAGAAATAAAACCCAGAGAGCTGCTTTTATTCAGACGGATATTAAAAATACTTTATTAGTCGATAGAAAATGTTCCAACTTTAACCTCAAAGCAACTTTATGAAGAATTTAATTCAGATTTGGCAAAAATACCAGAAAATAAAGTTAATCCAGAACTATTGTCCAAAAACTTTTAGCAGCAATGATTGTAATTCTACCCTCATTACTGTCTATAGCTGACTGTTGGTTCTGTTGATGAGAACCGAACAGAACCAGAGAGCGGATCAGAACCGAACAGAACAAACGCTCTGACTGGTCCAGAAACGGACAGGAAGTGATGTCGTTGTTTGTGTCTCCAGCCGCTGAGTAAATACCCGCCGCTCCACAACGACATTTCCTTCTGGCTGCCGGACGCCGCCGACCGCTTCACGGAGAACGACTTCTACGAGCTCGTTCGCTCGGTGGGCGGAGACCTGGTGGAGAAAGTTACTCTGATGGACGACTTCACTGAGCCCAGGTAGGACAGCCGGCGGGGCGGGTTCTGCTTTTAACGGACATTTTGGCATCATCAGTCCACCATACATTTCTTTTATTTTATTTGTATAATTTTTTCAAAAAGTGAAGTAAGTTTAAACAAAATATGAAGCAAAAAATGACACAAATTAAATGACAAAATAATAAAACAATAAAATAAAAATGTTGAACTATTGCTGTTCAAAATGATTAATATTAATTTATGGAAATCAAAGTTATGGCGGGATATTTTTTTGTAAATGCAACATTTCCTACATTAATTACCTTATCAAAGCATTTATTTGTTTCTACAGTTAATGACAGTTATGGCAGGATAAGTCTTCCATACGTTTCTACTGTAAAATCTTCAGTTCTTTTTTATCTGACACTTAAACATCAGTATAAAATAAAATAGCATAAAATATTTTTAGACTGCATATGTGCCTGATAATTATACTAGAAAAGCATTTCCTTCATTTAATATGATTATTAATAATAATAACTTTGTTTCTTTATGACGTTTTGGAGAGGAAAAGCTTTTAATTTTGACCGATCAGTTGTTGATTGTTGAACAATCAGTTGTTTACATTAGAGAATAAAAACAGCTGAATTTTGCTGACATGGCGTCTGAAAAAACATTTTTGTTTCTTCGTCTAATTTTCTGGTTCCAACTGTGAGCTTCCGGCGTCTGTCGCCCCCTGCTGACCAAACATTGCACTGCAGTGTTATTTAGCTACTTTAGTGTTTTTAAACCTGAAGCAGCCGGCAAACATCTGGCAACCCGCAAACATCTGGCAACCCACAAACATCTGGCAACCCACAAACATCTGGCAACCCGCAAACATCTGGCAACCCGCAAACATCTGGCAACCCTCAAACATCTGGCAACCCACAAATATCTGGCAACCCTCAAACATCTGGCAACCCGCAAACATCTGGCAACCCTCAAACATCTGGCAACCCACAAATATCTGGCAACCCGCAAACATCTGGCAACCCACAAATATCTGGCAACCCTCAAACATCTGGCGACCTGTGCTGATGAGAGCCTCCAGTTGTCATAACAACCAAAACACATCCTTCATTCCTTAAACATCCACTGGGGTCAGAGGTCAGCTCAGGAAGCGGCTCTGAAACTTTTAACAGGAAGTTAAAAACCAAACTTCCTGTATCAGTTCTGAGGTCCGACCCGAACGTGATGCAGCGAAGTCTGAACATCGAGGAAGAGGAAAGGTCACTCTGTCTGCTAATGGCTAACAGCTGATAGCAGAGTCATCACTTTTAATTCTCACACACACACACACACACACACACACACACACACACACACACACACACACTCGGGTTGTACAGTTCAAACCTCCCACTGAGACACACTCAGCCGTCCTTGGAGCTCCAATCACAACTGCTGTTGACATCTCATTTTTTAGGAGCTACCTGTGTGTGTGTGTGTGTGTGTGTGTGTGTGTGTGTGTGTGTGTGTGTGTGTGTGTGTGTGTCCATGTGTGTAAAGGGCAGCAGTAGGAGGCTGCTGCCTTTTGGAAGATAACTCCTCTTGCACATCACTCACACACACACACACACACACACACACACACACACACACACACACACACACACACACACACACACACACTCTCTCTCTCTCTCTGGGCCGACCTTGCGATGTGTGAGCAGCGACGGCCGCAGTGCGTAAAAATGTCCGACGCTCTTCATCTTTCATTGTTTTAATGTCTTTTTAAATAGCATCCTTTATTGAGCTGTTACACACTCACACACACACACACACACACACACACACACACACACACACACACACACAGTGCTGTGAGTTCGGAGCAGGAAAGTTTCAGATTGAGCTTCGGTTCATTAGAAACATGTTGACCTTCCTGTGAGGAAGAGGAGCAGTGCTGCTGCAGCCTTCGTCTCTCTGTGACTCAGGCGATTTGGAACCAATGAAACTTTAGAAATGATCGTCTTACATAAATAATCAATTTAAAGGTTTCATTTAATTGTAGATTTTTCCAAATGTGGAGCTTTTTGATAAAAACAAACAAAATTTGTCTATTTTTTTTTCTCATTTAAATTTTTTTGTCTTTTTTAAACGTATTCTGTTTTAAATCCTGAGGAAGAGGAGCAGAGAGCTGATTGACTCGACTAACCTTCATCAGCTCGTTAATCTGCCTGCAGTGATAGATTATTAGTTTCCATCTGCTGTCGTTGCTCTGCATATTAAAGTTGAGCAACTCTCAGTGTGTTGCCAAAACGCGCCGTTGAGCAATCTGAGCCTGTAAACTGGAACCAATCAGCTTTTAATAACTGACTCTGTTGATCGTTTCATTAAAGCAAATCACTGTGAAAACAGGGCAACTCTGGACCCAAACTCGTTTTAGGAACTGATTCAGGAACTGTTCAACTTTAAAAACTAAAAGTTTTTACAAGTGAGATAAAATAAAGGACTTTTATTTATTCTGGTACATTCATATCCGGAGACATAAAAAAGCAGATTAAGTTTATTTAAAACTTAACCAGATATTACCACTAATTTATCCAGTAAAGCCGTCAGTGATGTCATCTGCATAGATGGTAATAAAATGAAGCTGAGGTTTAATCACAAAACTGACCAGAGCAGAAACTCAGAGGAGGAAGCTGGTATTTTTCAAAAT
This sequence comes from Poeciliopsis gracilis, assembly GCA_911649635.1. Classification (NCBI taxonomy): domain Eukaryota; kingdom Metazoa; phylum Chordata; class Actinopteri; order Cyprinodontiformes; family Poeciliidae; genus Poeciliopsis; species Poeciliopsis gracilis. The sequence goes on from CAJVRI010000136.1 coordinate 562,203, forward strand.
AAAAGCTTTTTTTAAATAAAGGACTCCACAAACTGCAGTTAAAATGAGAACCATGACAGAACCGGGCCGGTCCATCAGACTTAAATACTTAAATCAACAGAAATATTTTTCATTGTTTCTATGAAATGAAGCTTTATGTTTTATTAATCTCATCAAAAACGTTGAAACCGTTTGGATCGAGTCCGATCATATTTATTCACTGAGACGGTCACATGAACGTTGAACGGTATCGATACTAATGCTGCTGATATGGCTGGTAACCGATATTTATAGATATCGGACATATTTCCAATATCAGAAATATGTCCGATTGCTTCTCTGCTTCAGTTGAACTCCCATAATCCTTTGCTGCTTCACCATGACCAACATCATGAGTTTCTGTAATCGGGCCGATACATCAATATATTGATATATTGATACATCTCTACTTGATTCAATAATGACAGAAACAAAAGGATTATGAATGTTTTCGTCTCGAAGTGATTTGTGAAGACGAGCAGAGAGGAAGACCAGTGTCTCATAAAGCGGCTCATCCTGATGTCTGACTTCACAAGTGGAGTTTGAACAATAATATCCATAATGGCTGCAAATTGATCCGAAGCCTCTCCAGCCGCCGGAAACAGAAGCTGTCAGATGGATTCCCTCGCCGCCTGACGTTCTCTCTGACTCCGTAAACATCTGATTGAGCTGCAAATCAAAGCTGATCCCCACAAATCTGATCTGATTGGAGGGAAGCGAAGGCGAGCTGATTGGATGAGCCGTCAGTCAGGATGACGGACCGCAGGGCGAGTCAGAAACAGAGCGCCGCCGAAACTCACCCAGAAACTCATCAATACCGACTGAAGAGGAAATGAAATAAAGTTTTATGACGATAAAGACCTTCAGACATCAACAAACCAGCTGTTTTATCCCCTTTGGTAAACTTGATTCACGTCGTTTCAGAGCCACGGAAGCTAATGCTAAAGCGCTAACTCCAACCATGTTGATACATAACATTCAATAGAGAGAGTATATCGCCTCCTGCAGGACGAAACCTGTCATTACACTCCTTCTGAAGCAAGTTGTTTTGTGTATTAATTGTTTTGTGTAATGGATGCTAAGGCTATTTAGCATAGCCACTGATGATGATAAATATTTTTTCTTTAACAGTAATGTGTTTCTAAGCCATTAGCACATTTAGCAGCACCAAGACAGGCCTGATTAACAGCGCTAAGCCCCTCCTACTGATGATCTGTTGTACCATTTAGTGTCTATATGGTTTCAACAAAGATATTTTTTATAAACGTTACTGCAGCTTTAAATAAACTGCAAACATTCAGGTGTTTCCTGGAGGAGGAGTCGTACTCTTCATCCTCCTCCTCCTTGTGGCGAGGAAGAGGAGGAGTCGTACTCTTCATCCTCCTCCTTATCGTGGCGAGGAAGAGGAGGAGTCGTACTCTTCATCCTCCTCCTCCTCGTGGCGAGGAAGAGGAGGAGTCGTACTCTTCATCCTCCTCTTCCTCGTGGCGAGGCGTCGTGCCTCCGTCGGCTGCCAGCTCCGTCGCCACGGAGACATTGAAGCTGCTAACCTTCTGTCGCTGAGTCAGCGGCTTCAGTGGGTTGGGTCTGCTGGTCGGCCATCTTGCTCAGGTCACTGACCTGGAGGCTGCAGAGGCGGCATGAATGTTTTATGTTCTTAATTCATCCACAGAATCTCCTGAACCAGAACCAGAACCCGGTTAAATCAAAACAGAATTTTTTTTTCTTCCAGAACTCGACTCTTCCAGCCTCCTGGGCCGCGGCGCCGGTTCTGTTTGCTCTAATTAAAGTTCTGCTCGTATTTGATCGGTGAGGTCCGGGTCGGCCCGTCTCACGGCGCTGATCATGAGGGATTCTGGGTAAATGTTCTGGACGGTTCTGCAACATTAACCACTACAGTTAAACAGTTCGATGTAGATCTGGGAAATTATAAAACCCTGAAACAGAAAACAGAGATGAAGCCGTCTGGGTTCTGGTTCTGGTTCTGGTCCTGGTTCTGGTTCTGGTTAATGTTCACCAGGTTTACCGCCTGGTTTCAGTTTAGAGTAGAAAGCTGAGGTTTCTGGGATGTTTTGGGCCTGAATCCGTCCAGAACAAACCGGTAGAAGCTACGTTAGCGGTTAGCCAGTGCGAGCGCAGCAGAGCTGTGAGTCTGATGGAGAGAGACAGCAATAAACTGGACTCTATTAGAGCTGCCGTCCACCAATCTGGCAACCCGCATCCCCCCCGAGGGCAGCAGGCGCTCCGCTCCGCGCCGGGCTGGAAGGAGGTCCGCTTCCTGTTTATTGTTCTGAAACGGTTCTGGTCCGTTTCCATCTTCAGACGCTGGAGAAAATGAAGTCATTTATCTGGGAAGCAGCCATTTCCCCTCAGTCACTGCAACAGCATCTTCATTCAGGGTCAAAGGTTAAACAGCTGAAAACTTCTTGTTTATTCCCCCCGACTCCTATAAATCAGCTCCCAGTATCAGCTCTACATTCCCAGTAACTCCAGTAAACCTGGAAAATCATAGATGGATGCATTAGCATGTTAGCTTACATTAGCGTAATGTAAGCTAAACAGCTTACATTAGCTTAATGTGTTGGTGTAACGATTTATCGTTAGCAGAGCTAATCTTAATGATTAGCATCTAGTATTAGCTTCTGGTAAATTCTGTGTGGTTACACTTTAGCAACCTTAGAACCAGTGTATATGATTAGTGCTTTAGCATTAGCTTACATTAAATAGCTTAAATTAATGGAACTATTAGCATTTAGCAGTAGCTTCAGTTAAATCCTGTGTTGCTGTAGCATTTTAGCTGAACGAATGGTTATGATTAGCACTTTATTATTAGCACAGCTAACGTTTCAGTTTAGGAGAGGTGATGATGTCATCATCGATGCTGTCAGGCCTCAGAAGGTTCTGGTTCTGATCAGTAGCTTGTGGGTCTTCCTGCTGGAGCAGAACGGCGCCGGTGTTTCATCAGCACTGCAGGTTGTTGATGCCGCAGCGGAGCGGCTAACAGGAAGCTGATTGGTTGCTGGTGATTCAGAGGCGGCTGATTGGATGAAAACAAATGGTTCTGGTGACTGATGGGACCCGTCCAGAACCCAGATGGCGCCGTGGATTGATGATGCTGCTGTTTGTTTCTTTAGTCCATGAAGATTCATCTCCGCTACGCTTCACACAAACACCGGTTGATTTCCCTCACATGTGAGGAATTTATTTCTGTAAATTAAGTTTCCCCCTTAAATCATGATCTTCAGAGGAGGAACAGTGGAGTTTGACTAGGCCACTGCAGCTCCTCAGTGGTTCTGCTGCTGAAGCTCCTTGGTGTTTTCATGTCACTGTTTATGTTTTTTTATTTCTATGAAACGACAGAAAGAGGAGAATCAGCTTCTGTTTCCTCCACCTGTCGGTCGTCACAACGCTGAGCTCAGCTTACAGACACACAACCTGAACTGCATCATGACCAATCAGGGCTCACACACACGCTCACACACACACGCTCACACACACGCTCACACACACGCTCACACACACCAGGACGCTGTGTGTGTCCTCACCGCGCTCTAAACATCCACAGAGGCTCTCTGCTGTGAGGAAGAGCAGAAACATGAACCTCCTCATCCTCCTAATGACGCCGGCTTCCTGCTCTCACTCCATCCTAATACGATTAATGAACACACACACTCAGGAGACTTCCTGTTTGTCTTACTGCTGCTATCGACCCACACACACACACACACACACACACACACACACACACACACACACACACACACACACGCACACACACACACACACGCGCACACACACACACCAGAAGCTTTAAGTGAGAGTGAAGTGGTGGAGAGATGATGGGCAGAGACAAAAACCGCAGAGAAAATATCTGAATGGAAGAGCCAGGCGAGTTTTCCAGAACCAGACCGGACCGGTTCTGGACCGGTTCTGGACCGATTCTGGACCGATTCTGGACTGGTACTGAACCGCTGTAGATTCCTGTCGTTTTCGTCTGATACAACAAAACCGTTTGTTAGCTGGTCCAGCTAATAGCACTGCAGACCACACATATGCTGGACACTCACACATATATATGGTATATTGTGGTTTGATAGACGGGTTTAGTTCTACTTACTACATTCATTTTTACAGTGCATCCAGTACATCGTTAGTTTTGCCTTAAGATGAAAAATACACAAAAATGATCCTTTACACATAATGAGCAGATTTATGCTAATAGGTTGTGCTTTTATGTTTTAGCTAACGTAGTACAAGGTCTAATGTAGCTAACGCATCCTACTTCCTATACAGTTGATTTCATCGTTTCCGGGTCAGAACCGTTTCCGGGTCAGAACCGTTTCCGGGTCAGAACCGTTTCCGGGTCAGAAACCATTGCTGTAACCATCAGGGGCTTCATGAAGCCAAACAGCAGTGAGTTCTGGCCCGGTGAGTCCAGATCGTTGAAATGATCTACATGAACCCAGTTAAGAGTTGTGGAGTGTGTGTGTGTGTGCGTGTGTGTGTGTGTGTGTGCAGGTGTGTGTGTGTGTATGCGGGCGTGTGTGTGTGCAGGTGTGTGTGTGTGTGTGTGTGTGTGTGTGTGTGTGTGTGTGTGTGTGTGTGTGTGTGTGTGTGTAATGGACCAGTGAATAATGGATGCAGGCGTTTGGTGTGAGTCTTGTGGTAATCGGTGTTTTTTCTCCTGCTGGTTTCTGCCTTCAGCTTCATGTTCTGCTGTTTAAATATTAACTGCTGGAGATCAAACCTGTCAGGAACGACTGAAACAGTTGCTGCTGCACAGGAAGCTGGAAAACCTCACTGCTGCTGCTCACCTGGAAATCTCTGCTGGTTTCTCTGTTTCTGCTCCAGGAAGTCGCTTTGGTTGGTTTAAAGATGAGAAAGAAGAAAAGCGGAGTATTTAAACTCGGACCTGCTGCAGGTCATTCAAACGTTACAGAAATATATTTACAGTTACAGGATAAAAAACTAGAACTCATTGTTTTACTCGACAGAATCATAAACGGTTTCTTCTTCTTCTGCGGCGGCTAAAGGTCAAACGGAGCACTTAACGAGCAATTAGCAGAGGGGAAGAGCGGGCCGCCCCTCTGAATTATTCACCGCCATCACAGAGAGAGAGCCGGCCTCCGTCAGCCAATCAGACGCTGCGCAGATTAAGTGGCTTCGCATTAGCCGGCCGGGGATTCTGGGTAATGGCTGTTTTTTCCAGATGATGTGGTTAGAGCGACCGATGGTTCTGACCCGCCTGGAGCCGGTTCTGTTGGTTCTGTTGGGTCAGCAGCAGATGAAGCTGCTGGTGATTCAGGTCAGCTGTTGGTTCTGATGAGGAGGAGGAGGAAGAGGAAGAGGACTGAGTCATGAGACACTCATCACGTCTCCTGGAGCTCCAGCAGATGGACAGTAGGCGACACACACACACACACACACACACACACACACACACACACACACACACACACACACACACACACACATTCACACACACACACACACAGGAACACACACACACACATTCACACACACACATTCACACACACCAACTCACACGTGACATCAGAACATTAAAACACCAGAACCAATCGGACCTCAGTCGGTTCTGATCGACCCAGTGTGAAGTGATAATTGTGATATTTCTTTAACTGTTGGATTGTTGGGTGGTTTTGCCGCCATGTTGCTCCGTCTGTTGGTTCCCTGCAGCAGGTCCAGCGACTGGCACTATGACAACAGTTTATATGATGGTGAGATGCAACAAACCCGAAGGCGGAACTAATTCCTGTCCTGAACGTCACCAGGTCAGAGTTCATGCTGACTGCAAATATCAGCTCTGACAAGGTTCTGTTTGGTTCCGTTTGGTTCCATTTGGATCCATTTGGATCCGTTTGGTTCTGTTTGGATCCGTTTGGTTCCGTTTGGTTCCATTTGGTTCCATTTGGTTCCGTTTGGTTCCGTTTGGTTCCGTTTGGTTCCGTTTGGATCCGTTTGGATCCGTTTGGATCCGTTTGGATCCGTTTGGTTCTGTTTGGTTCTGTTTGGTTCCGTTTGGTTCCGTTTGGTTCTGTTTGGTTCCATTTGGTTCCGTTTGGTTCTCTTTGGTTCCCGTTCCTTCATGATGTTTCCAGCAGGTTCTGATCCGATCAGCTCGACGTTGCAGCAGGAATCTGGACTGATCGCACCAGGAGTTGTTCTTTACTGGTTCTGGTCCAGTTCTGCTGATTTGGACCAACCATCTGGTACCAATGGCTGGGCTCCGTTCAGCGTCACTTCAGTCAGTTTGACCTTTGGCCTCCATCTAGTTGCTGGCGTCTGATTGGCCGATTCCCTCTCTGTGCCTAATAAAGTGGCCGGTTCAGAGTCGTGGCGCTCTGGGCGGGTCGGGTTCCCCTGCAAGGAGAAAGACGAGAGGAAGAGGAGCTGCGGTCTGCTGCTCTTCATCGGGTCGCTCAGCCTCACGGATCCTGATCCACCAGGCGATCGGATCAGAACCGCCGGCCTCCTGGGGCCGACCCGGTTCCCCCCACAGAGACAGAACCGTTAATAATTCAGAGGAAGGTGGAGAACCGACTCTACTGGACCTCTGTTGGAGTTCAGTCCAGTTGAACCAGTAAAACTCTGGTTAAACTGGTTAAACTGGTTAAACTGGTTAAACTCAACACATTTCTACCGATTCATATAAAATCTGATCCTCCATCCAAAACATGGAGACGTCAGCAACCAGTTAGTCACCCAAATACCAAACCAGTCAGCGACCCGCAGAACCAGTTGGTCCAGTAACCGACCAGTCAGTCCAGTAACCGACCAGTCAGTCCAGTAACCGACCAGTCGGTCCAGTAACCAACCAGTTCCAGTAACCAACCAGTTAGTCCAGTAACCGACCAGTCGGTCACCAGGTGGATCAGCCTCTGGGACCATCTGGATCTTCCAGCTGGTCGGGTTCTGGAGCATGAACTGATCCCTGGAGGAGTTCTGGTTCTGAAGGGGAACCGGTTCTGGACCGGACCGGGCCCAGTAATCCTCTGGTGTTCCTGTCAGTCTTTGCGTTGCCATGACGACCTCTGTGAGGTCAGCGCTTTGTAAAGTTTCATCTGACAGGAAAAACAAATAAAACTGGATCCAAATCAGACGTATCCATGGCGACAGCCTTCAGTCCCTGTGTTCCTTCACCTGGAGGTCAGAGGTCACGGTCTGATCAAACGTTTATTTATGATCATCAGATTGAGAATATTGAAAGCAGAGTCTTGAATCCAGAGTGTTTGGTTCTGGTGAAGGTTGTCGGGTTTCTGTAGCAGATGGCGGCAGAATCGCTTGGAAACGGTTTCCGGGGGAAACCAGGCAGCCTGTTCAGGCGACCGCGGCGCTCTGCCTCAGAGGTGTAAAAAAATATCAGATGTTCTTCGGTGGCCGATCGCTCAGGGAGACGACGCGGCGCCGCCACCGCAGGACGGCTCTGTGCTGGAACTGATATCTGAGGCGGCGGCCATGATGAACCGCAGCGTCAGGGCCGCGGCGGCCATGATGAACCGCAGCGTCAGGACCGCGGCGGCCATGATGAACCGCAGCGTCAGGGCCGCGGTGGCGAAGAGCCGTGAAGAATACATCACAGACCCGCGTTTCCACAGCTTCACATCGCCGTGACGACACATCCAGACATGAACCCTGAAAACAAACCAGTCATCAACAAAACAGACTAATCAACTCGTTAACTAGTTACTCCTTCCCATCAGTCACCAGGAAAACCAACTAACCAGGCAGTAAACCATTTATCAACCAGCCTCTCAACAAATCAGTCAGATCAACAGTCAGCAAACTGACCTAAACTAAATCAGCCATTCAGTCGCCAGGCAACAAGCCAGTCAGGATATTAATCTACCAAAACCCAAACCAGTAAACTAACAACTAGTCATCCAGTCAGTTCACCAATAAACCAGTTAGTTAACCAGCTAGTTGAGTATTGATTTGACTGATGATGTTTTTAAAACATTAAAGTTTCTGTTTTAGTTCTGCTTTAATAAACTCCCATAAACATCATTTATTGATCTGCAATAAATGCTGATTGTAAAATCAATAATGTTCATTTTTCATTCAGTTAAATCTGATTGATCCAAATAACAAGTTGCTGCTCAGCAGTTTTATTCAAAGTAAACTTTAAATTAAACTGTAATTATTAATAACATTTAGACTTTAATGGCAACAAAAGTTGGATTTAAAAAAGTTTAAAAATCTATTTTTATGTTACTGAGACATAAAAATAATTGTATTATTTTCCAGAATGATAAACTTCTTCATGAGTCTGTAGAAGATGATAATCGGGACGATTATTGGAAAAATAAAGTTTCTGCAGCTGAAACTAGTTATTATGATAAATCAGTAACTTCTGCAGGTCGTGGATTATTGTTTATTTATCGAACTTTTAATGCAGATAACAGGAAGTTTAATGTGCAGTAAAATCTGATCAGTTTTCTACTGGTTTATTTCAAATCGTTTCTAGTTAAATCCTGTTGTTGTTTCTATAGATGTAGAATGTATAGATGCTGAAAGGCGGCCGGTTTTTCCTGCTCTGCTGGTGATAGAGCCGTGAATATTCCTAGAAACGTTTTTCCTGAATCGTTTTGACGCTCCGGTTCACAAGGCGCCTTCCGTCCGTCCGTCCGTCCCTTTGGGAGGATCTAAGTGGGAGCTTAAGCAGGGAGCAGCAGCGCCGGTTGATGCGCAGCTGTCTGGCTGAATGCTAATTGATTTGGGTGATTTGTGGCCCTGGAGGGACGAAGGTTGGAGGGAGGGAAGAGCAGAGACTTTGAAGAAGGAATTAGGTTGAGCTGTTGGTTCAGCGTCTGTCCGGGTAAAAATGGAGACGAGAGAAAAACATCGACTGCTGGTGACTTCTGGATCGGAGAGGAAGAGGAGAGGAAGAGGAGAGGAAGAGGAGTTCATGTGAAGAATCAATGATTCTGAATCACATCAGCTTTAAAACAGCTGTAATGTTTGGTAATTCAATAAACTGATCAATCGATTCTCTGATAGATCTGATTCCAGTCTGATAATGATTACTGCCAAGCTCTCCACCTCCAGCCTGTTGCTGTTGCTGGTTGCTGTTGCTGGTTGCTGGTTGCTGTTGCTGGTTGCTGGTTGCTGTTGCTGGTTGCTGTTGCTGTTGCTCCTTGTTGCCTCCGGCTGAGCAGCTCCTCTCCTCTAATCGTTGCTGATATTAATGAACATCAAGAGACAGATCGTCTCCAGATGAACTGGAAGAGCTTCAGTCTCATAAACCCATGTCCATCTGTCCATCTGTCCAAATGTCCATCTGTCCATCTGTCTTCATCAGCATCAGCAGCTTCTCCTGGACCTCAGGATGTTTCCAGGCTAGTAACGTTAGCTTCAGGCTAGTAGCTCTAGCTTCAGGCTAGTAGCTCTAGCTTCAGGCTAATAGCATTAGCTTCAGGCTAGTAGCATTAGCTTCAGGCTAGTAGCATTAGCTTCAGTCCACCATGTGGGAAGAGTCCAAGTTCCACAAACCGACCGATCCAATTGGTTCTGAGAAAACCAGGATTTTCTGTGAGATCGTCCTGGATGAAGGATTACTGCCCTCTGGAGGAAACTCATCCAGGTTTATTTAGTTCAACTCCAGTCCAGTGGACTAGTCAAAGTCCAGTTCAGTCGGTGATGTGTCGACCTCTGACCTCTGGTGCTCCAAACCTCAGTCTGGTTTGGTTTGAACGTGAACGCCAAGCGGACCAGAGAGCGCTCCAAAAGCAGGAAGTGGACAAAAACGCAGGGCATTCTGGGTAAATCCAGCCAAAGCTAACATGCTAGCCTAGCGCTAACATGTTAGCCTAGCGCTAGCAGCAGAAATGGCTCCTGGTCTTCAGCCAAAGACTAAAGAGAAATCCTCCAGCACTAAACTCTGACGCCTCCATCTTGTTCCATCTGGTGAAACAGGAAGTTGCTCTCAGCGTCTTCAGAGGTTTTAGTGTCGTTTCCTGCAGTGGTTGTTGGTGCAGCGCCCCCACAGGCCAGGAGGGGAACAGGCTGCTCAAAGAGCAGAGAGAAAGAGAAGCACAGCTCCTTCGTTGGTTCACTGTGTTTTTTGGAAGCGAACTATAATTTGTAAACAAAGTTAACAATCGTTGCTCTGATTGGACAGAAGTGATGGAGGAAAGTCTGAAATCCCAACCTTCCCTTCATCCGTCATCAGGTCATGAATCTGCCAGCGGCGCTCCGGCTGTTTGTTCCTAAATGTTTCTGTTGTTTGTTTCTCCTCTCAGTTTGATCTGTTTCCTGTTGGACCTGCTAACTGAACTAGAACCAAGATGGCCGCTCTGCTGCCGGCGAGCTCAGGAGAAATGGAGCCTGTTTTCACCAGAGCAATTAAAAGTCTAAGAAAAACCTGCAGCAGCAATTAAAGGCGAAGTTCCTGACGAGTTATTTTCTGCCTCACTCGGCGCTAACCTCGGCCTGCCGCCTGCTTGTGTTCATAAATAGCTCCGAGTGGCACACAGGAGGTTCAGCCTGTTTCATTACGGCTGTTAGATAATTTGGTTTTAATCATTTCTGCGTCTCTCCGCCCACAGCAGCTCTTTGATTGGCTTCACAGCAGCGCAGCCGTTTGAACGCCGGGACAGATGAACCGGGTTCAGCCGCAGTAATCACACCCTGAACCGCTCCGCATGTTTCACACAGACACGCCTTTACCACAGGATTCTGGGTAATTCCTGAATCGACGAGCCTGGCCCTCAGCATGATGCGGCCAGCTCCTGGTTTGGGAGGCGTTTGGTAGAAACTGTTTCTACTCTCATCCAGACGTTCGTCAGCTTCACAGTTTGATTTCAACTTTAAGACTTCCTGTTTTATTTTTTTATCCCACCTGAGCAGCGGATCTCTGCAGCTCCTCCAGAGCGGTTGGGAATCATTTTTATTTAAATCAGAAGTCTGGTTGGTTTTCCATCAGTTGGGTTTCCAGGTAGCCTGGAAAAGTTTGGAAAGGTCTTTAATTAGTTTTAGTGAGATTTTAATGAGACGTTTTGAAGATTAAACGTCCAATAAGGCAGTGAGATTTGATCTTCAATAACAGATGAAGAGTCATGATGAAACGCAGTTTCCCCGTTTCTTCCTCAGCTTCCGGTGTAACCAGTTTTTATCTTTAAATTTAATAAAGCTAATAAAAATAATGAAGGCAAACAATTCAGTTTTTCCTTCAGGCCAGAAAATGAAAATCATTTTGATTTGAAGATTTTTGATTCCTGGTAAAAAATTGAAATTTGAGGCTCAATAATATGAATAATGTAACATGTGCTTCATTATGGCACATTTACCCTGCGGTGTGTGTGTGTGTGTGTGTGTGTGTGTGTGTGTGTGTGTGTGTGTGTGTGTGTGTGTGTGTGTGTGTGTGTGTGTGTGTGTGTGTGCAGTGGACAGGTGTCCCTGTATCGATCCCCCCTCCAGCTATATGGGCTGGATGATGGAGACATTAATTATTAAACAATAATACTCTATCTCATAAAATACCATTCAGTCTGTGTGTGTGTGTGTGTGTGTGTGTGTGTGTGTGTGTGTGTGTGTGTGTAATTGCATTAGTGTCCCTCTCTCTCTCTGACATTTCCACCAAATGTAGCGATGTTCAATTATTCATGAGCCGCTGAGCGCGGGCGAGCGACATAGAGAATGAATGGAGAGAGAGAGAGGAGATCATGTTGTGTTTTGTTATTGTAGGTTTAATGTGTTGTTAGTCATTTTGTCAACTGTGGAGGTGGAGAGAGAAAGGGCAAGATGATGAAGGGCTGGAATAGAGGAGGAAGAGGAGGAAGGACAGAACGGAGTAAACAGGAAGTACATGACGAGGCTTCCTGGTTTCAACAGGAAGTAGTTTCCCATTAGAGACAGAAACAGCTTCCACTTCCTGTTTGAGGACAAAACCATCCCATCCGCTTTCAGCAGGCCCTCAGCATGACCCTGCCACCACCATGCCTTACAGTGCTGCTCGCATCACTGAGGTCAAACGGCTCAACCTTCATCTGAACCACCAGAGGATTCTGGTTCAGCGGCACATTTCAGTCTGACTTAAATGATTCTTTTAGGTGAATCATTAAAGGAATCAGTCATTCAGGACCAGAAATGGGCGCTAATGTGAGGAAGAGTGAAACATCTTCGTCTCATGGTCTTGAAACATAAAACTTCCTCTGCCTGAATAATTTGGGTTATTATTACTTGACCCTCTAATATTTACATTTCATTACCAGAGTCAGCTGGTTATTTAACCGAGAAAAAGAAATAAAATAATAAAACGAGACACAAATGTTATTGAAAAGTAACACAGCGGGTCAGGAAGCAGCAGAACTCTGTGAACTTCAACTCTTACTTTAAAACAAACGTCAGACATGAAGACACATCATTACATGGTGATGCTAACATGCTAACGATTGTTTCTGTGCGTTTCAGGACGGGCCGGCGGAGTCACTGCTACCGCATCGTCTACCGCCACATGGAGCGAACTTTGACCCAGCAGGAGGTGCGGCAGGTCCACCAGCAAATCGAGCGGACGGCGGAGACGGAGCTGGGCGTTCAGGGCCGGTTCTGAGTCTGAGCGGCGTAGATCTTCACACACAGATCCTGCGCTGAGCAGCTGTGACTGTCGTGCTCAGGCGTCACTCCGCCGTAGATGCTGCTGCCGCCGGCGGTTCACACGCCGCTGCAGCACTTCGTCATCCTCCCTCCGCTCCTCTTCAGCCTTAACGTGTGAATCTGACGTGCGTCGCCTTTAATTTCCAAAAACATCGTCTGGTCGGCCAGCGGCTGCCGGTGACGCTGCAGGCTGATCTCCAGCAGGTGTGAGGACGAACTGTTAAACCCTGATGACTTCCTGTTTCTGAAACCAGCTGCAGTTTATGTTAAATTACCTATGAAACTCATCTGATTTAAAAAACCTGCTGTGTAAAATTGATTTGACTCTTGAACCTTTTTGGGACAGAAAGTTTTACTCCTTCAGCTGTTTGGACACACAGGGAGAAATTTATCCAAAATGTTTTTGGAAATTATGTTTTGAATGTTGACTAAAGAGGAAAAGTTAATAAAAACATTTGCACTAACCTGGTTGCGTAAGTGTTTCATTCGCTGTTAATTTAACTCTAGATTCAGTTTCAGGCTTCAGGTTCAAACCTGCCATCAATCTGACAACCTGCTGGACTTTCCAACGACTTACCTGTCCAGGTGACCACGGACCAGAAGGACCCTGTTTAACAAAGGTATCAATCAGGAGAAGGACATCAGGTAATCCAGGTGCTTCTCTTATTATCTGTGTATAATTCACCAGGGCTTTAAGGCAGGTAAAAATGTTTCCACCCGTTTCACGTTTAGCTGATGATATCCAGGTTTTTCTGCCCAACTACCAAAAAACTACAGAGTCACTGAGGAGACATTTAATTATCTAAAAGACATAAAAACCTGAGTAAGGTTACATTTTGTCACTCTGGTAGGAATCTGGGTTTTGTTACTGATTAGGCTTTTAAACTATACCAACTGGATGCTGCAGATGTTAAATCAATCATGAGTTTCATAATTCAGTCGATCTGAACCGACTGCTGAGATCAATATGAACTCATATCAGCTTCTGGTCTTTTTGTAAGAGTTCATGTTCCATCCACTTCAACTCGACAACAGTCTGTCTGCCTAGTCAAAGTCTGGTTCGGTTGCTGAGGTGAATCGACCTCTGACCTCTGGTCCTCCAAACCTCGGTCTGGGTTTGATTTGTATCTGAACGCCAAGCGGACCAGAGAGCGCTCCAAAAGCAGGAAGTGGACTACAGCAGGGCATTCTGGGTAAATCCAGCCAAAGCTAACATGTTAGCCTAGTGCTAACATGCTAGCCTAGCGCTAGCAGCAGAAATGGCTCCTGGTCTTCAGCCAAAGACTAAAGAGAAATCCTCCAGCACTAAACTCTGACGCCTCCATCTTGTTCCATCTGGTGAAACAGGAAGTTGCTCTCAGCGTCTGCAGAGGTTTTAGTGTCGTTTCCTGCAGTGGTTGTTGGTGCAGCGCCCCCACAGGCCAGGAGGGGAACAGGCTGGTTTGGGTCAGAACCACAGCAGCTGCAGGTGGAGCAGATGTTCTGGTTCCAGTAGAACCGGGTCGACTGGACCATCAGGAGGACAACAGCCAAAGCCAGATGAGTCCAAGTCCAGCCCTCGACTCGTCTGATTGAAGTAGAACCTTTGACCCGAACGGATCTGATGACTTTAGCTTCTATTTGTTTAGTTTTTTTTTGTTTCCTCTTAAATTTATTGTATTTAACGTCTAAAACTCAGTTTTCATAACATAATTAGTTTATTTCTGATGTTCTTAATGAGCTTTATTTATATCAAAAAGCTTTGACAGTATTTGAGATTTTTTTCTAGAAAATACGCAGATAGAAATAAACAGACATCAGTTTTTATTCTGAAGCTCATTAAACATTCAGGGATTGTTTCTGCTCCTGTCACTGTCTGAACCACGATGCTCCGAGATCCAGCCATGATGAGTTTCTTTAATTTCTAAATAAATTAAAGCAACAATAAAACCGTCCCTGACAGCACAGCTGCTCCGTGGCGAAACCAACAATAATTAGGCGTCTTACTTTGACAGCTCTGTGAAAATCCATCTCTCAAGCTCACAGAAGTCACCTTAGATCATTTTTATTGTTGTTTTCTCAAAAAAATCCCTTTACAGTGAAACAGATGAGGTTGGTGTCGGTTTGTGTAATGAGGAGAACCTGCAGGAGGTCGCGGGGTCGACGGGGGCGTTTCAGGAAACAAACTTGTCAGAACAGAAGAGTTCATGTTTCATTAGAACCAATCGGATCCTGAACATCTAATCGACTTTCTGCTCGATTAACTTCCAGCTTTTACTGAAATGAATTATTGAGATTAGTTTTCATTGAAGGAAATGAGAGAAAACTTTTTCTTTGTTTTCATCTACAGATGAAATAATTTAATATTTATCGACAAAATAAAACCCGTTTCTGCTGCTTTGAATAATTTAATATGATTAAATGTTTTTCTATCTGTTCGTCTTTCCAGAGCCTACATGCTAGCATTGAGATGCTAACATGTAGGCTAGCATAGCTTCACTGATAAGAGAACTGCTTTTAGCACAACTGGAACACAACAACAGTATCATTTAAAAACAGAAATTAAAACCCAGTGGGACCAAAGACGCTCTGTTGTTAGCAGATGTAACCTGTGCGTCATGTTTATGAGCATATCGGAAACATGCGACTATGAACGTTTCGGTGGGAACTCTTGTATGCCAAAAAAACCCAACAATTAATTGCTTTAAAACTTTGAACACAATCTGTGTAAGTAATTAATCAAAATGAACACATCCCTGAAAATAAAAGCCTTCTAGAATATTTACATGTTCCTGATTGACCACAGTGACTGAATCCCCTCAATACAACAAACACAATCAACGATCAGACCTCCAAGACCTTTACATCCCACTACCAAACAAACTGCCATCTTGTTTCCCCTTCAACCTTTCCAAAGGTCAGAGTCATGACCTTTAACCTTTATCTGGCTAACTGAGGCCTGCAGAGTCAGAGACGGAGATTTCTGGATGTCTGCAATTTTTTCTTTCTGGGAATGACTGAACTGATGGATGACCTCTAACCCTGGTTTTTATTTTTGTTAAATATTCAGTTAAAATAGTTAGCAGTTAGCAGCATGGAGTTTTATGTCGCTCCTGGGTCCTCACAAAGATAGAAAGGAAAGTATACACACACACACACCCACACACACACACACACACACACACACATACACACACACACACACACACAGGGGTTTGAATGGAAGTCATTAGAAGAAACAGTGCTACATTCATTCACACACACAGTATAACAACCAGTCAGCACACTGTCACCGAACCGAGCCGCTACGCTGGCTTAGGCTGGCACGCAGACAAACACACACACACAGGCGCACATGCCCACACACACCAACACACACACGGAGGGTGAACAGACAAACGCCACTCTGCCAATCAGCCGCTGCTGCCTGTCGCCGCTGGTTGGCTGCGCTCGTCACTCTGGTGGAGTTAAAGCTCAGCTCTGACAGTTTGAGGCCAAGCTTACAGTTTGGACACTGCAAATTCTCTCTTCAATATTTAATCAGTGTGCCTGTTTTAGTATTCTGACGCCCGGGAAACAGGATCGGTGCAAAAAGTCCCACATTCAGAGCAGAACTTCACAGATTCACCCTGAAACTGGATCGCCTCGGCTTGAGCAGTCCGGCAGCTAGCGGAGGTTAGCGGCTCCGCTCATGTAGGATTCTGGTTCTGGTTCTGGTTCCTGTTAAGCAGTCAGAAAACATCAGCTGATTGGCCTGTTGGAGGAAAATGTTTTCATACTTCCTGGGTCAGTCAAATGGTATCGCAGCAGAAAGTCAACAGAATGTGACTGAAATGAGAAGAGAAACAGAAAAAGACTTTCTGTTCACTGCGACAGAAACTTTTTTTTCACATACTAAAGTTCCTGCCAGAATATTTCTATTTGCGTGTTTCTAATACGCATAAATCTGACGCACAAGCTACATCCGCTAACAGCAGCGATGGACAACGAAGCGGCTTCAAGGTGACGCAATAGAGAGAAAACGTGGCCGTGTGTTGTGTTCTGAAGAGGTTAGTGTTTGAAGCTTTTAGTTTGTGAAGCTTTTAGTTTGTGAAGCTTTTAGTCTTTGAAGCTTTTAGTTTGTGAAGCTTTTAGTTTGTGAAGCGGCTTCGTCTGGTTGCAGATGCTGCTTGGCATCAGGTTTACAAAAATCATTGTGCTAAAATGTTAACACAATAAAATGTTCTTAAATAATCAAAATAAATTTGTTACAGTCCCAGTTTTGTATGTTTCACATTTTGATGATAAATAACAATGACTTGGATGAGCAACGTTAAATCTTAAAACGTTAAATTCCTGGTCACTGAATAAAGTGGGAGGAGCCACCAGCATCGCCACGTTGACCTCTGACCTTTCCTCCACCTTCCTCTGGCTCTGATGATGCTGACCCGTTCCTGGATCAGGTTCAGAACCACGTTGGAGGATGAGAGGGACAGGCGGAAAGACGGACGCACAGACGCGACCTTCGGATGAAAAGCGACCAGCTGAGTTTCGGTTTCTGCCTCCGTTTCTCGTCGCTTCCTCTCATGTCGCTCACCGAGGAATGAATCGGCGGCGCTTTCAGTCACGATGAGGATGAGGCACCACTGTGACTCCGTGTGTGTGTGTGTGTGTGTGTGTGTGTGTGTGTGTGTGTGTGTGGAGGTTCTGACTTGATCTTTGCAAATCCTCTGAATGCATTCATGCACACACTCTCAACATGTTCCAGCGTCTGCCTCAGAGTGTCAGGAGGGGGGGGGAGGGAGGGGGTGACTACACCCATCTGTCACACCCCCCCTCGCTACAATGAGATCATGAGAGGAATCAGAGACTGAAGTGTTTGAAGTCGTGATGCTTCAGCCAGGAATCATTTCATAAAGGAGAAGAGAAGTTTTCAGTCTTTATTCTCTCCTTTTTCTCTCTGGACGGTTTTTATGAATCAAATCTCTAACAACTGAAATGAAAACATTCTTTGATCATCGACCTTTAACTGCATCGCTGAACTGATTGTTGATGAGCAGCAGTTTACTGGTCTACGGCGCGATATTAGTGCCAAAACTAAGGCTACTGTGAACCCGGCGGCGGCTCCTTCGTTTCCTCAGGAGGTCAAAGTTTCTGGTCTGATTAATGACAGACCAACATCGAGATGAAAACTGGGAGAGCAGCCATTTTTCATGATGAAATTTCTTTTAAAGGAAAAAGTCACAGGTGACTACCCGAGACATGCTAACGGCTAGTGTAATGCTCGCTTACCCAATGCTAATGCTGAGTCATGCTAGGTACTAGCCTCTCTGATGCTAACGCTAGCTACAGGAAGGATGTAGCCTCCTGCTATAAGGAAGTATCCCCGTTGGGTGCTCAGTGGTCCTAATTTTGGCCCTAATGTTGCTCCGTAGAAATCTGAATCACCAGAGGAAAACCCAGAACCTCCATCACCTCCTTCCGTGGAGAACAGAAGCTGGGAAATCTGGGAATATCGTCTCCTCTCATCTCCCTGCTGTTGAGGCTGAGGATGAGGAGTGGTTGCCATGGCGACTGAACTGGGTTACCCCCATCTCCCTCCCTCTGCTCAGCGGGTGTTTTCCACTCAGAGTGGCTCGGCTCGGCCGTCTACCTGCTGTCGTCCCACAGCCTCCACAGGCAGGCAGACTGGGAGTAATGGGTCTGAGTTTGGCGGCTGACTGGAGTCTCAGAAGCTAAATCGGGCCGAACCGGCCGCGTCTAAAAATACCCGCCTGGAGGCGCCGGAAAACACCTCAGGAATGTGTCGCCGTGGGAACGCTGAGGGAACCGACTTCCCTGCATCCATTGCACCAAGTGGAAACGACGATGCGTTCAAGGCCTGTGGGACAAATGAGGACAGTTGGTTCAATTACAGCAGAACTCAGCAGCTGCTGAGCCTGAAGGAGGATTTATGTCACAGGATAAACATGAAGCTTCAGGGCATTTTGATGGAACTCACAATGCTCTGCAACAAGGAAAATTAGATTTAGATTTTTTTAAGTGAGGTGGAAAGTTTGTCATCCAATCTGCTCTTTTCACTCTGACACCCTGAAATAAAACCTGTTCCAATATGAAAATGTTTCAGTTTTCTCCAGGCAAAGGAGCCGAAAAGATAAAATTTTATTTAAAACCGACTGAAACGCAGCAGCAGCAACATCATGACCTTTCACCTTCCATCAGGAACTTTCACCTTCCATCATGACCTTTCACCTTCCATCAGGAACTTTCACCTTCCATCATGACCTTTCACCTTCCATCATGACCTTTCACCTTCCATCATGACCTTTCACCTTCCATCAGGAACTTTCACCTTCCATCATGACCTTTCACCTTACATCAGGAAAACCGTCAGAACAAACAGCTGGAGAATGGAGATTATGGCCTAGTCAAAGTCCAGAGCTGTGGACCGGACAAAACGTCCATCGGTTCTGATGACAGAGCAGGAAGTGATCTGGAATCTGGTTCTGGTTCTTTCAGACCCGGAACTGAAACCAGATGAAACCGGAAGGGGCGTGGCCAGGACTCTGTGACATCACCGGTGGGCGTGGCTAACATTCCAACCCTCACCAGTAAGAGGCGCCGTTTTCTTTCATCAGTGTTTTTACTGTAGCTCCGTCTGCTGAATCCGTCCAGAACTTTGATCGGGTCGATGGAGCTTTTAGTTTTATTTGTCTGTAAAGCTGAGATGAAGATGACATTTTCATCGCCTCCTCCTCTTCCTCCTCCTGAGGGATGAAGAGCAGCAGATGCCGTCTCCTCCTCTTCATCATCAGGAGGAGATTCCTCTAATCTTCCTCCTCCCTCCTCCTCGTCTTCATCGGGTCCTGGTGGAAACCAAACCTTCCTTTCTTCCCTTAAACGCTCCTCTTCTTCATCCTCCTCCTCTTCGTCGTGTCAGCCTGCTGATGAAGCTGCTGCCTGATTAAGGCGTCGACTCCACAGATGTTCCCCAGTGATGGATCGCTTCATTTATTGTCTGAGGGCTGAATGTAATAAACTCATTAGAAAACTCCCAGAGCGGGCGGCCTGTCACACACACACACTGACACATACACACACACACACACACACACACACACACACACACACACACACACACACACACACACACAGAGAGTGTGTGTGGTCACGACCTCCAGCTCCGCCCTCAGCGTCTCTGACGGCTCATTAATGTCATTTTTTCTCCTGGGTGATTCTGACTGACTGGTTTGAGGAGGTTCAACCAGTGAAACCAGTCAGACTAGTTTCAGTGGTTTAACTGGTTTCATTGGTTTCACTGGTCAGACCACCAGTCTCTGTGTCCCTGTAGTTTGTCTCTGTGTCCCTGTAGTTTGTCTCTGTGTCCAGATCCGGAGCCGCGGTTTGCTGTCAGTAAACGGTTCCTGCTGCTGCTTCTGTCTGTTTGCCAGTTTATTTCTGCAGAGCTATCAATAGTCGCCGCATGCCGACTGCAGAACCTGCGGTTCCGGCCGGAATGACCCAGTTCTACTCGGTTCTGCTGCAGGATCTCAGAAACTCTGATCACAAACGGATCTGGTCCTAAAATGATTCTGGTTCCGCATGTTGACATGAACGTGATATTTGTGTCAGTCAGACAATGACAAAGTTATAGTTCTATTGACTGGGAGAACTGGGAGGACTGGGAGGACTGGGAGGACTGGGAGGACTGGGAGAACTGGGAGGACTGGGGGGACTGGGAGGACTGGGAGGACTGGGAGAACTGGGAGGACTGGGGGGACTGGGGGGACTGGGAGGACTGGGGGGACTGGGAGAACTGGGAGGACTGGGAGAACTGGGAGAACTGGGAGGACTGGGAGGACTGAGAGAACTGGGAGGACTGGGAGAACTGGGAGGACTGGGAGAACTGGTCTGTCGTTCTTCCATCTGTTCTGTTGGTTTCTTCAGGTTTTGTTGTAAAAACTCAGTTGTTGTTTTTAATATTTGTATTTTTGTTTCTGGTTTCAGTTTGGTTGTTTTCTGGTTTTTGATTGTCTGTTGGGTCAGGGGTTAAAGGTCAGGGGTCATGTTGTCTGCATCATGATTCTCTGTATTTTGTCTGTTTATTGTCTTCTGAATGTTTAGGGGATATTTTGTCTTTTAGTGATTTTTAGTTTCTGTTTTATGATCATAATTTTTCTCTGTTGGTTTTTTTTTATCAAAATGTTTTTTGCTGCATTTTTTCTGTTTTCTGCTTCGTTTCTTTTCCTTTATGAATCTTGCAGCTCGGCTCCCCAGAGGTTCATCTGGGGCCCCATCTGGCCCCGGAGCCGCAGCTTGATCCCCTCTGATCCGGCTCAGCTGAACCCATGCGGCCGCCCAGAACGCGGCTCTGCTCCCGCGGGACGTCCTGGATCCCGCCAGACTTCCCAGCATGCATCTGTAATGAGCGTCGCTCCGTCTGCTGGGCTTCCGACCGCAGACAATTCAAGACGGATTTTTATACTTTCATTTTCCAGGTTTTTTCCAGGTTTTTTCCAGGTTTTTTTTTTTCCAGGTTTTTTCCAGGTTTTTTTTTCCAGGTTTTTTTTTTTTCCAGGTTTCTCCTGCTGCTGCTCAGATTTCGTCCCAAAACATTCATTTCTTTCTCTGGATGGTTTATTGCTGGTTCTGATTTGGTTTATGTTTGTCAATATCTATCAAATTCAATTATTTTTGGTTTCTCTCAGGAAAACGTTTTTACTCGTGTTTTTGTTTTTGTTCTTCTCAGCTGAACAGAAAAATGTTAAAATAATAAAAACTGATGCCGGATCTAATTGGTAAATTGAAAAATCCATTTATTTCAGGAACTTTAATTAATAATTACACAGATTAATTACACACTGATGTTTTCAAGCCTTTATGTTAATTATGATGATTTTACACTTAAAATATAAGTTTTAAGTTTTATTTCATATCATTAAGAAAAACGTTTTTAACATGAAAACATAATTTTAATATCATTCATCAGAATCATTTTCTAATTTATGAAATAGCAGAAAAACATGTTTCTTTTCTGAAATCAGGAATCTATTTAACTCAGAAAACTGAATAATAATTGATAACTGATCAACTTGAACATTTGAACAGAAACACTCGTCTTGGTTTGATTATTTCTGGCTGATAAAACCTGATTTTCAGTATTTATGGACAGATGAGACTGCAGCCATGTGAGTCGTTCTCCATCAGCAAACATAACTGATTCATATTCATGTGTTCATCAGTTAATAAGGAACAAACTCTGGTCACTCCTGCAGTCTCCTCCCACGCCGCCGGCCGACCCGCCGGCCGACTGGAGAAGGAACGGACCCGCCGAGGAAGGTCGAGGTGAGACAATCAAAACGTTCCGGTCACTTTCATCCTGGTGCCATGGCGACCGATGGCATCGATCAGACGTATTGATCAGTTCATTGACGCTTTCTGGTTGAATCAGCGTCACTGACCTGATTACAAATAACCTCTGGCTGTTTCAACAAGAATAAACCATCATGACAAAATAAAAAACTCCAGATTAACTTCAGATTAAACCCAGATTAGTTTTAGATTAACTCCAGAAATGGAAACTCAGATGGTTAAAATGACGATAACAGGAGAAGAAAATCTTTAAAACAACCAGATTTGTAATGAAATCTGGAAATAAATGACATCAAATATTAGAAATATTAGTTTAGATGAAGGAGAGGACTTCAACAAGTTAATTTTGATTAGTTATATAGATTTTAATGCAATTAATCATTTTTTGTTTTGGAACATCCAAAATGCCGGAGTGGGAACCTTTGTATTCACGTGTTTCTGGTAGGACCATTAATCTGACGCACATGTCCGCTAACAGCGATGGTAGCCGCTTCTTTCCGTTCATTTCTGCTTCTAAACGATCTGATTGGACGCTGGAAAAGGCTGTTGTGCTAAAAGCAGTTAGCCTATCAGTGAAGCTATGCTAGCCTACAATAGCATCTGAATGCTAACAGGTAGCAGCTAATGCTAATGTTAGCGTCCAGTTACATTTCTTAAGAAGCTCCATGTTTACGTTTTTACCGATTTTACAGATTTAATTCTTGAACAAATTAAAGCCAAAAAGTTTCAGCAGTTAAATCAGACATGTTGAACCTTAGCAGCCTTCATCCTCCTCCTCCTCCTCCTCCTCCTCCTCCTCCTCCTCCTCCTCCTCCTCCTCCTCCTCCTTTTCTTCTTCCTCCTCCTCCTCCTCCTCCTCCTCCTCCTCCTCCTCTTCCTCCTCCTTTTCTTCTTCCTCCTCCTCCTCCTCCTCTTCCTCCTCCTCCTCCTCCTCCTCCTCCTCCTCCTCCTCCTCCTCAGTCGATTTCAGCCTCAGACGCTCCTCTGGGATTTCCCCTCATTAATATTAAAGCCTTTTTCTCTCCAGTCCAAATTAAAATCACACACAGGTCTTTTTTTTCAAACATTATGACTTTTATTCTTTATTCTTCATCATTTCATCAGTTGTTTATTTTATCTTTCTTTATGTCTATATAATCTGTAAATAATCAATCTGCTGTTAAAACTGTTTGGGATAGATTATCTCTAATAGTAAAGATTTTTCACTCACTTTTTTCTCAAAAATCATTTTCATATACATTTTCTCTCCATAGATGATTTTTGATATAAATCAATCTTTTTAAACTTTTTTTTACTTCCTCATAAACAAACAAAGAGACAAACCAGCCAAGCAACAAACAAACAAACTAACAGAAGTTCACATCGTTTAGTTAGAAGGCAGTGGAAATGTTTCTGTCTCAGAAATAAACTCCTAATATTTATAATGTCTGTATTTCATGATGCTACTTTACTGTTGGGACTTTCCTCTTTATTCTAACACAGTCATAAATATGTCACCGCTGATAATCTACTAAAATCACTGGATGAAAACGGGATGAAGCTAAATGGCAACAGTCATATCTCTCTTCAGCCACGGTTCATTTATTATTCATATTTGTAGCTACGCTGGCCGTAACGTCTCTCTTCATATTGCTGCTCCAGTTTCAACAGACAGAAAATAAACACCAAATAAACCCAAACCTCCATGTTCACATCAGGTTTCTCTGTTTTTGTTCAGTTTGGATCTGATGGGATTTCAGGAAATGAGCACAACGTCTAAACATGGAAGCCTCAAAATTTCCCAAAGTTTAATTTTTATTGAGTTGGGAAAATGATCTTATTGCTTGTTTCCTGAAACTGGAAAAAACTGAAGCCAAGGGTAAAAAAACAATATTGAAAATGATAAGATACTAGTTAATCTGATCTAACTCTCCTAAAAATGCAGTTAATACAAAATCAAAATGTTAGCTAGCTTATTTAATAACTTAAATAATTTAAGTATTTGATTTATTTACTAGCATGAAAGACAGGCAACGCAACATAAATTAGCTAAAATTAATTAAAAATTAAAATCAATTAAAACCTAATCTCTCCCATATCTTTTCATATCTTATTTAATGCTAACATTAAACTGTTAGCTTATAGGCTATGATACAATTTCATGCTAATCCAAACTTTCAGTTACCTTGACCCAATCTAACAGTTTGGTTTCCAAATTATTACAAATATTTAATGTTTGTTCATTTAAAAAGGACAATAAATATTAATAAAGTAGACGAGTTAAATGTTAATGTACACAAGTTAGCTAACAGGCTAGTAATAGCAGGAGACTCTGTGGCTAACGTAAATATAAATCTATTGCGTATTTTAGTGATATTATTAATACCAATCAATCCCGCATTATTAGGACTCGGTTTTAATCCAAACTGGTATCATACATTTAGCTTGTCCTACATATTTTGACAAATCTAAACATATTTGTTACTCTTTTATGAGTAATCAAAGGCAACAGAAGCTTATGCTAACAAGCTAGCATTTCAAACCTCAAAAAAGAGGTTTGAAACACTAGCTAGCTACTGCTAGCTAACTTCACAAAACCAAAGAGTTTAATTAATCCATTTGATCAAATTTTAAGCAACCCATATTATTTTAAATTTAGGTTAACGAGACCAAATGTTCCAGTTTGGTTTATATATAGTTGAGAATGTTATTTAATCCAGCCTAATCTAGACAAAATACACCTGACTTAGCTGCTAACAGCTGAACTAGCTGTTGTTTATTTATTAAACCAGAAGTTAGCTAACCTGACTATAATTTAGTTGATATATTATCTGATTGAACTAAAATCCACAATCTTTCTCAGAATATATGCTACCTGATTTTGCTGCTAATGTTTGCTAGCTTAACATAAGCTAGTTGTTCCTCTGGTCTGATCAGCTCGGTAAACTAATGAGCCATTTTAAGTGATTATCTAAAACCTTAGCTAAGCTGGCCTTCTTCGGTTTACTTTGATTTAATATTTAAGCTAACATTAGCTAAACTGTGAATCAAACTTGCATGATAAAATGGCAGCATCAGGTTTAGATGCTAGCACTTTTGTCTCAAAATGTGAAATGTTTTCTTTGAATTTGCTTTAATGTCAGATTGTTGATACATTGCAGCGTAGCTCCTGTCAGATATTAAAGTTTAATAAAACAAATGGTGCTCAAGCTAACCATGACTTACTCTGGACAAACTTTAGCCGCATTTAGCTCTGGCTAGCTGAGTTGATCTTGTACAAAATGAACTTTACCTTCAGTTTTCTCATCGTAAATGATGTAAAAATGATCATTTTTAATATCTTATGCCCATTTCCTGAAATGCTGAGACTTTCTTAGCTGATCTGTTGTTTCTCCAACAGTAAACCTTACGCCAAGCGGCCGCGGTCTCACCAGGACCCGCAGAATGAGTTATACTGAACTGGCATCAGGAAGCGTTTTTACCAAATGCAACATGTTTATTTTAACATAAATTTAGGAAAGTGTGGGTCTAATCTGCTCAGGTCAAAGGTGAATCCTGTCACCACTCCAGCCTGTAATTGTTTAGGGTTAGGGTTCTGATAGCTGGTGTGACCCCGGCCTCTGCACGCTAACCGCTAGCACAGCAAACATTTGGCTAATGTCCCGTCTGCTGCTGAGTCAACCTGCTGCCGTTAAAAACGAGAAGCCGTCCGTAGCGGCGGCTCTGGACCGGCTCGATGCCGCGGCTTGTCTTATTGATTGTGTGGAGTCACATGAATTAGTACCTCAGGCTAAACGGCGCCCGACTAGCCGTCCTGATGGCGTGTCAGCACCGCGCCGGCCGGCGAGGCCTGGCCGACTCAGCATCAATAATTCATGGCTGACTTTAATACGATGTAATTCCACGATTGTAAGTTGGCGAGTTGCCATCAAAATTTCATCATTGTCTTCATTTCAGGTCAATGGCGTGTTGAATATTTCATGTTATTGACCTCTGGGTGAGGTGGCGTGTGATTGGACGAGCTGTCTCTCCCTCTGGGCCAACCAGGCTGCCGTAGCGCCACCAAAGATCCGATTCTGCTGTTTTCTTCTGATGAATGCAAACTCAGTCCTGGACGTCGTGTTTTCAGTATGGAGGAGTAGCTTTCACTGTTTCTTAATTATGTTTTATCAGTTGGACGTATCTTCTTGTGTTTTACTTCTGTAACTTTGTTTCTTCTCGTCCTGTTAAAACGCCAGCCATGTCAGTACGGTGGGCAGGGCGGTGAGCAGCAGGCCGAGGCCCCTGGCGGATCTGGCCGCGCCGTTTCCGCCGCCACACAGTTCAAACAAACTCCCACGGAAATTCAGGTTGCGGGACTCCTTTTTCAGTTTCTCCCAGAGGTCCGTCGCCCCCTCCTGGCAGTCGGCCAGCGCCGTCGTGGCACAGGAATGGAAGTTATCCCAGTAACTGGCGAGAGAAAACAGAAACCATTAGCACTGCAGGCCTTTCGACTGGAGTGGGAAGCCGCCGCTAAACCACTCAGAGCCAAAGCTGGTGGCCTATCCGATGCTAGCAATGAAAACCTTCTGGACTTCATCGACTTGATGGAGTCCAACTAACTGCAGCGTTTCCCTTCAGCACAGAAACACATTTCAGAGACGTTGGCTCAGCAGCGGAGAGATGCTGTGCTTTAAAGTGCCATAAATGTAGGAGGCAGATCTTAAATATTACAATCTAAAAAGATTTTATTCAGATCACTGAGGAGAATCAACAGACAATAAACTACAGTCTCTGGTACAATGTGATTAAAAATCAATTAAATTCCTCCTCAGATTGAATTTCTCTTAATTTATCTTAAATGAAAGCAGTTTTGGTGAAACTTTATCGCCTTCAAACAGAAACGGAGCGAACGTGACGACCTCATCTTCACACATTTAAAATATTTTAGGAACCTTCACCTAATAAAATATTGACGAGTGAACTAGTTCACGCTGGCAGCACCACTTCAGCTGAGAATATTTAATCTAAACATGAATAATTCAGCTCTAATCCGTTTGAACCTCTAATGAGATCCTGATGGTTCTGGTCTGACTGGATCAGCGGCGCCACTTTAAACGTTTAATTCAAACATTTCAGAAAGAGAAACTAAACCAAACACCAGAGACTGGTCAGAGCCTCTAAACCAGTAACACCTTACTGGTCCGATTACAGAACCTTTGGAACTGGATTATTCTGGTTCCATATTCTGGATTATTCTGTCCAACGATGAGATTTTTAGTGAAAAATAACTTAAGTGTTGGAAACTGCAGCATTGTGGATGAAAACCTGGACTAATTTATTCTACGCTGATGACTGAGGCTTTACAGCAAAGTTGGAATTTGGGGAAAATTTGTTGTGTTTCTGCAACAAACCAAATAACTTTGGTGAAAATCACGTTAAACTCTCATGTTAAGAAGCTGATTTTTTCTATTTTTACGTGTCATAAACTCAGATTAACGTTATAATCCCAGTTAGAACCCAGAAAGTGTTTGTGAGATCGTAGAGCAGCTCAGTGACTCCAGGGGGCGCTGTGGTGTTACGCCACAGCGCCCCCTGTGATTGGCGATTGGCTGCCTGACGCTCCGGTCCTTTCGCCCCCTGCTGGCCGTTCAAGACGTTTCAGCTGCTTGTAATCCGGTTGATTTAAATCCCATCTTTGGTTCACATGTGGATTAAATCCGGAGTCGAGTCACAAACCCGGGATAGAATCCAGTTTCTCAGTTTTCTCCTCCGTCTCTCCTGGTTTAATGTTTTATTCATACTCCGCCTCACGATTTCCCGTCTAAACATATTTTTACTCTTTGGCCTCATTTTCTGCCTCCTATTTATTTGCCTGCATATTTTCTGCTGCATTTCTTTGTCTTCCTCCTTTTTAATCATCTCCTCTTCATCGCTTTCCGCCGCGCAGTTCATGTAAATGCGACACCAGCCGGCTGAGCGACGCGTGCTGACACACACACACACACACACACACACACACACACACACACAGCGTATCTAATCCAATCTTCCAATCTGCTCTTATTGATGTTGACCTGCTGACCCGAGCCGTGTCCAAGATACATCTCAGAGCAATTAACGCCTGTGTGTCTGTGTGTGTGTGTGTGTGTGTGTGTGTGTGTGTGTGTGTGTGTGTGTGTGTGTGTGTGTGTGTGTGTGTGTGTGTGTGTGTGTGTGTGAGGAGGCGTATTAACACCCCACACACTCCTCCTCCTGCCACGCCTCAGCAGCTCTGTGATGGAGCCGTCACTGCATTAAAAAATCATGTGTTTGAGTCACTGGGGAGGAGGGGGGGTAATGGGGGGGCAGTTTGCCATCTGGTGCCCCCCCCGGGTGATGCCCCCCCCCTGCGGTTCAGTGGCTCATATTGTTTGATCTGAAGCGTCTCTGACTGTTTTCTTTATTCTGACATCAGAATCTCAGTTAAAATGTTTTTAAACTGAAATCTTTGGCTCAGAGATTGAAAGCGTAAATGAACCAGCAGCAGCTTTAAGGAGTTTCTGGGTTTTACCTTTATGCCTTTTCACTGTCACACAGTTTAATGGATCAATAACAGGAAGTTTGGCTTCGTCTCCATCTGGCTGCTGCTTCAAACGATTCGTCTTTCAACCAGAGAAACTTTAAATGTGAAAGTATTTCTGGGTCTCTAACATGTGAGGTCAGGAGGTCAGGAGGTCAGGAGGTCAGGAGGTCATCTCTGGCTCCTGGTGTGTCTGAGCTGAACTTACGTGCAGATCTTGTTCAGACTCTCTCTGTCGTCCAGGTCCTGGGGATAGTTGGCCATTTCGTCCCCCAACCGAATCAGACAGTTGGAGAAACCTTTGAACACCGAGTCGCATTCAGCAGCACCGACCAGAACCGTGTGGAGCAGCAGGGGAACTGAGAGAGACGAGACGACAAAACACCAAACCGTAAAACACCAAACCGTTTAAACACCAAACCGTAAAACACCAAACCGTAAAACACCAAACCGTAAAACACCAAACCGTAAAACACCAAACCGTAAAACACCAAACCGTAAAACACCAAACCGTTTAAACATCGGCTGCAGCGACACGGAACTGAGACACAACAATCAAACTTTGATCAGGAATGAATCCGTCTAATTTAACAGAAAACCTTTTATTGATCGCTGACCTATTGAGTCATTTTTCTGTTTTATGTCAACGGTTGAAAACATGCATTGACTGTTAATCACATCAGATATAATAACAGTTTTGAACTCAGAGGTTTTCCTCTGTAAAAAGATGAATTTCCTTCAGAGAATAAAAACAGAGTCATCAGCGTAGAGAGTGAAGGATGCTGGGAAAAACCGTCAGAGAAAAACCAACATCTTCCTGGAATCAGTCAGAAAGGTTTTGGTGAAAAGACGAAACGTCGACAGAAACTGTGAAAAGTTTTGCACCACAAACATCCAGATGCTTTTACAAGTTGAAGTAAAGTTTGAAATTTATCTGGACAAATTAAAGAACAAAGGCATGAAAAAGGTTTTATTATCGTTAGCAGAAGCTTTGAAGTTTAAATGAATGAATGGATGGAGGGATGACAGTTTTATGTTTATCTACTGAAAAACCTTTTTTCCATTTTCTGTCAGTAACTGGAGCATTTTACTGGTTCTGACCCGGTCCGGTCTCTCTGGGTTCTGACCCGGTTTAACCGGCTCTCTGGGTCAGAACCGACTCGCTCATGTTGAGACATTCAGCAGCTCAGCTGGATGTTCAGGACCCGACTGGTAACCAGGCGGGTCGGCCGGCTCCTCGTTCACTGAGACACACACACACACACACACACACACACACACACACACACGCCCGCACACACACACACACACGCACACACAAACACACACACACACACACGCACACACACACACACACACACGTACAGTGCGCTCGTGGTTCGTTAAGCTCCGGATCGTCCTGATTGATTGGTTTGGTTAAGAACCGGCTGCTGTCCGGTTCCGCTCCGCTAGATGATGAACCAACACGGCTTGACGTGTCGGATGAGACACGGCTGTTAGCAGAGGTCAGAGGTCAGGGAGGGGGGCGTCCTGCATGCAGCATCAGGAAAACATCTGAAACTCCCTGAGGCTCCCTGAGGAACGCCAGGGCTGCAAAACAGCAACAGGAAGTGGTTTCAAAATAAAAGCTAGAGAATTCTAAACGGTTTAATTTGAAGGGCCGTTTATTTAAAGACACAAAGCTGCTCTGTTCTGTCAGCAGGTGGCGCTGTGTGAAGATTTAAAACCTGTTTCTGGTGAAGTTGATTATTTCTGATTGTACTGATCATTAAAACACCAAACATGAAGTTTGGGGTTACACTCACACTCACAGTGGAACCGCTTGAGCGCTAGCAGACCAGCTAGCGTTTGCTCTTGGAGCTGCAGCCAATCAGAGCCAAGGAAACGGATTGGCTGCTTTGTTCACGGCAGACGATCACATTTTCATTAAAATGTTTTACATATTTAACATATAAAAATCTGCAAAGTTTCTGTTAAAAGTTTTGAGCCACAAAAATACACAAATATTTGGGCTAAACGGCTAATTGGTCGCTAACTGGTTGCTAACTGGTCGCTAACTGGTCGCTAACTGGTCAATAACTGGTTGCTAACTGGTTACTAACTGGTCGCTAACTGGTCGCTAACTGGTCACTAACTGGTTGCCAACTTGTCGTTAACTGGTTGCTAACTGGTCACTGACTGATTGCTAACTGGTCGATGACTGGTTGCTAACTGGTCGCTAACTAGTCGCTAACTGGTCGCTAACTGGTCGCTAACTGGTTGCTAACTGTTAATGACAACAATAAACCAGAAAAGGTTTTTAAATATTTTAAACGTTTTAAACGTTTTAAACGTTTTAAATCTTGATACAGATTTTAATTTTTCTGATGTCAAAAGTAAAACTGATCCAAATCCATAAAGTGTTTTTTCATTCATTTTAAACATTTTTAACAGGAAGTGACGTTTTAAAACGGATGTTTGTTGTTGAGAAGCTTCAGAGAAAAAGTTTCTGTTAGAAGAAAAGCTGATCAGCTGATCGAGGATCTGATCAATATCAATAAAGATTCATTTAACTTATTAATAGTTGAAGCTCAGATATTAAAACTTCTTCATTTTAATGCAAGTTCAGGGAATCGTAGCTTTATGAAACATTACAAATCATCTTTCACTCTTCATTTTTTCTCTTTATTTGTTTTTGCTGCATATTTTTTTACATTTTCTAAATTATATTTTCATTTATTATATTTAATTATTGAAACATTTTGGCTAATTGAGGCAAAAAATGACTTCAGTGTTTATTCTCCTCTTCAAATGTTTTAATATTTTTACTCTTTGTAATTTAATTTCTTCATTAGGTAAAAATTTCAAAACCTTTTTGATTGTTTTAAAATGTTTAAAATGTTTTATGCTTTAAAACTTTGGTCAGAAAAAACTCAATGTAGCTTTTCTTTTATTTAAATATTCTGAATTTTTGGTTTTTTAATAAATTGTGAATCTTTTTATTATTATTTTTTGATTAAAAGTGAAACATTAAAGTTTCAGGATTTTTGATTCATTTCAACATTTGATTCTAATTCAATTTTTCTTTGTATTATTTAAGGGAGAAAAATTATTTTTAGCTCCAAATGAATGATTTTAATGATTTATAGTTTATATTTTAACCATATTTCTGACACTTTACAGATTTTTGTATTTATGAACAAACGGACAAAATAATGAACTTCTGTCACTTTAATTAATTTGCTTTAATTAAAGAGTTTTTAGTGAAGGTCGTTAAATTGAGGCTCAGCTTATTAATTATTTACAGTGAAATGAATGAAATTAAATTGATCTGTTTGAAAATATGATTATTTTTAAGTTTTTCATTTTAGTGTTCAAATAAAAATACAGAAAAATCAACATAAACTTTAAATAATTTTCTGCTAAACATTAAAACAAAATGAAACCATTAATAAATTCATCAATGTGAATTTAGGGGCTTTAGAGTGAAGAAACGGCATAAAGGAGCTGAAAGTTAGATTCATTTATCTCATTTCTAATGTTAATAGTTTTAGAATAAACATTAATAAATGTTTAAATCTCAATAAATCCCATTTTAAAATATGTTTCTCATTTTTGCTGCATGTGACGTCATTTTATTAGACATTAAAGTGGATGAATGAGTGATGGCATTACGTCATCATCTCGCTGCAGCCGCAGGAATCCTGCAGCTCAGCGTGTTAAATAATAATAATAATAATAATAATAATAATAATAATAATAATAATAATACTAATAATAAAGGGTTCATTTACTGAATTTTCCTCAGAACTTTAATGTTTAATGAATTTGTAGAAAATATTTCATTTTTCTTCTGAAGCTGCAAATGTTTCATATTTTCGGTTTTTCTTCTTCGTGTTTCCATCTCATCCTGATCTCTCTCTCTCTCTCTCTCTCTCTCTCCTGCTTCCAGAATCAAACTGGGAATGTTGGAAAAATTCCCATTTATTTCCGTCCAGTGAAACCAGGACGGTCCCGCGCACCGCGGGGGCGCGCACGGGCTTTATTTATTCGTTTAGATTTTATTTTCGTTCCCGCCTCTCATCGAGCACTCATTCACCCCCCCCCCACACACACACACACACACACACACACACACACACACACACACACACACACACACACACACACACACACACCGTGAAGCAGCGTGTTCCACCGCGGACACACCCACCATTAATGCACAGCGATATTTTCCTGCATGATAAACATTCAGATATTTTAACAATATTTTTGCTTAAATTCTGTTTTTTTCCTGTTTGGATTTTTTTCTTTCTTTTTCTGTGAAAACATGATTATTTTTCATTTTTCGTTCAGTCATTAAATCATCATGAAGCTTCAGCTTTTAACAGTTTTTCGATGTAAAACTGGATTTTCTTCGTTTTCATGTATTTTAAAGGTTCGGCTGCGGCCGATTCGGAACCGAACCAGACTGCGGGGATCCGGACTCAGAGAACCGGATCAATCCCGATCGAGGCTGATTTCTAATCAGGACATTCGGTCGATTTTATTCGATCCCTCTGCGCACATCCCGCACATCGTCCCGCACATCGTCCCGCACATCGTCCCGCAGCTTCAGTCCCGTTTCACCGGAACCAAAGAACCAAACGGGTCGAACTGATTCTCATTTCTGATTCTTTTCCTCCTGAATCTGAACAAAAGGATTCAGATTCACTGGGACCGAATAATCCGGTTCTTCTCTCCGTTACGCAACAGAAAATCAGCTGAACTGAAACCGAAGCGTCCGGAGCCGCAGCGCGCGGGACCCGGTTCGGTTCTGCAGCCGAACCGAGCCGGCAGGCCCAGCATGGCCCGCTCGGCCACAGAGCAGACAGATGCTACTGTTATTGTTATTAATATTACTGTTATTATTATTATAACAAACAGAAGGAGTGAAACCGTGCACGAGCCGGGCGCGTGCACCAACACGCGCGCGCTCTGAGGGAAATTACGTTTTTATTATTTGTGTTTTCCTGTAGATTTAAATTTCGATTCATAATATTATTTTTCTGGTGTTCTTATTTCCGGACAGTCGCACTGCGGCGGGATGAACACCGACTAAACCCTGGAATCCACCGTCTAATACCTGGACTTCTACCTGTTATTCATCTGATGAAACAAAATCCATCTTCCATTGTAAAATGTAAAAACAAAAATACTTCAATCAAGATCGAAGCAGATTTTAATTTTCACATTTGAACGTTTTTATGATGAATAAACAACAAAACATCAAAACATCTTCAGCCTGGGACGAGAGGAAGAGGAGGAGGAGGAAGGAGTAAAGAGGAGGAGGAGGAGGTATGGAGGGGGCATCCCCCTTGTTAACACACACACACACACACACACACACACACACACACACACACACACACACACACACACACTGTAAACGTGAAGTGAAGCCCGTTGGAGCCTTTCATGGCTCCGCTGCTTCATACGAGCTGAAGCCAAACTGGAGGAAACAAAATATTTCATTTTTCATAAATTCACCAAAAACATCCAGATGAAAGCAGGTCCAGAGTTTCCCTGCGCGCAGGAGAAACGAGACAGAAATGATGTGAAGTTTCTGCTCACCGAGGTGAAGAGCCAGCAGGACTGAGAGGCTCTTGGAGGACCAGGAGACTCCCATCCTCTGGTTCCGCCTCACCATGAGACGGATTCACAAAGTTGGAGAGCCGCAGAGGAGGAGCCGCACATTCCCCGCAAAAAACGCAAAGAACTGGCGCAAACAGCAAAATCCACCGCGGCGGAGCCCCGCTGCTGGCCGGCCGCTCCTCTTCCTCTTCTCCTCTTCCTCTTCTCCTCTTCCTCTTCCTCTTCTCCTCTTCCTCTTCTCCTCTGCAGAGTCTCCGGGCTGCTGCTGCTTCTCCTCTCCAGCTCAGCTCTCACTCCGCTTTACGCGTCCCGAGTGAGAAAAGAAAAGACAGAGAGAAAGCTCCTCCCTCCATCCTCCCTCCATCCCTCCATCCTTCCATCCTCCCTCCATCCTCCCTCCATCCTCCCTCCATCCTCCCTCCATCCTCCATCCTCCCTCCATCCTTCCATCCTCCCTCCATCCCTCATATTTTAGGCTCGTTTCCCTTTTTTATGGTTTATTTTAAGATGAACTGATGACTAAAATGTTCCGATTGGAATAAACATCATATTTACTGAGTCACAAACAAAAATAACAAAAATCTGTTAATTTATGACAAACCACCAACATTATAAAAACTTAAAGGCCTCATTCATTTAATATGAGGCTGGAAATCAATTCAACTATAAATCAGATTTAGAATTAAAATGATCCAAATATTTTAATTTTCACTGATTTTCATGTGAAAATTAAAAATCAGTTTTTTAGACAAAAGAGAAAAAACATTTCAGACCAGAAGGTTTTAGTTTCTGCATTCATGAGATCAGAGTGTTGGTTCTGGTTCTGGTTCTGGTTCAGGTTCTGGTTCTGGTTCTGGTTCAGGTTCTGGTTCAGGTTCTGGTTCTGGTTCAGGTTCTGGTTCTGCTTAATGTTCTGGTTCTGGTTCAGGTTCTGGTTCTGGTTCTGGTTCTGGTTGTTTCACTCACTACTCGGTTTTCCTGATTTTTCCCTGGTTTTAAATCTTTTTCTGAAGCTGCAGAGAAACCTGTTGTCTCTAAGGATCCTAGAGTCACACAGCACTGCCAGTCAGCTGGCTGAAACAAGGCTGCTGCTCTCCCATCCATTTCATTGAAGGAAAATTCAGCTGTTTGTATTTTTTTTCTAGAGAAATTATATTTTTATAGTGAGAAAAATAAACAGGAGCATAAACTGTTGTTCAGAAGGTCAGAAAAACTCATTTCTGTTTTGGAATCATCAACATCATGCAGGTCTTTAAAGGACCGGATGTTGCAAAATGAATTGATAAAATTATTATCAAACTGTTGCAGTTTCTCTAAAATTAAATCATATTCAACAATTTTCCACATTATAATTTGGCACTTTAAATAAATGAAACTGATTTCATTTGAGTGACAGAATAATATTTCAGCAGTCCAGTCTGGTCTTGAAGTTGTGTTTATGTGGCCCTCTGGAGCCTTGAGGGCCACATAAACACATTATGATGGGCCAGATTTGGCCCACAGGCCTTCAGTTTGACTCATGGAACCGTTACAAACTACAGACTAATTTATGATTCAGCTTCTACAAATCAAATTATTGTTATTGAGACACAGTTGAATTGAACTTTAGTAATTAATATGGAACATGAATGTATTTAATGAAATTAACTAAAATGTGTGAATTGTATTGGCAGCAGTAGGATTATTTTTCATTATTTAAATAAACAGTGTTTGTACGTAATAATCATTTGTTACCAACAATAGTTTGAAATCACATATTTAGGCCCATAACTCATAACTTTAGTCATTAGTTGCATTACATTTTTTTACAAAAGGATTTTATAAAACCAAGAATAACAAAATAATATTGAATAAATTGTGAAAACACAAAGGAAACGTTAATTTATTCTGAGACTTTACATTATATGCAATAGTTTCAACAAATATACATTTAAAAAATAAATCTTTTAATATTTAAAAGTTTGCTTTGTGAAAATCCAAAGAATAACCTTAATATTTTTTATTGTTGTGTTAGCAGAGCTTCAATCTGATGAGTTTAATTTTTGTGTTATTCATAAATACATGTTAGCCAAAAACAAACAGTTATTGTTGGTTATTTAATTGCCCCTCTCTTTAGCTGATGCTCTTAATCAATGGGGGCCCTTGTCACATTCTGCCCGAGGCCCCAAATAATGTTGGGCCGGCCCAGTAATACGTGACATAAAAGTTACAAAATTAAATAATAATAATAATAATAATAATAATAATAATAATAATAATAATAATAAAGTGTAAAAACAGAGAACCAGCCGCTGCACTTACATTCCTGGAGGACAGATGGAAACATGACATTTATTAAGGAGAGAAGAAAACAGGCTCATCTGATGACACAGCGGCGCCCCCACAGGCAGCTGGTGGTACTACAAGCTTTCTTTACGTTTTCCTCCAACGGGCCGTCATGGTTGGAATGGACAGAAACTGTTGATCTGGAATAAAGTTTACATTTAGACTGTGAGTCTTTTCCAGAACCGGAACCAGAACCAGAACCATTGGATTACATTTAAACCGGATGTGAAGCGAAAACCTGAGAGGAAAGAAAGAAATAATGAATGACCAGGATCTCTCACTCACACCCACTCAGGGAGATGCGTGTGTGTGTGCACACGCACACACACACACACACACACACACACCCCCACACACACACACACACACACACACACAACGAGGGGGTCTCTCCTCCTCCTGCTGACGTCAGCAGAATCTGAAACAATCCGGAGCTCTGCTGCATATTAACGCACATGTTTTCCTGAGGTGATGCAGCAGCGCTGCAGCAGGAGAACACACACACACACACACACACACACACACACACACACAGAGAGAGAGAGAGGTTCTCTCAGATCCGCCCTCCACACAGAAACTTAAAATAAATAATTTTTTATGTTTTGTTGAAAACAGATCAGACCTGTGATCTGCGTGGATCTACGTGGGTCCAAACTCCGCACAGCCACGCAGCGACCAGGTGTGATGTCTCTGTTTGACCTTGTCTCCCGACTTTTACCGTTGGACCATCTGTCCAATCAGAAGCCGGCACACAGCTGGACAGACTCTCTCACCTCCTGCCCCACGTGTGGCGATTGGGGCCATCAGTGACCTCTGCTGGTGAACAACGGGAACTGCAGGAACTTCTGCTTCCAGTTATTTTGTTATTTTTCCTGTTTTTATTTAAATCTTGAACCTTTTTTTTATCCTTTCCTGTCTAGTCTGATCAGTTCTTCTCCCGATTCACTGAAAACTAAAGTAAGAAGATAAAAAGAGTTATTTGTATTTATTTTTCTGACGGATTCATTTTTTTAACAGCCAACGCCGCCCTCTGGTGGTGGGGAGATGTATCTGCAGGAGTCTTCTTCGCTCATGTCTTAAAACCCCACTGAGGTTTTCTATTTTTTCCTAATTAAACATTTATAAACGTTCACAGGTTCATCAGGAATCTTGTTCACATTATGAAACACAAACTGAATCTCTAGATTATGAAGAAGCTGATTATGATCCATGAAACTGATGAACCACATTAAAATTACACATTTTGTAAGATAACCTGAATAATATGTCTGCCTCAAAATGTTCTCCTGTTTTCTCTGATAAACATCTGAGAAAATCACTTAGCTCTGGACTTTGACTAGGCCGTTCTAACCCATTCTAGAGCAGAACGTCTCTGGTTGGATGTTCAGGGTTAGGGTTAAGCTGACCTTTGACCCCAGTCTCAGCTCTTCTGCAGGTTTTCCTCCAGGACTTTGCTCCATCAGCATGATGCTGCCACCACTATGTTCACTAACAGAACCTACAGGCTGTTTACCAGAAGCTCTTGGTTTTTGACGTCAGTCTGATAAATTATGAGCAAAGAATCAGTTTGTGTTTCAGTTCAGGTTTTATTTCAATGTTCATGAATGAACTGGTTGAGTTTCCCTTTAAACCAGTTTGTTTATCAATCTGAAACATAAAACCTGAAGCTTTGATCTGTCAGATGGTTTAATCTGACTTTTGGAGAAAACAGGAAGGATCAGCAGCGGCGAGTCAGACCGAACCGAACCGGGCCGAACCGGATCGAACCGGACCGAACCGGAGGAAACGAAGCTGGAAACTTTTACCGAGTCAGCAGATTTTAATTCTGTTGAAATCTGCAGCTTCTCTAAACACGACCAGAGAGAAACGGGTCACTGCGACCCGAGAATGTTCTGGAGGAACAAACTGGACCGAGACGTTTAATATCCGCTTTAATAAATCCATTATTATCATTATTTAATGTTCCTGGCTTTGGTAAATAAAACTGATTTTATTTGGACCAATCTGAGGTTCTCAGCAGTTTTCAGTCAAACAAAAACATAAACTTGAAAAAAATATTTTATCAAAAATATTTGATAAATGTGAAACATCCTGACCCCCCCGCAGTATCTCTGTCCCCCGAATGGCTCACGACCCCCATGTTGAAAACCTCTGACCAAAATGATTTACATATTTGAACCCAAAACCTTTTTGGTGCAAAAACATAAAACCTCACCAAGTTTTACTTCATGTAGATTCTGAGGATCAGAGAGCAGAAATCAGAACATTTCATCAAGAAATAGGAGCTTTTTAAAAGCCAATCATCTTAAATATTGATCAAATACTTTTCTTCATTAATAACATGACATTTTCTACCAGTGGAACTAGGAAGTTTTCCTGTAAAGTCGTCTTGTTTTATTAAGAGATAAAAGATAAAAAAAATACTTGGTCGGGTTTGTATTTTTGCAGCATAATAAATAAAAAGTCATTCATTATTAATATTTGTTTCTGGCTCTCTGAACCATTCAGTGCAGCTGTTTTTTATTTTTAAATGCATAAAATAAATCCTGAGATCCAACATGGCAGCCGTGAAAACATGAATTCATCCTGAAACGTTTCATTCGCTTCAAAGCATCAGTGAAAAATCAGCTCCAGTTTGTTTTAACGATTTAATATCAAATATTATTTATTAACGTTATAAAACAGATAAATTATCAAAGTTAAACACATTAAATTCGTTCAAAATTATTTAATCCTGTAATTTTGCAGAGTTTGCATAAAACACTGATGAAAACGCAGTCAAGGTCAAGGTCAAGGTCAAGGTCACCTTCAGTCTGACAGACTTCCTGTTTATGAGGATTTTCCTCAAGTGATGCCAGAAATTCATCCATTTAAATTAAAAACAAAATTCCAACAATAAGTGAAATTCATTGGAGGTAAAAACTGATGAAATAATAATTGAATGAAAGTGTTTGTTGGCTTTAGGCTCTCCGGTCCTCAGAAGGAGAGGAAACTCTGGAGCGACTTTATGAAAACAGGAAGTGGTGGCAGTGAATAAAACGTGATGCTGCGCCGATCGGATCAGAACCGGGTCGGGCCAGAACCGGGTCGGGCCGACGCCTCTCCGTCTGGACGGTGAGTCGATTCAAGCAGCAAAACCATTCAGAGCAGAAACTCAGAAAGATGGAAAAACTTTACTGAAATACTTTTATTTTATTCCAATGATTCAACTTTTATGGTAAATTAATCAGTTTTGTAAATCTGAAGGAAAAAATGTGACTCTAGAAAACAAACTGAAATATAAAAGTTGAAGATTTAAATTTGTATTTTGTTTTATTTAAACATAAAAATATGATTTTATTAGTTATTCTGGAGAGAAACTGTGAGTTATTGTTCAGAAGTTTAATTCATGAAGAAATAATAAATCACTTAATGAGGTTTTATTGATACAAATAAATGTATTTCATAAACATTTCCACTTAAAAATACTAAACAATTGAATAAAATCTAATGAATATTCAACTCAGTTGTAGTAATAAATGAGGGAAAATCAGATTTAAATATAAAAATATGCAACATTCAAGGCGGCTAATAAAATATTATTTAAGAGATTATAAGAAACCTTTAAATTATATTTCATTTACAATAATGGAGTTTATTACATTGTTTTTTGTTTTTTTTTCAAATTGTTCATCTTGGAGTCTGATAATGTCACAAACCTTTAAACTTCCTTTACGGCTCTAATCTACTTCCTGTCACTGATTTGAGGAGGAGTTTTCTGTCCAATCAGAGCGCAGCGTTCAGAGGGACACGCCCACTCCAAAATTCATCTTCTAGTTTTTAATATTTCAATTAAAAATGGAACCAAAAGCAGAAAAACTTATGCTGGGCTGGACGGAGCGGGAGTCGCCATGGCAACCAGTGACTCAGCGTTTTCTGCTAGCTCATTCTTTGGTCTGGTTTTCAGTTTTTAGCTTGTATCTGTTACGTTACAAGCTACATAAAAAGTCTTTATGTTTCATAATATCTCAGCTCTTTCCTTCTTTTTAGGCTTTTTTATCGGACGTGATTTCACACAAAGATTTTCCACAATGAAAAAAAGTTTTCGCCACGCGAGTCGGGTAAACTTCCCAACATGAACATTATTATCAATGTTATTAAAGGCATAAGTTGAGCAACATGCAGTGTTTCTGTCTCTTTTAGGTGCCGAATAAAAACCTTCTCACTGATTACGATGATTTCCGGGCGTTCCAGCCGTTCGATGGAGAAACTGATCTCCTTCCTAAATCGCCCCAACCTGGAGTTGGTAGGATTGGTTTTCCAATGATTTATTGCTGCTCGACGGGGCGCTTCACTTCAGCGCCAAACCCCGTCAGACGTGCTGTCGGTGGTGGGCGTCGACATGCGGAAGGACATCAACGCGGCGCTTCACTTCAGCGAGTACATGACCGACCTGCTGGTGGTGCGCCGCGGCCAGCAGTTCATCATCGACGTCTCCTTCAACCGGTCGGCGACGCCACAGGACCACTTCCAGCTGGAGTTTCTGATTGGTGAGTTCCAGGCCTGATCTTTGCTCTGATTGGTTGGTTTCCTTGTGCCTGGTGCTTTCATTGAGTCTGATGTTCTGCTTTTCACTCTTTGGTTGATGGGGCTAAACGCAGTTACTCCAGTAGGGGGGCAAAGAGACCAATGTGTTCACTGCAAGTCTTTTAATACCCAGACTCTTATTTTGAAGAGACAACCTGCACTACATAAACATATAACTGCAATATTAGTAATGCAGGTCCAAGACCAGGTGGCTTCATCATGACCAGATTATAATCCCAGTTCAGGCCTCAACTGTTTTATAAAAAATCTCTGCAGACGGAGAAATCTCACAGAGTTCAGGTAAAAATGTCTCTTTATTCAAAGTCATTGCAGCGTGTATTCATCCCTCCTTCCCCAAACGCTTTACAATCTACTGGAAAATCACAACATTGAACACAAGGAAAGTCACGTTTATTGACTTTCTAGCACTAAAGCCATTCAGACGGTGGAAGACAGTATGGCCGTTCCAACATCTCATGTTGTTGAACTGAAGAATCGGGCCTGCGAGGCGAGACGGCCATTTTTCTTCTGAATCGTTGTTTTCCTGGGTCTCATGTGAATCTATTTCTGTGCTCCAGGCGCCGACCCTGCGGCCAACCAGGAGTCGCTGGTGGTGGTGAACTTCGGGAACCTTTGTGGTGCCGCCTGGGCCGGTCAGGTTGTTGAAGCTAAAGATACGGTCGTTTCCCTCGGCGTCACGGCGAGCTCCAAGGCCATCGTGGGCTTGTACCGGATGTACGTGGCCGTCGCCATGGGAAACGGGATGCAGCGGACCGAGAAGGACCCCAACACCAACTTTTACCTGCTGTTCAACCCCTGGAATCCAGGTACAATAATGAGCTTCCTGTGGGAGTTTCCTGTTTCCAAAGGTTAAAAGCTTCTTTAGCTTCAACCTCTGATAGCAAACCTGAAGACAATAGTTCATTTATTTTAATTTTTCTCTTTTCTTTTTCTATTTACCACAATTATTTGTTTTCTGAGTAAAGTGAACATTTGAGTTGCATTGGGCCAGTGTGAGTCGGTTCTGTTGCAGATGATGATGTTTTCTACCCGGATGATGCCGGACGCTCTGAGTACGTTCTGAACTCAACTGGCCTGATTTACCTGGGCTCACCTGAGCGAGTGACGGAGCGAGGCTGGGTTTACGGACAGGTACGGACCGCCGGGGCGCGGACCCGGCTGGATCCGCCGTTAACATGCACGGCTTGTCGTTGCAGTTTGAGGAAGGCGTTCTGGACGCCTGTATTTACATCATGGACGCCTGCAGGATGCCGATTCGTAACCGTGGCGACGTGATCAAAATGGTTCGCACTGCGTCTGCTTTGGTGAGACGATTCAGTTTTTAATAATCAAGTTTTATTTGTCCTCAAAACAAGCAGTAAATTTAGATTTTTGTTGGTTTTCTGTCTCAACCTGTAAACTAAACCTTTTTTCCTGACCTTTGACCTCCAGATCAACTCCCAGGATGACAACGGCGTGTTGATCGGGAATTGGACCGACGACTTCTCCATGGGAACGCCGCCAACGACCTGGACAGGAAGCGCCAGCATCCTGCTGCAGTACCACAACTCGGCAGCGCCGGTGCCGTTCGCTCAGTGCTGGGTGTACGCCGGCGTCCTGAACACCTGTAAGACGCACTGTAAAAACACACACAGCACTGTAAAAACACACAGCAACACTGTAGAAACACACACAGCACTGTAAAAACACACACAGCACTGTAAAAACACACACAGCACTGTAAAAACACACAGCAACACTGTAAAAACACACAGCAACACTGTAAACAACACTGTAAAAACACACAGCAACACTGTAAAAACACACAGCAACACTGTAAAACACACACAGCAACACTGTAAAAACACACAGCAGCACTGTAGAAACACACAGCAGCACTGTAGAAACACAACACTGTAAAAACACACATAGCACTGTAAAAACACACAGCAACACTGTAAAACCTGAATCAAATAAAACACTTTTAGGGCCAGAATTCGATTTGTTTTTTGAGATTTCAGTCAAAATTGGTTTTAGTTGTAACATTACCTAAATAAATTTATGTTATGCATAATATTATCTGGTAGCAACTAAAATTTGAATAATTAGAATTTTTATAGCTACAATGTTTGAATAATGTTTGGCCAAATGAAAAAAACAATCCAAACCTCTGATTTAGCAAAAGTTTTAGCTAACCAGCATTTAGCTTCTAACAGCTGTGAGTTTAACAGCTGGAATGTTTGCTAAATGTAAAAACTTGACATTTAAAAAATGCCAACTCGATGTTTGCAGAAGCAAGAGGTGACAGGATCAATGCATGAACGTTAGCTCAAAGTTAAGCTGATGGATGAAAAGACCAAAAGCTTGACGGTTAAAGAGTTGGAGTATTTGCAGATAGTAAATCTGTAAATACGCCTTTATGATAAAGTTTGTTGTTTAAGTGTAAAAATGTCTCAAAGGACCTGCTAAAATGTTAAAATGAGATCAGCAGCTTGTGCTGCTGCTGAAAGGAGAGGATAGAAAACGGTTTGTCTCTCTGCAGTCCTGCGATGCCTTGGGATCCCATCAAGAGTCGTCACCAACTTCAACTCAGCCCACGACAACACGGGCAACCTGAAGACCGAACTCATCTTCAAGCCGGACGGCACGCCTGACAGAAACAAGACCCAGGACTCCGTCTGGTTGGTCCAAACGCTCCACATGACGCCGGTTCCATGGCACAAACTAAACCTTTTCAGGCTTTTTAGACCTTTTGGGTTGTCAACAACCGCCATGGCCGTCAAGGCTAACCGTTTATGGCCATCAACAGTCACTGAGTTGGTTTCTGTGCAGGAACTACCACTGCTGGAACGAGGCGTTCATGAAGCGAGTGGATCTTCCACCGAAGTACTCCGGATGGCAGGTGGTGGATGCGACTCCGCAGGAGACCAACGACGGTGAGGCAGAACACAAACATCCCAAACCCACAGGAAGCAGCGATTCACCCAACCGTGTCCCGCTTTGTTCCAGGGTATTTCCGTTGCGGTCCGGCGCCTGTCATTGCCATCAGGGACGGTGAGCTGTGTCACCCCTTCGACTGTCGCTTCGTCTTTGCTGAGGTTAGACTGGAAGGAGATCGACATTAAACCTGATAAACCAGATAAATTAGTCGAGTAATAGCTGACTGTTTGTCCTCTAGGTGAACAGCGACCTGATCCACATGAAGAGTGACAAGTATGGCAACATCACTCCATTCAAGGTGGACACGTCTTATGTTGGAAAGTTCATTTACACCAAGTCACTGAGCGGCTGGCGACCCGAGGACATCACAGGGACCTATAAGCATCCAGAAGGTCTTTTTGATCAGCTTCATATGTCATGTGATCAAAGATTAGCACAGGAAGCTGAATGGAGAAAATCTGAATGTGCAGGGAGTCTGGCAGATCAGCAGACCATGGCTCTGGCTGAGCAGTACGGATGTTCTAGAGACAACTCCGACTTGCCTGCTTCCAGGCTGTCCATCCAGATTGCAGCTCAAACGGTAAGGAAACCATCGATCCATCCATCCTGGAGATAAAACTTTGAGTTGTACGACATCACCAAGGGTAGTGAGACATAATTACTATAGTATGGGAAACTTAAGGGACACACTGGAGCATGGAGGGAAAGACAGGTAAAATATGGTCATTTCCAGCCAAAACAGGAGACTTACAGGTATAAACTGGTTCTGGAACCAGCAGGTCTACTCTGAGACCGTCCTGGATGGCTGAG
Source organism: Poeciliopsis gracilis (assembly GCA_911649635.1). Lineage (NCBI taxonomy): Eukaryota > Metazoa > Chordata > Actinopteri > Cyprinodontiformes > Poeciliidae > Poeciliopsis > Poeciliopsis gracilis. The sequence goes on from CAJVRI010000136.1 coordinate 606,937, forward strand.
TGTCTGTCTCTATGGGAGAGTCCAGACACTCATTTCAGCCGTTTCTATTCATCACCTCATTCTTTTAGTCTCTACCCAAATCTCATGACCACAGACGAGGGTCGTCTGCTTTGATCGGCATTGAGTACATGCAGACCGAGGAGTGAAGTACGGCCCAGTATGTTGGAGTAACATGAAACTGCTGCTGTCCAAGAACACCACAAGTTGTTGCTAGGTAACCAAGGAGAGAGTGAGGTAAAGCCGCCATATACTTCACGTACCGACCACAGACGGTTGACATCCAACATACCGAAAAACTACATTTCTCATGTCAAATTTCTTCGTTTTCCAATATCCGAATGGAAGCTAGCTAATTTGCTAAGCTAGGTGGACACCTAGCTCTGTTTCTTTTTCACTGTGCCACTTTGTGGCAGTCAGGTGGCTACTTGCCACTTGTTGCACAAACTCTCATGTTTAATATAAAACAGTTCAATGTGAAGGCTGTTTCCTGCCAAGGGTTCTCTGTGTAGCTCCCACTAGCTCAAGGTAGTCGTGTGCGGCACCAAGGTAGTCGTGTGCGGCACCAAGGTAGTCGTGTCCGGCACCAAGGTAGTCGTGTCCGGCACCAAGGTAGTCGTGTCCGGCAGACCTCGACAGACCAAAGTACAACAGATGACCTTAACTCTGTACTGCCACCTCTTCCCTCTCTGTCCAGGGCTATGTGGGGGATCCTCTGAGGGTTTCAGTGACATTTTACAACCAAAGTGAGATGATGAAATCGGTGAAAGTTCACATGGAGATCAGCCCCACCTACTACACCGGCGTGGTCACATCAGACCCACTGAAAGTCGAGGACTTCAGGATTGATCTGGACGCCTTCCAGAGTGAGTGGCTTTGGCTTCAGATCCCTGGCCTTAAAGAGGGTTGGGGACATTTTGGATATGTCTGTGTTTCTGTTGCAGGTAGCATTAAGGTGTTTGAGCTTTCGCCTCAGGAGTACGTCTCTCAGCTGGGCTCTAACAGCAACCTGGAGGTCACTGTGACCGGACAAACCGATGATGTGGAGGTGTCAGAGGTCAAGACCATCGCCCTGAAGCTTCCACCGCTGAACATAACGGTAAAACCCAGACTGAACATCCATGAAACCTTCAGCAGTCTGAAGATTTCACACTGATTTGTTGATGTGTGTCCCTGTGTCCAGCTGAGTGGGCAGCCTCAGGTGAATCGTGACATGTACGTCATGGTTTCCTTCACTAACACCATGGGGTTCCCACTGACCGGCGCCAAGCTGGCCATGGAGGGAGCCGGGCTGCTGGAGACTCGGCTCTACAACTACAGGTAAACCCGGTTCACCCGGTTCACCCGGTTCACCCGGTTCACCCGGTTCACCTGCAGCTTCCTGTGCTTCATATTTAAGACATGTTTCCTCCCAGGATGATTCCTCCTATGGGCCAAATATCCCGCAAGGTCGGGTTCAGACCCACGAAGCCGGGACTCCAGACTCTCCTGGTGGTGCTGGACTGCGACAACCTGCCTCATGTAAACACCACAACGGCTCACTCAAAGCCAAACCTCAGGATTAGTTTCACAGTCAAATGAGGTCAAAAAGTTTAGCCAGTAGAATCTTCTTTGCTACAACTGAGTATTTAAAAATAAAATGTATCAAATAAAATATTAGCCAAAGTTTGAAACAACCAAATATTATTGGGTTTTGCTAAACTATTAGCAATGAACTGTAGCTAAATTGAAAAAGTTACCTATTATGGATTTATTGGCTAAAATTATTTATTGTCATCATTAACTTAAAAAAGGCAAAGTTAAGTACATAAGAACTTAAATTTTTATTAAACTGCAGCTAAAACTTGATGCACCGGCTTATTATGAAATAGATTTAGCCGCCGGCACATTAGCTAAACGTTAGCTAAATGGTTAAAATTGTTCCGATTTTCTCAATTTAGAAAAAAATAAGTATTTAGTCATAAAATAATAAACTTAAACTATTGGTTAGGAGTTGAAACTACATTAATTTATCTCAAGATTTATCAGTTTACAGCAATAAATGTTAACTTAGCATTAGCTAAAGTGATTGCTGCTTGCTAAGTCATCAGCATTAGCCTACTAAATGTGCAAATGTCAAATAATGACAGTCTAAGGTACTGCAGCTAAAAAGACTTTAAAAATATAAGCTAAAAGTTATAAATGTCAAACTAACGTATCTACCAAAAACATAGCAAAGCTAAAGTTTAGGCAAAGTTTGTTTTTATGAGGCTAAACTTGACACTGAATTTGGTAAATCCAACAATATTTGCTGCAATCTGAGGAAATTGCTGAGATCTGATGAAGTTTTGGCTACGAGAGGAAAACAAAACAATTTTATTTCTGATAAGTGTCTGGAGAAAAAACGTATCTATACATTAGAGATTTTACCTTAAATTCAACAATCTGTGAGGAAACAGATTGTTGTACCGTTAGCATGTTGATGCTAATTGTCTGTTTCTTTTAGATGACGGCAATGGCGGAAGTCAAGGTCATGCCGTGACCTTTGGCCTTTCATCCAGTGAGAAGAAACAACAAATTCTACAAATTACATCCATCATGATCATTTTTCTGTGGTGAAATCATCGGAAATTATACTTAAAATCAACAAAATGCATAAATCAAACTTCACATTGAGGATCAATGTTTCCAGCACGTTCAGATAATTGATCGGCTATAATCGCTCTCTGAAGACGCAAAAACATAACGCTGAAAGATTAACGTAGCAGTTAAATAAAAGAAGCTTCAGGTGGAAAATTGTGTTGATTCTAAATGAAATTTGAATAAATTCTGGATGAGGATTTCAGAATAAGATACAAGTTGGACAGAGTCTGAAATTAATTAAAAATAAAGATATTTTTAATTTGCAGGACCAGAAATTAAAAGTTAGAAAAGTTAGTTTTATTGTAAAGAAACACAAAATGTCCTCATATTCATCCTGTTCTTTGTCTCCACATGAAGACAATTTAGATGCACTTAAATTTCACCAGCTAAAAGTGTCACAAAAAACTCAAAAGGTAAATTGAGACAAGGTGGTTGATTTTTATAAGTGACTTTATGTTACAACAGCAAAAAGGTTTTCAGTTTTAATTCATTTAATATCAATGTGGTTCATCTATAAAACTTGACTGTTCTGTAATTTTATCTTTAGCTCATTTAATGACATTTAAAATTAAAAGAATTAAAATTCCCATCTTTGTCTTTAATTTCAGAGAAAATTTGACGAACGCAGCTAATTTGTAACTAACCCTACCCTCACCCTCACCCTGAACCAGTTTTACGATCCTTGACCAAATCAATGTGATTTTATCCTTTTTTCTGTTTTCATGACAGTATTGATTCTGTGCACTAAGAAATAAAGCATTTCAAACGCGCTGAATGTCTCACTGATCTTTAGCTTTTATTGGATTTTACATAGAACTATTTTAAACCTTGGAGAATTGAGTTTCTGCAATGGCCTAGTCAAAGAGTCTGCAACAATCTTTAAAAGCTATACTTGGCTTGAGAACAGCTAAATAAAACTTTTTTAGTGCAACAAATGTTACATGACCTTAAAAAAGACAACTTGAAAGTTTTCAGGACATTTATTTTTATTTTTTTATTTTATTTCTGTTTTAAGATTTAAATAAAGACAAAAATCAGAATGTTGAATATGCAAAATGAAAAGAAAAAACATGATTTACCATTTAATGACAAGGAAATAGATCCGAACCAACATCAGTGATATATTAATTCGTTTTGTGGAGGAAAATCAGTTTATTACATAAAAACAACCAAACCAGCTTTATTTAAAACAGCTGAGTCTTTATCTCAGCCTCCAGTAGGTGACCTTTGACCCGTTTCTGCTGGTTGTTGTTTGTTGAAGTATGGATCAGGCCGCTGCAGTGACGTCATCCGGCCGCTAGAGGGAGGCAGCGCTCTTCCTCCCAGTCTCTCCAGTCCGCTGAACTCCAGACTGTTTGGTTTCTCCTGATCATCAGCAGCTTCTTTCCATCCGAGCAGCCATCTTGACTGCAGTTTGGACCTGCTGGTCCAGAACCGAACTTTGATGTTAAACTCAAAACAACCGAGCCAAGCCGAGCCAAGCCGAGCAAACACGAACCAACACGAATCTCGGTGTTTCTGTCAGTCTGCCCCCCCCCCTCTCCTCCCTCAGCCACAGGTGAGTCTACGTCATAGCGACGGTATCTGACGCATCAGCGTCACCAAAACTGGTCTGTCCAGGTCCTGACTCAAACACACGCGGGGTTTTTCTGTAGCTGCGAGGACCGGAGCGGGAACCTCTAGGGTAACCCAGAGGTGTCAAAACTGTCGGCCATTAGTGCCAAAATTATCTAAAACTTGTTATATTAAAACAGAAAAAAAAAAACACTGACAAGATTTTAATAAAGCACAGCAGTCTGATTTTTGTAATAGTGGAATTACAAAAATTCCACTATTAAACCGCGATCGATCACGCTTTAATAAAACCGCGATCGATCACGCTTTAATACAATCGTGATCGATCACGCTTTAATAAAACCGCGATCGATCACGCTTTAATACAACCGCGATCGATCACGCTTTAATAAAACCGTGATCGATCACGCTTTAATACAATCCTGATCGATCACGCTTTAATACAATCGTGATCGATCACGCTTTAATAAAACCGCGATCGATCACGCTTTAATACAACCGCGATCGATCACGCTTTAATAAAACCCTGATCGATCACGGTTAAATGACAGGTTTGGGGGTTTTTAGGAATTGGGGTCATTGTCCTTGTTTGGAAACTAAAGTCTGGCAACATTTGTTTTCTGTCAAAGTGTAATAAATGAAAACAGAAATGTTGTAAATAAATACTGAAGATTTGTGAGCTGAGGGGCCAAACAGATTCATCCAGAGGGCCACATGTGAGAGCTCTGCTGTTAGAACAACACAACCAAACGCTCCTTTTCTTTCTTCCTTCCTATCTGTCCATCTGTCTGTCTCTGATCTGAGGATGTAGAAAGACCCAACCTAAGTGCCGGTTCCGTCCAGCAGGGGGCGATGAGCACAGCCGAGCCGTAAGAAGCACAAAGTTTCAGATCAAACCAGAACAAGGAGGCTGATGATGCAGGTGAAGGTTTACAGGTGATGCAGCAGCAAAAACTGATTCATGTTCCTCTTGTTGCTGCAGTTCTGACATGTTTCCAGGGTGTTTGTGCTGCAGCATGTTTTCTGTTTTTGTGCTGCGGCAGTTTTAACCTGTTTCCAGGTTTTGTGCTGCAGCTGTAATCTGGAGCTTGTGGCTCAACAGGTGTGGGTCTGTGCGGCCCGGTTGCTGGTCCCGATCCGGTTCTCCGGCCCGCCGCTCTCAGGCTGCAAGGCAAACAACTGTTACCTACAAATCATCCGTCTCTATTGGAAACCGGTTTTTCTCCCCCGCCTGCTGCTCCCTCATGCATCCTCCCTCCCCCTCCTCGCCTTTCTGCACAGCACATGTCTGGTTGCAGTTTGCTGCGGCTGTGTTGTGCTGCGCTGGAGGACGCCGGGCCGGACCGGGCCGAACCGGGCCGAACCGGGCCGGGTTGGGTCGGTCAGTAGAACATGTGTTGCTGTTGCTGGCCGGCAGCAGCGGGAGCAGCATGTGCTCTTCATCCCCCACACCGCCGACAGGTGTTGGCTTCATGTGACTGCCTGCCTGTCCGGACAGCGCTCCAATGGAGGAGGAGGAGGGGGGAGGGGGGGGGGGGGGGAGGGGGGAGGGGGAGGGGGAGGAGGAAGAAGAGGAGGAGGAAGAGGCGGGGTGTGTAAAGTTTCATCAACAACAACTGTGTCAACTCTGCAGCCTCTGGGTTGGGAAAGCAGCAGCTCAGGATACCTCTCCTCTTCCTCCTCCTCTTCCTCCTCCTCTTCCTCCTCCTCTTCCTCCTCCTCTTTAACTCCTCTGGATGAATGGATGAATCCACCCTTTTGTGTGCGATGGGTTGTTCCTCGGCAACAGCTCCATGGTTACAGTCCAATAAATAACATCACACTCGCTCCTCTGCCTCTCTGGATCTCAGGATGCGAAGGAAAAGTTTCTTGGCTTTTGTTTCCTGAAACTGAAGCAGATTCAGAATCCCAGACTGAGCGTCTGATCGGCGTGTCTGTTTGGTGAGTGGGTGAACGCACGCAGAGCTGCAGCGGTGAGCTGAAAACATGCAAAGCGGCTCATTAGAAAACCCAAATCAGCTCCGGCAGAGGAACAGGTTTGGAGTGGGACGCGCCGAAAGAGAAGATCTTTGTTTTTTCTGCTGCTTTTTGTTTCATTTGTTTACTTTATGAAAATATAAAGAGTTCTGCTGACATGACAACCAGATGTGAAACAGAATCTGAAAAGTCTTTTCATATAGATTCCCACTCAGTTTCAGGCCTGGACTTTGACTAGACCATTCTAACCTTTAACTTTGACCTGTGGTCATCATGTTCAGGGTCAGTTTCCTCCATGTTTCCTTCTTAGTTTCTTCTCAGATTAAAGCTGTTAACCTGAGGGATGTCCAAAGTGTGGCCCCGGGGCCATATGGGGACATCCGGATGACTTTGTCTGGCCCTCCAGTCGAACTCATCCCGTCAGCACAGGGTGAGATTTTTACTAATAAAATCTTCTTGAATATATTTTTTAGATATGAAACAAAGTGTTTTCCTTTAGTAACAGTGTTTCTGTTTATTACATTTGCTAAGAACAGGCAGCGCCGCGCGACTGATGTAGCCAAACAGAAAAAAGAGACAGAAACAGATTTACAGATTCATTTTCTACAAAGATCAGATTATTAAATATCATCAGTTTCATATGTTACAAAGATAACAAATGTACCACAGCTGAACGTAAATATCTGGCTTCTCCTGAAACACATTCAGAGTGTGAAGTGAACTGAGTCGTTTGTGAGTGAACTGAGTCGTTTGTGAGTGAACTGAGTCGTTTCCTGTCAGCGTGTTGAGGATCCACAGTGGATCATCGTCAGGCGGAACGGCCATTAATCTGAATGGGGAAGTAAAAGGCTGTGATTGGATTAGTGACGTAACCATGTTATCTGTCTGCCTTTCTGTGTGTGTGTGTGTGTGTGTGTGTGGGGGGGTGTGTGTGTATGTGTGTGTGTGTGTGTGTGTGGGGGTGTGTGTATGTGTTTGTGTGTGTGTGTATGTGCGTGTGTGTGTGTGTGTGTGTGTGTGTGTGTGTGTGTGTGTGTGTGTGTGTGTGTGTGTGTGTGTGTGTGTGTGTGTGTGTGTGTGTGTGTGTGTGTGTGTGTGTGTGTGTGTGTGTGTGTGTGTGTTTGTGTGTGTATGTGTGTGTGTGTGCGTGTGTGCGTGTGTGTGTGTGTGTATGTGTGTGTGTGTGTGTCACTGATTGCTGAGGTAAAATTGTAGCTGTATCAGCTATAATGCTGTTTTTTGGGCCAATTTTCAGTTTTTATGCATTTAATCAACATGACAAAGAAAATTTGACCTTTTCTTTTTAATTGAACTTGTTGATTATTTTCATGAGATGGGATGATTTGGCGACAGTCTGAGTTAGGGATGTTCAAACCAACACAAAATGAAATCCCATTTATCATGTTTGTTTTTACATCAGCTAGCTTAAGCAGCTACAGGAAGTTGTAAAAGGACTAGCATTAGCCTCAGAAGCTAACTAGGAGCAAACTGGTGGCTGTTTTACCTTCCAGATAGTGAAAATCATCTTGTTAACATCAGTTTGTAAATTTTCGACTCAAACTGAGACATTTTGTTCGGTTCATTCTGAGCTTCTGACTCATTTAACCGTCAACATGTTGAGTTTCCATAAGTTATTTAATATGGATTATGTGACTAAATGGAACAAAACTCCAGATGTTAAAATGCTTCTGATGCTTCAAATGATGGAGCAGATGAAGCAGGTTACAAACTGGGATCAGAGTTCATGCTTTTACTCTTTAATAAACTCTTGTTGTTCCAGCAGGTCGAACCAAAACATCTGTGGGTCAAACTGAAAGAAGCAGCAGCAGCAGCAGCAGCAGCAGCAGCAGCAGCAGCAGCAGCAGCAGCAGCAGCAGCAGCAGCAGCAGCAGCAGCAGCAGCAGCAGCCGTGACTCAGACGTCGTGGTTCTGGTTAAATCTCCCCTCAGATCCGGTTTCCTCCCGGGGAACCAAGTTCCTCAAAAGCTGCGAGTCCCACAGGAAGCATCGCTGCCACGCCGGCCTGTCCGGAGCAGGAACGCTGCAGGATGCCCGCTCTGATGCCCGCTCTGATGCCCGCTCTGATGCCCGCTCTGATGCCACAACGCTGCACAGCAGGAAACTTCAGGTCAAACCTGGAATCATCTCAACTGAACAGCAGCAGAGAGGAGGAAGTGAAAACAAGAACTGCCTTCATCTTGAGTTTATCAGAACTCAGTAAAAGTGTCAGAGAGCCGCTGCGTTCTCGTGGTTCGGTGTGAAAGCGGCGCTGCTGCTGCAGGGAGACAAACAGGAGCTGCTCAAAATGTCTGACAGAGCTGGAAACACCCAGATCCTTCATCAGCAGCAGGCCGAACCAGCCCGAGACAGGCGGAGAGGCTCTTCCTGCTCGGCTGCAGCCGCCCGCAGGGGAGGAGGGGTGTGATGGGAGGAGAGCTGCTGCGCTCCCTCCAGCAGGGGATGATGGGAGGAGAGGAGGAGGGGTCTGTATCTGGAGATGGAGGGCTGTCAGGAATGTGGAAGAGCAAGCAGACATGCAGCGAGCGAGGAGTCGAGCCGCTCGCACTAAATTTAACAATGAGAGTCGGCAGGACGTTTAAATTTAGTCTGCAGCTTCACCGAGTCGGAGCGGCTGCTGCTGCTCACCCGGCACAAACATCCTCATCCCGCGGCGGTCCGAACGGGTCAGGTTCTCCTTCCACAAACCACTGAGGAGCCCAGATCCTCTGGGTCTCCCCGAACAAAGAAAACCTTTCTGAGCTTTATGGTCAAGAGTTTTACTTCTTTCATGATGTGGTGAAGAAATGAAGCAAACTTCTTCTAAATCGGGTGGAGAAAACAAAAAGGCCAGAAAACAAGAAACAGAAATGATGTGAAATCCTGAGAACTGAACCGAGTCAAGAATGTAGAGCTCCAAACTCTGCAGAAACGTTTTCAGGGCAAGAATCAGGAAGTTATCGTCACAGTTTGGATGTTTTCTGTTTCATCCACTTTATTTTAGCCATGAAAAGATGTGCAGATACAAAGACTGAATAAACAAATGAGAGGAAAATCTGAAGAAAGAACAAAATAAAAGAAAGAAATGAGGATAAAAATGTAAATAAACTGACTTTATTCTCATCCAGAAAACAAATTCAGCCTCAGTTTGTTAGAAAACATCAGAATCATTTAGACAAAGAAAGAAAACAACAAAGTAGAGATAAAATCCTGGATTACACTGTATGCAGATGATACAGTGATCTGCTGAGATTAGAGGATGGATGGATGGATGGATGGATGGATGGATGGATGGATGGATGGATGGATGGATGGATGGATGGATGGATGGATGGATGGATGGATGGATGGATGGATGGATGGATGGATGGATGGATGGATGGATGGATGGATGGATGGATGGATGGATGGATGGATGGATGGATGGATTAGAGTCTAATTGATGTGATTTCTCTTTAAATTTGTGTTTTATGGTCAAATATTTCCCTTTTGGTTTTACTTCCTCAGTTAAATTGAACTTCTTGATTTTCCATCCAGAGTTCAAACGCAGCAGAAACATCTAGACGACACAAATTCAGATTATTATCATTCAACGTTCAGAGAGCAGTAAATTAGTCCACCTTATTCTACATTTCATTCTTTTGAAATTACTTTGAATTTTACAGAAGTTGGATGAGTTTTAAATGTAAAGTTGATTTTGCTGTTCAGATCAGAAACATGAAGCAGATCTGGAGCTGGACGAACTTTTTCCTGCTGGACGTTCAAATCCTGCACTTTTTCCTCTGTGTGGAAACTGGAGCCAAATTCTGGAAACGGCAGCGTCCAGAATCCTGCGCCGAGACGGCAAGACATCCAGTCAGACCCCGCCAGGCTGCTGCATCACCCCCCAGGCTGCTGCATGGCTGCTGCATCACCCCCCAGGCTGCTGCATCACCCCCCAGCCTGCTGCATGGCTGCTGCATCACCCTGCCATGCTGCTGCATCACCCCCCAGCCTGCTGCATGGCTGCTGCATCACCCCCCAGCCTGCTGCATCACCCCCCAGGCTGCTGCATCACCCCCCAGCTGCTGCATCACCCCGCCATGCTGCTGCATCACCCCCCAGCCTGCTGCATGGCTGCTGCATCACCCCCCATGCTGCTGCATCACCCCCCAGGCTGCTGCATCACCCCCCAGGCTGCTGCATCACCCCCTGACCCCCAGGCTGCGGCTCCTTATCAGCGCTCCACTCGGTAGCTGCAGCCACTCTGAAGTGTGGCTGGGAGGGTTTCTTATCTCTAAACGCCTCCATGGTGAAATAAAGGCTTGTTCTTGGTTTCATTGTCAATATTGCCTTTGCTGAAAGTGAAAACTGTCAGTTTCATTTTCAGCTGGGTTAAATATTACATTTCAGAGCAACATTTCACATTAAAGGGAGTTAAAAATGATTTTCTTAAGTTTTAGTTAGTTTCATAAAGAGTTGTTGGAATATTTTGCTGTTACAATATAAAATATTCCAATAAAACTGTTAAATAAACAGTTTTAATCAGCAATATGAAGAGATTAAACAGAACCGAGCTGCTGCTGCTGCTGCTGCTGCTGCTGCTGCAGCTGCTGCTGCTGCTGCTGCTGCTGCTGCTGCTGCTGCTGCTGCTGCTGCTGCTGGTTTGGTACCAGTAGGAACTGATCCAGAAACCAGTGGATCCACTAAGAGGGGACCAGTTGGACCAGTGGCCCAGCCCGGCTTCAGAAGTCAGAAAACTGAATTAAAAAATATGTAGATCTGAATGAAGAAAAAAAGTAAGTAAACAGCAGTTTAATTTAGTTTTATTTGTTTATGCTCCACATACACAGAGACAGAAGAATAAATAATCATCAAGGTCTTTTATTAGCAAATTATTTTTTCAAACCTACAAAATACTTTAATAACACACTGTGCATTATTCCTAAATAAACAAGGTGCAAAATATAACTTGAGAGCAATTAAAACAAAATAAAATGAAATAAGTTTAATGGATTAAATCCAGCCAGTCATGTCAAAACTGGAGTGCAAATAGAAACAACCAATCAGACCGAGGAGGCGGGACTTAGCTCTGCCAATCACAATTTCTTTTTCCATCAGCAGATTCTGTTGTGAATGCTAAGGCTAGTTAGCATCGCCACCAATGACGGTGGATAAACAGTTTTCCTGGAACGGTGAGTTGTTTCTTCACCATTAACACATTTAGCAGCGAGTACATGAGTTGAGTGACAGCGCTAAGCTCCTCCCCCTACCTGTGATGGGTTGTTTTTGTCTGGCGTGTTGCATTTCATCAGACAGCAACAATAGCTCAGGCTATGATCTCTCATAACATTTTGTTATTCAAATACATAAACAAAAACAACACATTTGTTTAAACATATATGTGAAAAACATTTTTTCATAAAAATCACATACTGCAGCTTTTTTAAAAAACTTAAAGTGTTTATGAGTTGTAGAATGTATTTTATGTATTCATTCCTCCTTATATACATGGCAACAGGACAACCAAATATGTTCATTTAAACCCATAAAGTTTGTTTTGGTGGTTCATGGCCCCCATCTGCCCCCCTCCCTGCCCGCGGTGCAAACTTCCTGGACGCGCCCCTGGCAGCAACGTGTGTCCGTGCGTAAAGGCAGAGATGCTTGGTGGCCACGTCCCCTTGGAGACTGGAGACAACACGTGATGAGCTTTACTGATCAGGTTCAGAGGCAGAGAGACACCGAGACACGGCGAGAGACAGGCCGGGGCACGGAGCCTGGAGCCCGGCCACCACTTCAGCCAACATCCGCAGCGCAGCGCGGCGCAGCGCAGCGGCGGTTACTCTGCTACAGTTACTGAGTTGGCCTTGTTTGTTTCCTCAGAGGAGGAAGAGGAGGAGGAGGAGGAGAGGAGGAAGAGAAGCAGCGCAGCAGCACCAGGAGGAGGAGAGAGGAGGAGGAGGAGGAGAAGCCGGAGTAAAGTTTGTCCAAGTTTGCACATCCATTCGGAGAAACGCCATTTTGAGTCCTCTCCTCTTCGGAGCGACTTTGCAGCTTCTTCCTCCCTTTTTTTTTTTTTTTTTTTTAACTTCATCCCCCCTCATCATCATCATCATCATCCTCCTCGCCACGATGTCTCGGCGCAAGCAGCCCAACCCCAGCAAAGTCCGCGGTAAGTCAGCGTTTTTCCGCCGCTAGCCGCGACCCGCCGCGTCTCTCAGCAACAAGTTAAACTGCCACCCAAAGTTAGCCCCGCTCCGTGGACGCGCTTTCCACGGGGGGATGTTTTTCGCTCTCCTCTCCGTGTTGCTTCCTAGTTTGATGCGCATCCAAGCGGAGGAATTTCAGCTCCTCTTCCGCCTCTTCCTCATTCACTCTGCGGCTAATTATCACCCGCAGCTTCATGTTTTCACCTTCTTTAGCGCAACTTTTAGCAGCCGTTTGCACTTTTTCTGGCTGTTATTCGGCGGTTATTTTCCGCCGTGGGGGTGGGGGGGCAGCAGAGAGAGAGAGACACGGCGGGGAAGGGGGTGGGAAGAGGGGGGGTCAAAGTCTGCTCAGCCGGAGGCAAGCATCCATATCTGGGTGCACTTTGGTCGGAGCCTCGCTGCTAGTTACCATGTGTAGCGCTATCAGTCCAGACGGTAAGAACTGCAAGCTAGCGGTAAGCTAGGGCTGCTTCTTCCGGTCTGCCTGTCACAATAAAACACCTGTTGAACGTTTTGCTTACAGACGCCATTCTGTACAATCCGACATAAAAGCAGCTTTAATGACCTAAAAGCTGTTATTTCTGATGATTTATTCAAACCAATAGCGAATTAGTGGGCTGTTAGTTAACGTGTTGCTACGTAGGTTACATCACTGAAAACACGTCACTGTCAGCTTGTTGTGCTAATACTGTTAGCGGGTCAGGCCATGACCCCTCCGGGGTGCCGTAGATCTCAGATGTTTTGGTTAAGAAGTCCATATAAACTGGTTATTACTGCCACTGTGAAACTGCAACCTCGCTGGGGTGAAAAGTTATGTTGTGGAAAAGAAAAATTATATAGCTGATGAATTGTTTACAACCTGTTAGAGAAGGTAAATAATTGTGTGTATGAATGTGGCGGCCATATTGGATGTTGTGTTGAGGGATGTTTTTCTTAAGTAAATGTTTTCAGGGATCAATAAGTTCTGATTAACGATGTTTGATCAGAAAACTGATAGACTGTCACTTTAGCTGATTATGGGAGATAATCTGTGAGGATATCAAAGATTAGTATATATGTATATGTATGTGTGTGGAAATGTCAGTGTAATTGTTGATATTGAGTTGTTTTTGATGCTTTTGAACGTTTGCTTGCTTTATTTTGAAGGTCCTCTTCCTCGTTTCCTGCTTTTGTCCGCGCTAGCTGCGTCTAGCTTTGAGCTCCAACACGGTGACCTTGCCCAGACACGTTTAGCCCCAAATCGAGTCCGGTTCATTTAGAAACCGACCCGACTCGGCTGAGGCTCGGTCGGGGAGTCCCTGCCGCTCGGTTTGCGCCAGTTTTTGCGGCAGTTTGTCGACTTTTCTCCGTGTTTCTGACACTTTTTCCAGCGCCTCCCTAGCAGCAGCATCGACGTGACGCCTGTTGCTGCATCCTCCTCCTCCTCCTCCTCCTCCTCTTCCTCTACAGTCTCCGTTTTCTGTCTCCCTCCGCTGCAACTTTAATTAAAACATTAAATCAGATTTATTTTCGCACCGTCGGCTCTGTTCGGCCCCACACCGGATCTCGGTGAAGTCCCCCGGTTAGCTGTTAGCGGGCGGAGGATGCTGCTGCTGCGGCCGCTGCAGAAGCCCCATAACTCGGCCTGATCTGGGCCAAAGAGCCCCTTATCACCGAGCCGGTCAATGATTGACGGCCTGGGTTTGGTTTGGATCTCAGGGCCGGACCGGTTAGGTAATGGTTCAACCAGAGGAGCTTTAAGGTCACTTTTAAACATCCACCTGAAACTCATAAAAGTTTGATTTATGCCCCCAAACAGCAGAAAACAAGACTTACAGCAATGAAACAGCTCAGGTAGATCATGTTGGTCTGAGATGCACCGATCTGGTGTTTACCTGGGCCGATATTTCCAGGTTTTAGCCCTGACCGGGTGGATGTGGATTTTTATATCTCAGGAGTAAAAATGACTCCAGAATCCTTCAAAACAGGCAGAAACTCATAATTAATGCTTTATTTGATCGATTTCATTCTGGTATATAGAACAGAACTTTCAGAATTGAGCAAATATTTCCTGTCAGATTATTGTTTTTTAATCTCCTCTCCTGGTTTAACATGTAATCTGGGAATGATGTTCTGACCTGTTGATCTAATGGCTCAAAAATGTAAAAAAGTCTAAATTTTTGAAGCTTTTAATGAAATAACTGAGCTGGTTCTGATTGACCCGTCCATCTTTAGTTCATTTATGAAGCAAAACTAACAGATTGGAGCAGATTATTCCCGTCTTCTCTGTATTTTCAGAGCACAACCAGGTCATTATTACAGAAAAACTAATTGAAACTTTGTTGTTTTAGACAATAAAACTTGTGGGACGTCTCTTCTAAATGACATAATTAGATTGTTTCCTGAAGCTGTAACTGCTGTTAGCTGGAACATCTCTGCTGTCGGCCATCTTGGTTGCTCCAGATGAAGCTTTCATCTTTAACACTTCCTGTTTTGAGGCGTTGAAGCTTCAGGAGCCAGAGTCCATCCTGGATGAGCTTTATGAGACCGGATGCAGCGGCAGCGTGTGTGCTGCAGCGGCAGCGTGTGTGATGCAGCGGCAGCGTGTGTGATGCAGCGGCAGCGTGTGTGCTGCAGCGGCAGCGTGTGTGCTGCAGCGGCAGCGTGTGTGCTGCAGCGGCAGCGTGTGTGCTGCAGCGGCAGCGTGTGTGCTGCAGCGGCAGCGTGTGTGCTGCAGCGGCAGCGTTTGCTTCGGTTCAGATGAACAGTCACTGTTTCAGTAACTAATTCAACACTGAGGCCCAGACTCTGGTTAGAGGGCGGTGTGGGCGGGGCTAAAGCATGGAGGCGGGGCCTGTACAATGTGGGCGGGGCCTTAGAGTGGATGTGGGTCTGGATGCTGTAAAGTTTCATCATCTGGTGGTTGGATCCGGCCTGCAGGCGGAAAACAGGAAGAACAGGAATCAGTGGAGGAGAAGAAGAGTCAGAGGATGCCTCAGCTGTGCAAAAGTCTTAGTCCAGCCCTGTTGCTGCATGTTGGAGCAGAACGGAGAGATTCCAGGAAAAATCTGAGAAAAATCGGAGGAAACAAAGAGCCGGACTCTTCCTCTCTACTCTTCCTCACTACTCTTCCTCACTACTCTTCCTCACTACTCTTCCTCTCTACTCTTCCTCTCTACTCTTCCTCTCTACTCTTCCTCACTACTCTTCCTCACTACTCTTCCTCCCGGCTGGATGAAGTGCGGCGCTGCGGCGCACAAAGAGTGCGTTGTGTTGCCGTGGGGACCGGCTCCCTGCAGTCGGAGTCGTGTGAAGACATGATGCAGCTTGAGGAAGAGGAGGAGGAGGAAGAGGAGGGCAGCCAGCCGACTGACTCCTCTCTATCTGCTCTTCATCATCCCTCCTCTTCCTCACCGGGTCTCTGACCCGTCAGAGCGGCTCGGAGCGGCCGGGTCAGCTCCAGAACCGAGTCTCTGCAGGTTCTGATCCGATTCGGTTCTTCTGACTTCAACAGTCTGGCGATAATTAAAATATGATTTATTCTTGAATAATAAAATACAGATCATTTAACTGAATCAGTACAGAATCTAAATTAAAGTATTACAAATAAAACAAAACTGTTAATATTTAGTTAATATTATTTAAATAAGAAATGATTATATTTGCAAATAATAGAGAATCATATTTATTATTATTTGAGTCATTATTGTTAAAAATTCATTTAAATTGGATGATTTTATGTGATTTTAGTTTCTGTTTCAAATGAAGATTTATTAACATGATCTGTGTGATAAACTCAACAACAATAAAATAAGCATTAATTATGTAGGTGGAGAAATGAAACAGATTTTATTAAATAGATTCTTTTAATAAAATTAATCCATGAACTTCATTAACTATCAAATGAAAACATGAGACAAACTGGAGCCTCATTAATGAAACTAATGATAATTACACTGAGCTCACGTGACCCGGCCTGGTGTGTGTGTCTGTGTGTGTGTGTCTGTGTGTCTGTGTCTGTGTGTCTGTGTGTGTGTGTGTGTGTGTGTGTGTGTGTGTGTGTGTGTGTGTGTGTGTGTGTGTGTGTGTGTGTGTGTGTGTGTGTGTGTGTGTGTGTGTGTGTGTGTGTGTGTGTTAATGGGAGTTTCAGTGGGACGTTTGTGTCCAGGGGGACAGAAGTCAAGCAGCTAATTAAAAGCCGTCTTCCTCCCCCGAGACCTTTGTTTCTACACATTAACCACTCACACACACACACACACACACACACACACACACACACACACATTAGCATGTCGTTACACAGCAGGGAAATCCAGACCAGAAGCCGTTGATGCTGATGGAGGAGGAGGTGAAGCAAGAGGTCACTCCTCCTCATCTTTCCTCCTTTCTTCTTCTCCTTTCTCCCTCGCTGCTCTCTATTTATAGCGCCACCTTTATTTAGATGAGATTATGTTGCAACCCCCAGCAGAGAGGAGGAGCAGGAGGAGCAGGAGGAGCAGGAGGAGCAGGAGGAGCAGGAGGAGCAGGAGGAGCAGGGAGCCACGTTTCACCCATAAACATGCATATCGCCGCCTTTTCTTTAATATTTTGTCTGCTCTCCGTAACAAACTTAATATGTTGGGATTAAATATTTCTAGCAGTTAAACAAAAAAAACTGTTGAATTCACCAGCAGAGTAAACAGGTAAATAAAAACTGACTGATTTGTGGACAGAAATATAAATGTAAAATCTGCTAAATTGATCCATCAGATACAACTTGTTGTTTTTCTTCCACCTGCTGACACTGCAGAAAACAAACACTTTCTAACATGGTGTGCAACGCTAATGTTGCTAACTGTGATAATCTAGTAAACACAGTGACCTTTGCCCTCTCTGCTGTATGTTAGCATAATTAAGTGTCAGCAGTAACGTTAGCTCTAGCGTTGCTAACTTTGCTAATTTAGCAAACACAGTTAATGTTGCTGATCATGTCAACATTAACTTTATGCTAACTTTACTAAAAGATCAGATTAAATCTAGTTTTCCTCTCCTGGCTCAGATTATAATCTGCAGTCTCTAAATGCTGCTGAAGTTCTGGTTCTGTCTGACTGGGTTTTTGTGATGCGGTAATGAACGACTGTCTGATGTGGCAGTGATGAGGAGCTGCTCTGATTGGCTGACAGGCAGACGGAGGAAGAGGATGATGATGAAGGACGGGGGTTGGGTCTAACACCTCGGGCTGGACCAGATGGTTTCCCACCTTCATCCTCCTCCTCCTCTTCCTCGTCTGAACCGGAGCGAAACTCTCTGTCCCTGGGCTTTTATTTTGAAACCGCCAGGTTTTCCCATCTTTAGTTTGGTGGTTTCATAAAGTTTATAACAATTATTTGGGTCACTTTCGTCAATGTGGTTCTGATGAAAACGTGTGGGCTCATTTCAGCTCCTAATTTTCTGTGTTTTTGTTAAATTAGTCACAGTTCTTTGTCTTTTGTAAGTTTTTTTTCTCAGTCTATTTATGAGGATTTTTTGGTGGCAGTTTAAATTTAATCTCATTAAATGAAAGTTTCTCCATATTGGATGTGTTTGCTGGTTCAGTTTAAGCTTCATGGTGAAACTTCAGTCGTTTTCTTCCATGTCTTGATGAGCGTTGGCTCAGCGTCACGTCGTCGTCTGGCTTTCGGGGTGTTTTCTGTTTTTAGTCTGTAAGTTGTCACTCAGCTGGACTTTGTCCCTCACCTTCCTGTTAGGCCTCAGGTGATGTTGGAACCGTTGAACAGGAAGAAGAACGGTGGCAGTTCTTCCCGGTTCTTCTCGGTTCTGCCCGGTTCTCCTCGGTTCTTCCCGGTTCTGCCCGGCTTCGGTTCTGCCCGGTTCTGCCCGGTTCCACCCGGTTCCTCGGTGTTGCATCAGGCCGTGACTCAGCGTTACGGGATGCCGTCTGAGCATGAAGGTGTTGCTGCTGAGTCATCAGCTCAAGGGACAGAAACATGGAGGCAGGAAGTCTCATCCTGATGCTGGATTTCAAAATAAAACGGGAGGCGAGAGGCTGGGTAGTCGCCGTAGCAACCGCTGTGGTTGGATTGCATTTCTCAGTGGACCTAAAATGAGGAAGTGGTCGTCTGCGGGATGTTCGCACTGTAAAATCGATGTTAATGCTGATCTGTAGTCAGCAGTAACATCGATTAATGAGATTAAAGTTAAACTGGTCGATAAGCTGAAATGTTTTTCTCATTTCATTTACATTTTTTTCCACTTTTCTGAAAATCTTCAGTTCTTCTATTTTCTTTTTAGAACTTTGTTATTAATAAACAGCAAGCAGGCAGATTTTGTTTGGTTTTGCTTTTATTTTACTTCTTCAGGTTTGTGATGAAGTCACTGTGTGGGAAACTAACTCCTGCTGCTTGATAGGCGATCGGCTGCTTTTCCTGCTGCTTGATAGGCGATGGGCTGCTTTTCCTGCTGCTTGATAGGCGATCGGTTGCTTTTCCTGCTGCTTGATAGGCGATCGGCTGCTTTTCCTGCTGCTTGATAGACGATCGGCTGCTTTTCCTGCTGCTTGATAGGCGATCGGTTGCTTTTCCTGCTGCTTGATAGGCGATCGGCTGCTTTTCCTGCTGCTTGATAGGCGATCGGCTGCTTTTCCTGCTGCTTGATAGGCGATCGGCTGCTTTTCCTGCTGCTTGATAGGCGATCGGCTGCTTTTCCTGCTGCTTGATAGGCGATCGGTTGCTTTTCCTGCTGCTTGATAGGCGATTGGCTGCTTTTCCTGCTGCTTGATAGGCGATCGGCTGCTTTTCCTGCTGGTTGATAGGCGATCGGCTGCTTTTCCTGCGCTTGATAGGCGATCGGCTGCTTTTCCTGCTGCTTGATAGGCGATCGGCTGCTTTTCCTGCTGCTTGATAGGCGATCGGCTGCTTTTCCTGCTGGTTGATAGGCGATCGGCTGCTTTTCCTGCTGCTTGATAGGCGATTGGCTGCTTTTCCTGCTGCTTGATAGGCGATCGGCTGCTTTTCCTGCTGCTTGATAGGCGATCGGCTGCTTTTCCTGCTGCTTGATAGGCGATCGGTTGCTTTTCCTGCTGCTTGATAGGCGATCGGTTGCTTTTCCTGCTGCTTGATAGGCGATCGGCTGCTTTTCCTGCTGCTTGATAGGCGATCGGTTGCTTTTCCTGCTGGCTTGATAGGCGATCGGCTGCTTTTCCTGCTGGTTGATAGGCGATCGGCTGCTTTTCCTGGGCAGCTGGGCGCTCTGAGGATGAGGAGCGTCTCTGGCTGCGGAGGCCTCACAGAGAGCAGCTATTGTTTCCACACTTCCTCCTTCTCCTCTCTGCTCTCCTGATGAGAGGCTGCCTCACTTCCTGTTACCGTCCTCTTCCTCATTCTCTGAGGATGGACCAATCAGGCGGTGCGGCTTAGATCAGCAGAAAGAAATGTTTTCATCTCTGAAAAAGGATTTAAAAGCTGTCTTCATGCTTGTTGACAGAATCTGAACATTTTGTTCAGCTTTAATCGTTCCAGCGGTTCAATAAAGATCATAACTCAGGAGATATTAAACAAACGATCAGCATCACTTTTGGTCAGATTGTAGCCTGGATTTAAACATCTCAGTGTTTCGGCTGTTTTCAGTTTCCTGGAAAAATGTTTCTACTGTTTAATGGAACAACAACAGATTGTTAATATATTCATTAATGACCTTCAGGTGACAGAAGGACAGAACTTTCTAACCGCCTGACGGTTCAAACCCGACTGTCAGCGCGACTAAGTATTGGCTCCCCTCACGAGTTCAGAGCCATAAAGTTTAAGATCTCTTCCTCCTGCTGCTCCTCCTCCAGTCGTTGGGACATTCTTTCACAGCAGAGCCGCTCGGACTTTGGACTCGCTGTAAATACGGCTTTATTTGCAGCCAACAAGGTGAAGGTAGCTCCAGCCCTGAGTGTGTGTGTGTGTGTGTGTGTGTGTGTGTGTGTGTGTGTGTGTGTGTGTGTGTGTGTGTGTTCGAGCCATCACACACTCTCCTGCAGGGTAGTTAACTCCACAAGCTGCTTATCAGCAGCACAGTCTCACCACACCCACACACACTCTAACACACACTCAGAGCTGCTGGCATCTCACACAACAGGTCTGTCTGACACCAACACACACACACACACACACACACACACACACACACACACACACACACACACACACACACACACACACACACACACACCACTCCTCCACCCTTCATCCTTCCATCCTTTCATCAAACACTCCTTCGCTCTCAGGGTCAGACATGTTTCTTCTGTTTAAAAGGAGAAACTGATGATGATGACGATGAAGAGGTTAGCTAGCTGCTTAGGCGCGCTAAGCCCCGCCCCCCAGCAGGAAACCCTGTAGATGTTATAGGCGTCTGAGCAGAACGCCTGCTGCAGCCTGCAGTATGTAGCTGTTCTGATCTTATGGCAGCATTACATGGCAGATTAGTGCTGAGTCAGCAGATTAAAATGATGACTCAGCATATTTAAATGTAAACAGAAGAGTTGAATCGCTGCTTCCCCCGATCCTCACCATCATACTGCCACCACCATGTTTGAATAGACCCCCTTCCCCTGCATTCTGCCGACTCATTTACATCAGCTGCTGAGGAAGAATAAACTCATCCATCCATCCATCCATCCATCCATCCATCTATCCAACCATCCATCATCCATCCATCCATCATCCAATTATCCATCCCATCCATCATCCATCCATCCATCCCATCATCCATCCACCCATCATCCATCCATCCAACCATCATCCAACCATCATCCATCCATCCATCCATCCATCCATCCATCCATCCATCCATCCATCCATTCTCTGTATTTGAGCTGCAGCATGTGAATGGAGTTCTCAGAGCCTCATAATCCCCATTAATCTGACTGTTAGCTGTAATCTGACACACACACACACACACACACACACACACACACACACACACACACACACACACACACACAAACATTGCTGCAGGTTCTGCTGTTTGTTCTGCAAACATGGGGAACGCCCCATTACCATGGCGACCACGGGCCCAGCATGCCCCCACACTTTGTTTTTTTTTTCTCTCTGCAGATCTGAAACTGGCTTCAGGGGCGTGGCCTGGTTCACCTGAGCCCCGCAGGTCGCCACGGCAACGTTCTTCAGATTGATTAGCGTTTCTGACCTGGTTCTGGTTTAGTTATGGTTGGTTCTGATACCTGCTGGTACCGTTGGATTTGGACTGATAATAATCCTGACAGAATTTTCTTTTTCTTCTGTTCATTAAACGCATCACAGCTGAGAAGTCCAACAATTTTAATGCCTTTAAATGCACCAGAAAGCAGCAGGGTGGCTCTTATTTTGTAGGAGCTGTCATTGGGGTTGCCTTGGACTTCCTGTTTACAGATTGTGGTCAGATCTCACACTAATGATGACACACACTCATTGGGGTAAATAACAGGCTGAATCACAGACACACTCCTCGACTTCCAGTAATTACAGCATGTCTGCACACACACACACACACACACACACACACACACACACACACACACTCCCTGCTGTGTGTGACAGTGAGGCATCTTGACTCCGCCCTCTGACACACCTGAACATCGTCACTGTAAACCAGGAGTTCAAATTGAGTCGCCGGGTGTGTCGTCGTCATGGCGATGGCTCATCCCATCCTACCCTTCATCGTCTCGGTGTGTGAAGGTTCAGGACGTCTCTGTCTTCCGCCTGCAGACAAAACGTCCACAAACACTTAATATGATGAGTGTCAACAGTCTGCGGTGGAAGCGGGCTTTGACTAGGAACTCTAGGATAAATCAACTTCCTGCTTTTTGTTAATGAAATATGAAGCTAATGAACTTCCTGTGAAACAGTCGGCTCAGCAGGAAGCTGAACTGTCCGCATGTTGACGTTAGAAAGATTTAATCTGCAGATGATGGAGAGTTCACAGACGGAAAGAAAATTATGCTTATTTCTAAAAGGAATTGGCTTATTTATTTATTTACAGTTTGTATTTTTAACATTGGTTAAAATGTTTCTGGTTAAATTAAAAAAATCTGCAGAATGAAAAGATTTAAGTCACATTTTTACAAAAATGCAAATAAAAACATTCCCAAAAATTCTCTCAGTACAAGAAAAACCAATAAAAATGTTTCTGCTTTGCATTAAAAATGGTGAAACATCAGCATTAATATCAGGATCTCTTGATGTCGGCCATGTTTTATCGTGCGGTCAATTGTTTACCTCCATCTTGTTGTTGTTTGTGTCTCAGGCGGGGGCGGAGCTTGTTGGTCATGTGACTGTGATGCAGCAAAGGATTATGGGATGTTTAACAGTAGCAGAGCAGCATCTCTGTGGAAATGTGTAAATGTCATATTTAGTGGTAAATATCAGCAGTTATCGGCCGTAACAACAGCGTCAGTTTCACAGTGACAGCAGGGGGCGCTGTGACGGTTACAGTCTCTGACCAACCAGACCGGGTCAGAACCAGGAGAACCGCCAAGCCCGACTGCTGGCAGGAGGCTCAGGGTGTGTGTGTGTGTGTGTGTGTGTGTGTGTGTGTGTGTGTGTGTGTGTGTGTGTGTGTGTGTGTGTGTGTGTGTGTGTGTGTGTGTGTGTGTGTTCAGAGGATTAACCTGTGAAGTGGGCGGAGCCTCAGGTGTGAACTGAGGTTTACATGAGAAGGTGTGTCTGTCAGTCCATTCAGCTTTTTAACAGGAAATAACAATAAACTGTCCCAGGGGAAACACACACACACACACACACACACACACACACACACACACACACACACACACACACACACACACACACACCCAGCTTTCTGTGAGTGTGTGTTCCTGCAGGCAGTTCACAAAGAGGCTCAGACTCTTTTCATTCGTCTGAAACCTGGTCCGGCTCGGCGCCGCGCCCCGCACCGAGCCACCAGCGGCGCCGCGCAGAGGTGCATCATGGTTTGCTCTTCCTCAGGAGGAAGAGGAGGAATAAAGAGCATCTTTGGTCTGTCGTCAGCTGAACTGCATCATCTCGTTACAGCTGTGTGTGTGTGTGTGTGTGTGTGTGTGTGTGTGTGTGTGTGTGTGTGTGTGTGTGTGTGTGTGTGTGTGTGTGTGCGCGCGTGAGAAACATCAAGGCTGTATTCTTCCAACACAAAGACGACTTTATAGACAGAAAAGGGGCGGAGCTTCCTCCTGCTCCTTATTGTTCTGACCTCCAACATGAGTCACCTTCTGACGCAGTGCATGCTGGGAAACGTATGCTGCTGCTGTTCACTGACACCCTCATCATCACTGCAGCAGCTCCAGGCTTTTGTCCCTCAGTTCGGTAGTTGTTGCCATAGCAATAGGTTAAGGCCTTCCTGTTACCTCCAGGAACTGTGGCTCTCTCTCACTGTCCTGCAGCCTCTGCATGGTACGTTCAGTGACTTGAAAATCGTTGGATTTTAGAACCAGACCCCAGTTTCCTGGACAAGAACAAGAGTTCCTCTCACCATCTGCTGCGGCTTTAGCCCCGCCTCTATGCTGGTCCAGGCCTTAGCCCCGCCTCTATGCTGGTCCAGGCTTTAGCCCCGCCTCTATGCTGGTCCAGGCCTTAGCCCCGCCTCTCTGCTGGTCCAGGCTATAGCCCCGCCTCTCTGCTGGTCCAGGCCTTAGCCCCGCCTCTCTGCTGGTCCAGGCCTTAGCCCCGCCTCTCTGCCGGTCCAGGCTTTAGCCCCGCCTCTCTGCCGGTCCAGGCAGAGAGGCATGTTTCTGATGAATCTCTTCGTGTTTCTGATGAATCGCCCTCTGCTGGTCATCAGTTAAACGTTTTCCCGCCCTGACGATGAATCAGTTCCTCCAGCTTCAGTTTCAGGTATTCCTGCAGTGGAGGAGAAGCAGCGCGGTGAGTTTCGGTCTGTGGTGTGTGAGCGCATCGCCCCGAGGCCGGGCCGCGTGCCGCGACATGCAGCAGCTCCTCTGGACTCACCAAGCGCTGTCAGCCTGAACCGCCGCTGATGAAACAGTTTGTCCTGCAGTCACACCCAGCCTGCTGCTTTCTGTGAACTGCAGAACAGCAGAAATCAGTTTCCAAAATCCTCCTGCTGCTTCGCTTCACATCACAACACCCGACTTACTGCAGCAAACAGAACCGATCGGGCCGGGCCGGGCCGGGGCGCATGTCTGTAGAACCAGAAAAGTTCCTGTCAAAACTTGACAGCAATAGTTTGGTTCATATGTTTCAAAGTTACAGTTTAACTTTATTTAAGGTAAATATAGATAAACAAATATTTAGTGTTCAAGCTAAATATTTAGTTATCCAGGAAAATATCTAACTATTTTGTAGTTAAATAAGCTAAACATTTAGGTTAATGTTTAGCTACATTTTTAGTTTGAAGCTGTGACGTTTACTTTGACTATGCTGGTGTAAACGGGGCTCCTGGCTTCCTGTCGAGTCGCTGCTGCTGGTTCTGCCTGGCTGTGCCGTTATGGATGTGGCCAGCTGTTTGAGAGAACAGGCGGGATTTCCCTCCCGTGTGTGTGTGTGTGTGTGTGTGTGTGTGTGTGTGCAGCAGCTGCTGAGTGTGTTGAGCAGACGATGAATGTATCGCTTGTTGAGCAGAGAGACAACTGCAGGAGGAGGAGTGTTGGAGTCCTCTCAGGATGGATGGAGAGCGCAGGAGGAGAACTGAACCGCAGCAACATGGAGACGTTTAGGGGATAAACAGCAGCTGGCTGACGAGTCGGGAGATCCAATCACAAACTGATAGGTCATTATTGATCAGCAGGACCAACTGAAAACACATTTGGCTCTGCAGGCGTCAGAATAACATAAATATAAATAATCTGCTCAGAATGAGGTGGTGGGTTAAGTTTTCCCTGATCTGTGACTGAAGGCAGCCAGGTTAGCATCTGTTAGCTCTGGATGAATAGCAGTCTGAGGAGAGGTCAGAGGTCACTGCTGTCTCTGACACCTGTCTGTGCGTGTGCGTGTGCGTGTGTGTGTGTGTGTGTGTGTGTGTGTGTGTGTGTGTGAGAGAGAGAGAGAGACAGCTGCTCCCATGTTACTGCTCTCCTTTTCCTCCATGTCTGTAATTACAGAAGAAACCTGGACAGAGGAAGAGGAGCACTGAGACATGATGAAGAACGTCCAGTTTGTCCCTCTGTGTGTTTTCATAACTGGAGGCTGAGTGTGTGTGTGTGTGTGTGTGTAGATGTGAGTGTGTGTGTGTGTAGGTGTGAGTGTGTGTGTGTGTGTGTGGATGTGAGTGTGTGTGTGTGTAGATGTGAGTGTGTGTGTGTGTGTGTGGTGTGTGTGTGTGAGTGTGTGTGTAGATGTGTGTGTGTGTGTGTGTGTGTGTGTGGTGTGTGTGTGTGTGTGTAGATGTGTGTGTGTGTGTGTGTGTGTGCTGCAGGTTTTATTCTGTGTAATGAATCTTTACCATCAGAATAAAAGCAGAAATTAAATCTGAACTCTGCTGATTCAGATGAAACGATAAAACAATTTCTGCAGTTTTTCCGTTTGCACCGATCAGCTTCTACCGGCTCAGACCGACTTTCCTGTTTATCAGACAGACTCGCATCGGGAACCTGATTAGTTATTATTCAAGCGCAGAAACATGTCCATCTGGTTACATTTCATATAACTTCCCATATTTTTGCTAATTTAGCAGCAAATATCCACCAGAAACATTTAAACTTCTGAACCAACCAAAGATGGCAGCAGCTTTACTGAAGATGTTTTTCTCTAAAAACAAAAGCTTCAATATTTCTGTTTATTTTGTTATTATTGAGGACAAATCAACAGTTTCCAGGTTCATTATTTTAATGTAGAAAACATTTAAATGTGACGAACAGAAAGAGATGAAAAATAACCAAAGTAAAACCAAAGCTTAGAAAACATAAATAGATCAGGATGAAATAGTTATGAGATTTATGGCTGCCGGACCGGACCAGTTCATATTTGTGATGAAACCATCAATGAGATTCATTTTCTAACTGGGTGACCTTTGAACCCAGAGGTCACTGATAGGAGATGAACCATAATGAGGAAACCTGCTGACTGAAGCGGGTTCTGGAGGAAGCGGCCATCTTTACCGGTTTGGCCCGATTTGTTTTGGGTTTGTTAAAGTTTTTCTCATCATCAGCTGATGAGAAAATCTGCAGCGTTTAAGTTTCTGGTCCAGGGGACAGGAAGTGATAGTGCCGCGTCACGCCGGGCCAGAACCGGGCCGGCACCCTGGGTCTGAACAGAACCGGGCGGGAGCAGCCGTGTCCTCCGGCCTATCAGCTGTCAGCTTGTGGGCAGCCGGCCAATCAGGGCAGAGTTTGCTTGTAGTGGCTCGTCTGGTCTGACTGGATTCTGAAGACGTTTGCTTCTTTCTCGGGCTTTCCGTCTCCTCGTCTCACTTCCTGTTTTGCATCGCCGTTAGCAACCACTCCATCCACATTCTCTCTCTCCGCCTAATTCCTCCAGTTGCTCGCCCCTCCATCCTGCTGGGATTGGGAAACTTCCTCAGTGTCTGAGTGTCTTTCCCCAATTTTCCCTCCTCACTTGGCTCAGGTGCTTCTAATGCTCCTCATCCTGCTCCTCATCCTCTTCCTCATCCTCCTCCTCTTCCTCTCCTCTCCTCCTCCTCGTCTCCTGCTCCTCATCCTGCTCCTCCTCCTCCTCTTCCTCATCCTCATCCTCCTCCTCTTCCTCATCCTCCTCATCATCCTCTTCCTCGTGCTCCTCCTGCTCTCTGCACTTGTCCATGCCTGTCACCAGAAGCGGAGCAACATTCTTCGGTGCACACATTCCTGCTCTCGCTCTGCGGGTTATTTTTACCGCCGGTGTGCTGCTGCTGCAGCTATTGCTGCAGCCGCTGCTGCTGCCGGCCCGCTGCAAACATCACTTCATCCAACCGCACTCTGCCCATCACAGCTCTGGTTTTGTCCCAGTCGGCCCAGTTACAGTGTAGCAGGCTCCCAGGACGGCGTGTGAACGCGTCGGCTGGCTGATGCTTCAAGCCTCGTCACTCGATGCTGTTGGAGGAAAACAGGCTGTTCCTGTTCAGCAGCAGAGAAAGAATTTAATTCACTTTTATGACATTTTGCTTCAGAAAAGCTGCTAATAACCAGGATGTTAATATCATTAACACTTAAAAACTTTTTGTGTATCATTTACTTCATTTGCATCTTTGTCATTAAAAGTTTCCCTGCATGTTGTTTAAAAGCACCAAGTAAAGCAGCTGGAAGCTGTTGGCTCATGAAAATATTTAAGCTAATTTCAAAAAGTTTTCACAAATTTTATGTCATCACTGGAAATGAAAATAAGTATATAAACATCAGTCTGAGTTTATGCATCAAAATAAAACCTGAATTGATTTCCTTTTGACATTTAGAGGAAAGGCTACATGCTAGCACTTCAAACCGTTAGCATGCTAAAGATAATCCCAACATGTTTTTTTACATATTTTTTTCCTAGGCAAACTAATCCAAGCTAAGCAGCTAATGCTAACATGTAGCTCAGTGATTTTTATTTTGAGTAAATAAATTTGTTTCCTTTGAACATTTTAATTGAGGCTTAGCATGACTCAACAGAAATATAAATGTGAAATTCAAGATTTATCAAACTTTATGGAGATTTTATAACTCATGGCAGCATAAAGCCTGATATGTCGTCTTTGTCAATGTTATCAGGACTGATCATAAATCATTAACCTTTGTTGAAGCATTTAGCTGCTAACAATGCCTCTGACTGTAGCAGAACCAAGCTAACGTCAGTTAGCGGGCTAGCTCATTAGCTGCAGGCTTATCGGTGGACTTTGTGGCGGCGGGGGGACATGGTGATAAATCCTGGGTTAGGTGGGAGCCGCAGCGCCTCCTGTATCAGCTTACACCTCCTTTATCTCCAACAATACTCAGCTCATTAACAGATCCTCCTCTGAACAGTCACTTGGCTCCAGAGTTTTTATGGTCTGAAACCGTTAGCCCATTAGCTGCATGTAAACCACACATCTGTTGCTGTGATTTGTAACTAATTGAGCTTTAATGCTGCTTTATTTTGGAGAATAATTTCTGTCAGCTATTATTGGTCAGATAGAACCTGGGATTTGACTGGATGTGTGTTTTCTATGCATGCATTCCTCAGCATGCACATCCTCAGGTTATCTGCAGTTTTACTCCCAGTTGCTCCTGATCGGTGATGCAGACCGAGACAGTTTCTTTCCTCCTCACCTCCATCCTCAGTCGCCTCCTCCTAATTAGCCTTACCAACCCTCTAAGCTCTTAATCTTTTCTTCTGTCTCCATCCCCCTCTCCTCTTCTTCCTCCTCCTCATCCCTCCATCCATAAATACGTGGCTGAGCTCCGCAGCCTGTTGCTTCCCTTTTATCCGCCCATCTTTCTGTCTTATCTCCTGTTTCCGTTAAGTTTCCTCACTTTGTGCTGCCTGACAGCAGCAGATTATCCTCTTTGTGCCGTGCGGCTAAGCCTCCATTTGCAGCAGACACGGCCTTTGTTTCCTCTGCTCCAGCATCCTCTTCCTCCTCTGCTGGATGTTCTTATTTTGACTCCTCCTTTGGTCCAGCTGTCATTATTGTATCAAACGGTCCGTTCAGACGCACAGGGTGTCCTTGTTATCTGACTTTGGCCTACATACTGCAGATACCAGGTATCTGTTGGCTTCCCATCATGCATCACGCTGCAGCATGGCGCTCCCGTTAGCGTTATCAGGCAGCGGTGATTACATCAGCAGCCCGACCTCTGACCTTCAGACATTTGGGACTGCGTGTGTTCAGAGTTTAACTGCTGCAGGCTGATTACAAACTGCTTTCTGTCCATGATGCTAAAACAACTTCCTGTTTGTCACTTCCTGTTCTGCCGTGGCATCGTTTGTTTACATGTTGGTCAGCGTTCCAGATCTGATCGCAGAGAAACGGACTTTCAACAGACAAACTGGTGCAATAAATGTCGAGAAGAAAACAGTTTCTTTACTTCATATTAATAATAAAACTTGGATTTGTTGATGAATCCTAAACGTCTCTCAGACCCGGTGAAACGTTTCAGTCCTCCTGAAACCTGCAGCAACAAACGACACACAGAAGAACTGAAAGTTCAGTTTTGATCACAGATTATGGCTCATCATCCATCAGGCTTCACCCGTTCATAGATATACTTTATTTATCTCTAATCACTTCATTAAACTTTCATTTCTGTCATAGTTCAGAATATTTGCATGAAGACTTTCTGTCCACTGAACATGAGGTTCTGACCCGGTATCGATCCAGTCTGAGTGACGTCCTGCCAGATATCATTTATTTCTTTACAGATTAGACATTTATAAAAATGACTTTACATCACCTGCTGCCAGACCTGAAACGGGTCCAGAACCACAAACTGGGTCGGTCGGTCGGTACCGAATGTTTTTATGACATCTGATGAGATAAAATATCAGTTTCTGTTATTATTTATTTAGATTCATTTTAAAATAAAAATCAACAAAACTCTGATTTCAGCTTCTCAACGTCCAAAAAAACAAAAAGTAAACATTTAGTCATTTTAGTTCTAACGGATTTTAACTAAACAACCAGATTTTAACGAGTTTATTAATGTTGGGTTTGTTTTTGTTTATAAGTATTTTAGATTTATTGTCGTTTTGTGACATCTGAACATGTTTTCTGTTAAATGTTCAGAACAAATTTGATTCATCTTCCTGGATGTTAAGAAAAGCTTTTTGTTATTTGATGTGTTTTTGTTGTTGTTTACTTCCTGTTGTTTTCTGTTGTGTGTAGTAGGTGTGTGTTATTGTGTTGTAGGTGTGTGTTATTGTGTTGTAGGTGTGTGTTATGTGTAGTAGGTGTGTGTTATGTGTAGTAGGTGTGTGTTATTGTGTTGCTGTGTGTTGTAGGTGTGTGTTTCTGTTACTGACCGTCTCTCTGTTTCCCCCCCGCAGTGTGAACGCTCCTTCAGACTCAAACACAACAAACCCCGCCCCTTCCGCCCCGCCCCTGAGACTCGAGCGAACGAGCGAGCGAGCGTTGATTAACGAAAAAGAACGGGTAAATATGCTCCTCCCTCCATCCATCGCTGACCTCTGACCCCTGCTCCTCTCTGTCCATCCTCCTGTAAACCTGCCCGCCTCCTTCCTGTCGAATTTCTCTCTGAAATGATGGAACTTTGTTTCTGTTTCTCATCACTGTGCTGGTTGGGCTCTGTCTACTTCCTGGATGTCTCTGTTTCCTCTGCTGCAGTTTCCTGTCTCACGTCTTCTGTTTATCGATG
Source organism: Poeciliopsis gracilis (assembly GCA_911649635.1). Lineage (NCBI taxonomy): Eukaryota > Metazoa > Chordata > Actinopteri > Cyprinodontiformes > Poeciliidae > Poeciliopsis > Poeciliopsis gracilis. The sequence continues at coordinate 637,504 of CAJVRI010000136.1, forward strand.
CAGCCAGAGGTCATCTGGGTTCATCCAGGGAGACCTGTTGACCCTTCCAGGGGTCAGCAAATATTAGCTTCAGGCAAATATCAGGATTTTACTTTAAACATGGAAAAGGGAACATGAAGTTGAGTTTCACACATTCTTCTGGTTGCATTCTTAGAACATGCAACCCATTGATGGATCCCCCTGATGGATCCATCATTAACCAAAAGGGGCATTCTGCTGCTTTTTGGGCCCCAAGAATCTCAGGGAGTAAACTGGACCTGGGTCCGGTTAAAATCAAAGTTTTAACCTACTTTGTGCAAGAAATTTTAAAATTTCTATAAGCAAGACGATATATGAAAGTTTGGCTGCACAGTATTAGAGGAGAAATATTTATTGGCAATAATCTTAGCAAATATTGTGATCAAATTAAAATATAAATTAGAGATCTTTATCTTTAATATGCATAACAATGTCAGTTTACATAAAATGAACTAACCAATTGTAGCTGTTTATTCAGCGTTTATTAATATAAATGTTCCCTAGATTTCTTTGCAGCAGTCCTATTTATTATAAACAATAAAAACTGCAGTGAGTAATTTCCAGACCATCAAACTGTCCCCAGTCTGCTTCCGTAGATGAGATAAAGCGGCTCACAGATGGATAAACCTGCGTGTCTGGCAGGAGAAGAACCTGCCTCCTGATTGGCTGGCAGCCGGCAGATCGCTCCACTCTGAGAGGAGCTGTCTGATTGGCTGAGGTGCTTCCCTCCCCCCCGCCCCTGCTGCGGTATGCCGTACAGTGGAGCTAACACACGGCTGATGCTATCTCAACACTTTATCACGGCGGTTCTAAACTCCACTTTGCTCCACCGCAAACAGACAGTCAATGTGTAACCGAACCGGTCCGGGTCGGACCGCGGGGGGTAGGGGGGCTGATGCAAGACAGAAATAAAAGATGGAGGCAGGAGAGGTGGAAAGTTGGTGTCTGTCAGTCTGAGGCGCAGAGGAACCGAGGAGCAGAACCTGCCAGCTCGGTTTCATAAGAGACAGTTAACAAGTTTGGGCAAAGTCCTGCCGGGAGACAGGAGTGGAGGATGGGTGATGGCAGCTGAGTGTTAGCTGGAGGCCTCGGAGGGGCCGGGCGGCCCGGCCGGGCAGGCGGGCGGGGGGTCAGCGGGAAGCTCCATCAATCACATGAGGGAAGCAGCGAAGCGTCTCTGTGACTCCCGAGAGTGTCAGCTTCCTGTTGCGGTCGAGAGTTTGAGAAACAGAAAGATAGAGAGAGATGTTCTTTCAGTTTCTGCCGCTGGATTCAAAGACGGCGGCAGCATCGCTTCTTACGACGCGGCCGGTTGTAGCTTTCTAAATTTAGCCTAACCCGTCAGTTATTCATCCGGCCTCGCTACATTAATGCGGCACAGAAATTAGCCGCTGCTCTGAAACTCGAGGCTGAAACGTTGGATTGGTTCCTGTTTTAACAGTTGTACTGTTTTACAGAGATAGTTGTGTTGAGGCGACAGTTTGTTAGCTTAAACTGTTACGTTAATCTAAAATGCATCATGGTTGGCTAATTAGCAGTGGCTAGGCTAATTAGCATAGCAGCTCAGTGGTGGGAGCTATTTTCTGGATTAAATTTAACATAAAATAGTCATTTTGATGTTTCAGTGTAAAATTATATAGATATATGAATATTATAATTATTGCAACAATCAATGAATAAGCAAAGTATTAAATTAACAAGTTTATACTTCAACGTATAACATTTAGTTAATTAGTGATGGTTTGGTTGCTCAGCTGAACCTGTTTCTGCTATAAATTGTATTGTTGGGTTTATATTTTATTGTAAAATATCATTAATATACCTGCAACAGTCAAGAAATAAAGTACTATAATAAATGTTTTAATCGTCGCTGCTAATTAGCAAAGCAGCCCAGTATTGGAGCCGTTTTCTGATTTTTTTTTTAATCTACTTTTAGTCTCTTTTGTAACAAAAAGAAATATGGTGTAAATTCACAAACTTGGTGTTATTTTTTGTTGAAAATGGGCAGTGGATTTATCCTTTGGTCTGATAGAATCATAATCATAACTTTAGGGTTACAACTACCTATTAGCTTTGCTGAAAGCTGGTTTTATGTTTTTAGCATTAATATCTCAGTGAAACACAGATATATGATGAATAAAATGTTTTCCAGTCCAGGACGAAGTGTTCCAGTAAAAAATATTAAAGTATTTTCTATCGGACTGGTGTTAATGGGCTGAAGATTTATGTTCCTAATAAACATGGAGAGACATTCAACTTCTCAGCTAATCTCTGGAGAGAGAAAACAAAACCTCAGATTTAGAATGTTGTTTTTTCTGCGTTAATCCTGACTTTAAATCAAATATATTCATCGTAAGCGGTATTAAACCGCGGCAGCGTAGCGTTCTGGTGGCGGACGTGTTGCTGTGATGCCTGGATGCATAAATCTGGAGCAGTGGGAGTTTGTTTGTGTTTGATTCCCAGGTCGTATCTGCCGATCTGAAACAAAGTGATGGATGTTCAGATGAGGACAGAGACAGTTAGACTGAGGTAATAAATAGCCAACATATGGTGAGTGGATCCTGTCCTCCCCCCACTCCTCTATCTGTCTCACCATACATCCCTCCATCGCTCCGCTCTCACTCTGCCAAGCGCTGTTAACCGACACCAGATATCCACCTCGCTCCAGCCGCCATGTAAAAGCAGACGGAGGGAGTTAAAATAAAAGACTGCAGCAGGACGAATTTATTGGGCTGAGAGCGAGTCGGCAGCTCACAGCCAATCACACGGCCGCTTTTATTTCTGTCGAACTCTGGGCGAATGAAGAAGCTGCAGAGGATTTATAGGCTTTCCTCCCCCTCCTCAGCTCTCCATCCTTCCTTCCATCTCTCTGTCATCCCTCTGTCCCGCCTGTCACAGAGTTACATCCTCACACAGGTGCCTCTCAGCAGGAGGCGGGACAGGAAGCCTTCGCCCTCAGTCTGGGCTGCAGGCGCCGTTTCCAGATGCTCTGCTTCATTTTCACCAACAGACTGAAACATCAGGATTCAGCTAAATTAACTCTTCTGATCACTTTCTTTAAACCATAATCAATAATTAATATTTGTGTTGAAATATTAAAATATTTTTGTGCCTTTTTTGTAGGATTTATTTAAATAAACTTTTCAAACACTTTCCCTTAGTTTTGTTTCAGCGTCTGGAAACAGATTATCTGCTCTGACTGGATCAGGAGTTGGATTATTAATAACTACAATAATCCAACATTATTACTGGATTATAAAAGCCCAGAACCTTATTTGGTTCTGAAAGGGTTAATTCAGATCGGACCGCCCACTTTATCACTTTCCCTAAAATGTCTCGACCCGGCCCGGAGCCGAGTCCGACTGACACAGATCGCTCCTTTTACTCGCCGACTCGCTCGCTGTGACCTTTTTCCAGCTTTTGCAGGGATGTGCAGGAATGTTGGAGCGTCAGCGCTCTGTGTGAGTGTGTGTGTGTGTGTGTGGGTTAGTGTGTGGGTGTGTGTGCATGCGTGTGTGTGTCTCCGTGTGTGTGTGGGTGTGTGTGCATGCGTGTGTGTGGGTGTGTGTGCATGCGTGTGTGTGGGTGTGTGTTTCGCAGTGAGAGCTGACGGCCGGGAACAGATGTAGTAACATCAGCTCTCTCTTGCTGCTGTTGGAGTCGGAACCACCGGTTTGGGTTTAAGCTCCTTTTCAAAGCAGAACCATTTCAAGATACTGGCCTAGTCCAAACCTGGTCCACACTGAACCAAACAGCACTTCTCTGGCTCTTTGACACATGAAACATAAAATCACCTTAACAACATGAAGTCCACCATCTTAGCCGTGGTTCTGGTTCCTGCAGCAGCTCTGCATCTTAAACGAGGTTCTGGATCTTCTTGGCTCCCCTCACCGTCGCCTGCAGGGCTCTGAGGAAAAGTTTAGGGAGTTAAAGTTACTAAAAGTTTTCTACTTAAAGTCTCAAGGGCTCTAAAATTTGCTGAAGTTGTTCTTATTATGTATTTCTAAAGTTTGCAGCTAATTAGCAGCGGCTAAGCTAGTTAGCATAGCATAGTTAAAGTATTAATCTGATTATTTTGGTGTAAAATATCATTAATATTATAATAAAGGAATAAACAAAGCATCATAATGACCTTCATTGTTTTACTGTAAATATTATTTAAATAATCAATAAACAAAATATTCAAATTCAAAAATACTTTATTGATCATTTAAGAGAAATTAAATGTTGTCAGAACCGGGTCTGGAACCAGTTTCATCCTGATCCAGTTCAGTTCACAACAGAATCAGAACCGGGTCCAACTCAAGCCGGTCCTGTCAGCAGAACCTCCCCAGCGTTCAGCGGGCCTGAACCCGGCTAAAGCTCCAGATGGGATCATTTCCATCCCGACTCTGAGGGAGGGAGAGGTTCTGGATCACAGGAAGTTCTGGACCGTGTGGCGATCAGAACCGTCTCCTCTTCAGCTCCAGGCTTCCTCTTCCTGTCGGAGCGAGGAACAGCGACTTCCTGTGGGGGCGGCCCAACAGGAAGCAGTAATTAGCTGCTGCTGGGTAGAGCCAGGTGTGGAGGCCTGACCCGGTCCGGTCCGGTCCAGTCCAGTCCGGTCCGGTCCAGACAGAAAACACAGAATGTTGATAAGGGAAGGTTTTCCCTGGGAATGTTGGGAATGCTGCAGCTTTCCAGACTGCGGCGTGACTTCCTGTCTGACTTTCTGCCTGACTTCCTGTCTGACTTCCTGTCTGTTCGCCTTCCAGCCGTCATGGAGAACCCAACAGAGGAGCGGCGGGAGGAGGGCGGAGCCAGCAGCGAGGCCACCACGGAGGAGGCGGAGCTACAGGACCAGGCTGCGCACACCAACCTGAAAGGTAGGCAGCCGCACGGCATCACGAAACGCCATGATGGCGTCTGGCCTCCATCGTGGCGTCTGCAGCGCAGCAGGAAGTAACGGTCCGGTTTCTCAGCAGCGATCAACGGAGCGTCTGACGGAGCGAAGGAGGCGGCGAGCGAAGGAGAAACGCTCCAGAACGGAGAGCGAGGAGGAGGAGGAGATCTGTCCTCCATCAACGCCATGATGTCCACTGTGATGTCAGCAGCCGGGACCATCAACGGAGGAGGAGGAGGAGGAGGAGGCGATGAAGGAGGCAGCGGCGTCACCTCGGCCAACTCCTCAGCTGGACCGTCTCCCAGGTGATTCCAGATGTTCTGCACACCTGCAGGTTGTTCAACGTCTGTCGCCTCCTGATGAAGGCCAACCTCATCCTCCATGTTGTAGCTGATATAAATATTCCTCCTCATCATTATTATCATAAATTAAAAATAATTTACAAAAATACTCAGCAGCAATTGATTAATTCAGTTTTTAAATATTTTAATTTTAATATTTTTCTTAATAGGTTGTTTGTTTATATAAATAATTGCATGTTTTTTTATTCCGTATATTTAAATTATTATATTTTTTTCTTTAAATCATTTAATTTTTTTGATCAAATTTAATTTTTAAAAAAAAAAAGAAATTATTCAGACTTTCTGTCTTTAAAATAAGATAAATATTTTCTCTTATCTTCAAGATGTTTTGCTGCCTGATTAGTTTTTGAACGTAGATTTATAATTTTATTAAACGATCATCAGATGTTTTCCCTTTAATTGCTGAATCAGCAGAAAGTTGGTGCGTTTCCTGTAATGATCTGTCAGCTGCTGCCTTGCTTCAGGGAATCCAACCTGCAGCATCTCAACCTTCTTCTGTCTGCAGCCCGTCGCCCAGCAAGTCCCTGACGGCCGCCATGCGGGCGCCGCCCAGCCGCAACGCCCGCCGCAACCAGGTAGGCCCGCAGGCCCCGCCCCTCTCCCATCATGCAGCGGGGCATTCCTGCTGCCGTCAGGGCTTCCTGTGGCTTCAACAGGAAAAGGGAAGTTCTGGCTGTGTGTGTGTGTGTGTGTGTGTGTGTGTGTGTGTGTGTGTGTGTGTGTGTGTGTGTGTGTGAGCTGTAATCTGCAGAGATTGTTTGGTCAACGTTTCCTCAGAGTTTAGTGGCTCAGTGAGGCGTCTGTCCTCCAGTAGGGGACGCATCCTCCCCCATGAGGATGCGTCCCCTACCGTCAGGACATGGAGCTGGTCCTCCACTGAGGTCCATCAGAACCAGCTGAACCAGTAGGACCGTCTCACGCTGCTCTGATGTTTCCAGGACTCCAAAGACGACGGGTCGGCCTTCATCTGCCCGCTCTGCGACAAGAACTGCCAGACGCAGCATCAGCTCACCATGCACATCCGACAGGTAGGCCCCGCCTCCGCAGGTCCGACCCACACACCGACACACACCGACACACTCTGACACACTCTCCTCCGCCCGCAGCACAACGCGGACGCCGGCGCCACCGACCACTCCTGCAGCATCTGTGGGAAGTGTCTGAGCTCGGCTTCGTCTCTGGACCGACACATGCTGGTCCACAGCGGGGAGCGGCCCTACAAGTGCACCGTCTGCGGCCAGACCTTCACCACCAACGGCAACATGCACCGGTACGCACGCACGCACGCACGCACGCACGCACGCACGCACGCACGCACGCACGCAGCAGGGCCAATCAGAGCAGAGAACAGTCTCCAGCCCAGCACAGAATCGTCCTGGTTGTTTCCAGCTGCTGCAGCCTGAGGCGATGGGGAGACAGGAAGTGGGCAGCAGATTCAGATCCAGCCGCCATCACACCCAGCAGAGCTCCACCCGGCCAATTATCGGCCGGGGCGACGACCCGTCAGGCTGCAGGAAGAGGCCGGGTCCAGAATCGGGTCTTAATAACCAGTAGCTGGTCCCAGCAGCTGTCCCAGTCCTCCCAGCGCTCCCTGTTGGAAGCTGTGGTTCTGAGGCTTTCTGTCGGCCTGCTGGTCGTGGGCTGGAAGGAATGATGGAGGCTGACGGACACACAGCCGTTATTCTGCTCCAACACCGCGATCCGTTACCGTCATGGAATCAGACTTTCAGTTCAGATCTGAAGGCCGAACAACAATTAGAGTAAATATTGTAATAAAAGGAAAGAAGAGCAGGAGAAGGAACAACTCAGTGAGAACCAGAGAAACACCAGACAAACCCGACAAGTCAGCAAAAACCAGCAGAGACGTTGCAGCAGAAAGAAGCAGAAAGAGGATTCACTGAACAAGAATCTGTTCATTTCATCAAACGTTCACATTTAAACAAAATAGGTTCAATAACAGCTGATCAATAACAGCTGATCAATAACAGCTGATCAATAACAGTTTATCAATAACAGCTTATCAATAACAGCTTATCAATAACAGCTGATCAATAACAGCTTATCAATAACAGCTTATCAATAACAGCTGATCAATAACAGCTGATCAATAACAGTTTATCAATAACAGTTTATCAATAACAGCTTATCAATAACGGCTCCATTAGTTTGACGTCACTGATATTCCTAACAGAAACAGGAAATCAAGTCGTAGTTTGTCTGTAGTTTGACCTGCAGGGCAGCAACAGACAGGAAGCGTCAGACATTATGAAACGATTCAATGACAGCAGAGGGGCTGATGGGTAATGTAGTTCCCTAGCAGGCTGCTGGCAGAGCAGAACATCTGGAACATCGTCTGCTTTGAATGTTTAAGGCTGAGAGATGAAAACTGATGGAAATGTTTCCTGTGGTCCACTGGTCACCCCTCCTTCCTCCTCCTCTTCCTCCTCCTCTTCCTCCTCCTCCTTCCTCCTCCTCTTCCTCCTCCTCCTCTTCCTCATCTTCCTCCTTCTCCTCCTCCTTTTGCTCCTTCTTTTGCTCCTCTTCCTCTTCTTCCTCTTCCTCAATGTTTTCTCAGGTCTTAACTTTCTTTCTGACTCTCTTCTGTCAGTCTCACTTTCCTCTCAACTTTTTCATGTTTCTATCCCTCCTCTCTCTCTCTCTGCTGACTCTGCGAGTTTGCTGCTCTCTGATTGGACAGTTCAGGGGTCATGGGTTTGTTTGCAGCAGCCTCTGCTCCCTGATTGGGCCCCCGCTTCCCTGCGTTCTGATTGGTTGATGAGCAGCTTCCTGTCAGCTGCTCCAGATCTGCTGACTGGCTGTCAGGACCTCTTATGGTCGTCCAGCCGGCTGCCTGAGGCCGCTATTAATAGCTGACACCTCGGAGCCCCTCTGCCTCTTTTTACTCATCTTCCTCACTGGTTTCCTGGCAACCTTCCTCACCTTCCTCTCCATCTCCTTGTGTCCTTTGTTTCTTGCTCCCTTTTCTCTCCTCTTTATTTCTATTCTTTCCTTCCTGTCTCTTCATCTCAGTCACAATCTGATGGCTCCGCCCACTTCCTGTGGACTGTTGGCTCCGCCCACCATGTTGGCTCCACCCACCATGTTGGCTCCACCCACCATGTTGGCTCCGCCCACCATGCTGGCTCCGCCCACCACGTTTTCCCAGAGTTCCTCCTGCAGCTCCTTCCTGATGAAGATGATGACCTTTGACCTCCTCTCCCCCTCAGGCACATGAAGATCCATGACAAAGACCCGGCCAGCGGCCTGGTGCCCCTCAGCAGCCCCCCGTCCCCCACCAAGCGCCGCCGTCCCTCCGTGAAGCGGCGCCAGGGCCTGGAGGACGACCTCGGAGACGAGCCGCCCGCCAAGAAGGTAAGAGGCGCCGGGCGGTTCCTCCTGCCGGTCCGCCCGGCGCCGCTCAGGGAACCGACGACCCGGCTCTGTGTCCAGGTGACGGAGGAGGGGGGGGCGGACGAGTCGGCGGCGCTGCCCGGGGCGGAGGAGGAGCTGCTGCCGTGTCCCATCTGCTTCAAGACCTGCAGCTCCAGACTGGACCTGGACGCCCACATGGACACGCATCCGGACACCCTGCTGAGGTAGGAGGCACCAGCTACCGCCCAGTCACAGTCGGGTCGGGTCGGGTTCTTCATCTAAACTCACGTTCTGCTCCAGAACCGGTCCAGTGAGTCAGTGGTTCTGCTGGGGTCCTTTCACATTAAGATTTGCTGCGACAGGTTGTGTTGTCATCTCAACCATCCCCCAATGAAACAACTGGCTGTCGCCATGGAAACAAAGTGATTTTAGTCATTCATGGAAACAGAAACTAGAGATGGAGGGATGAGAAACTGGAAGCAAGAAAGTGATGATCAGAATAAAATGGAGAAAATGATGAAGTGATGGAGGGATGATCAAAGGAGGAAAAAATAATGAATAGAAAAGAAAAGCTGGAAAGAGGTCAGCAGGCGGCGCTGAGCTCGTTATGGAGGGAGGAGAATATTTAGAGGTAAATCCTCGTTAATCAGCCGGTAAGAGGATCGACTGGAGGAAAGGAGGGAGACGAGGAAGGATGGAGTCGCGGTTTAACGGAGCAGCAGGAGGAGAAAGAATTTCAAACTTTCGAGGTTCGAACTCCTGATGTTCTGGTTCGGTTTCAGTTCCAGGACCTGGTTCTGCAGCTCAGTCCGTTATCAGGTACTGATATCAGATGCTGTTGGCTGTTTCATGCAGCAGAACCGATCCAGGATCCAAATGTTTCCAGGAACTGGAACCAAACGGGTCGTAAAGCTGAAGACATGAACCGGTTCTGGGTTCATGTCCAAATCATTGCTAAAGAATCATTACAGAGAGTAAAGACCAATGACTCCGCCCCCTAAACACACCCTGACTCCTCCCACTGCCCCTAAACACATCCTGACTCCGCCCACTGCCCCTAAACACATCCTGACTCCGCCCACTGCCCCTAAACACACCCTGACTCCTCCCACTGCCCCTAAACACATCCTGACTCCGCCCACTGTCCCTAAACACACCCTGACTCCGCCCACTGCCCCTAAACACACCCTGACTCCGCCCACTTCCCCCTAAACACACCCTGACTCCGCCCACTGCCCCAAACCCTAATTCTGTCTGGTTTCTGCTCGCCAGGTGTGATCTCTGCTGCCTCTCTTTCCGGACTCACCGCGGGCTGCTGCGGCACAACGCGGCGGTCCACAAGCTCCTCCCCCAAGACCCCAGCGGCCGCCCCTTCATCCAGAATAACCCCTCCATCCCCACCGGCTTCAACGACCTGGCCTTCATCGACTTCTCCTGCAAGAAGTTTGCTCACATCGCTCAGGTGTGTCCCGCCGTCCCGCGGTCGGTCGGTCCGGCTCCGCCGTCCCGCGGTCGGTCGGTCCGGCTCCGCCGTCCCGCGGTCGGTCGGTCCGGCTCCGCCGCGCCGTGCCACGGCCCCGCCGGCGCTCTAACCCGTCTGTCTGTCCGTCCCTTCAGGTGTGGTGTGAGACCAACCTGCGGCGCTGCATCAGTAAGTTCCACCGCTTCGTCTGCGACTCCTGCGACAAGGCGTTCCCGCTGCGCTCCGCCCTGGACCTCCATAAGGCCGCCTCCCACCCGGACCGACCCGCTGAGGCCGCCGAGAAGCAGAAGGAGATCGGAGAGGCGCGGGCCGACGAGGAACGCCAGGAAGCGGCGAAGCCACCGTCGGAGCAGAGCAGCTTCCTGGAGGCCCTGGGCCTGCAACACGTCTCCAAGGTTTGCTCCTCTCCTGCTTCCTGAGGCCCGGAGCTGCCGGTTCTGGTTCTGATGCCAATGTCCTCACGGTGCAGGTGAAGTCGGGTCCGACCGACGACGAGATCCATCAGGCCCACCTGGACAGCATCAAGGTGATCCACGTGGAGCCTCCGTCCTTCAGCCTCCCCCAGGAGTCGGCGTCGGCCCTGCTGTCCGGCGGCCTGGGCGTGGCTCTGGGTCTGGGCGGCCTGGCGGCGCTCAGCATCCCGCTGCTGGAGGCGTCCGGCTCCGCCCTGCAGGGCCTGTCGCACCGGGACGCCCTCAGCCTGCTGTCGCTGCAGCCCTTCCAGGCCGGCTTCCTGCTGCAGCCGGAGGGAGGCGCAGCCACCGCCGGCGCCGCCTCCTCCAGCTGCAAACCAGGAGAGTCCGGCGGCTCCGGAGTCGTGGAGCTGGCCGACATCCAGCAGATCCTCAAGGTGGCCGCCGCCGCGCCCAACCAGATGGGGCTGCCTCCGCTGGCCAAGGCGCCGGGCTTCGCAGGTCGGTCCTTCACCAGCTTCTCCAGTCTGGCCTCCATACTGGTTCTTCTCTCTAACTGGTTCCGTCCTGCAGGTCAGCTCTCGGGTCAGAAGGCGATGCCACCGCTGAAGCCCAAGCCTCCCATCAGCCCCCGCTCCAGCCTGAGCACCACCACCCCGCCGCCCCTGCAGAGCTCCCAGCAGGCCTCACTGGGCGCATCAGCCCCAGCCTGCCTCCGCCCACTCCCTCCATCTTCAAGACGCCCTCCTCTTCCTCGGCGGGGGGCGGGGCTCACATGGAGGCCGAGTCGATGGGCGACGCCAACACGCCGCTGTCCGACTCGCCGCCCACCGCCACCATGCAGCTCCAGGAGGAGGCGGGGCTAAACGTCAGGAAGGCGGGCGGCAAAGCGGTTAGCGCCGCCGCCTCGGCTAAAGGCTCGTTCCCCTGCCGCTTCTGCGACCAGGTGTTCGCCGTCTCCGGCGCCCTGCAGGCCCACATGCGCTTCCACCTCGGCATCCTGCCCCATCAGTGCAACATGTGCGACTACGTGGCGCCGGACAAGGCCACGCTGATCCGCCATCTACGCACGCACAGCGGCGAGCGGCCGTACGTCTGCCGCATGTGCCACTACCCCTTCACTGTCAAGGCCAACTGCGAGCGCCACCTCAGAAAGAAGCACGCCAAGACGTCCAGGAAGGACATCGAGAAGAACATCAAGTACGTCACCTTCAGCAGCGGCGCCAGCATCACCGCGGCAACCACCACACAGGAGGCGGAGGCGGGCTGCGAGACCACCTGCCGGTTCTGCGGCGAGGACCTGAAGACGTACCGCGCGCTGCAGATCCACCTGCGCACGCACAAGGCTGGGCATCCATCACCTGCTGAAGCAGCACCCAGAGGTCCAGGAGCGCGAGATCGAGGGCCACATCACCACGCTGCTGCCCTCCACCGCCGCCGGCGCCGCGCTGAACGGCCTGGGAACCGTGAAGGCGGAGGAGCTGGTGTTCCCGGCGGAGCTCGACCAGCCGCTCGACTTCTCCGCCAAGGGGCGGAGCAGCCGGACGGCGTCTCCGGCCATCAAGACGGAGAACGCCTCGCAGGGCTTCGACAGCGCCGACCCGGACCAGCCCATCGACCTGTCCATCCCCAGCAAGCGTCAGCGCCGGGAGGCCGTCGGCGGCACGGAGCTGAAGACGGAGCAAAGCGCCACCGTGGAGCAGCAGCTCGCTGCGTCTCCTGAGGAGAAGGCGGCGAGCGCCGTTCTCCCTGTGCAAGCTCCGCCCCCGCCGAGCTGCTACCAGCTGCCTCCCGCCGCCGGCCGGGTGCAGCGCCTCAAACCGCTGCTGCCCAAGCCCTCCGCGTCCTCGCCGCCCTCGGTGAAGGATCTGGCGCCGCTGGCCTCCATCGCTCAGATCATCAGCTCCGTTTCCGCAGCGCAGGGCATGCTGGACGGCGCCGCCCAGAGCGCCGCCCAGAGCGCCGCCCAGAGCGCCGCCCAGAGCGCCGCGCCGTCCTCACAGCACGACGGCGAAGCCTCCGGACCCGCCGCCCTGGACGCGCCCAGCGACGACCTGTCTGAAGGATCCTCCAGGTACTTCCCCTTCTTCTGCCAAACTTCGCCACCATCGGCAGCGTCTGACTCTTCCTCTCCCCACAGGCGGCGGGCGAGGAAGAAGCCGGCCGCTCTGGCGGCGAGGGAGAAGGCAGCGAGCGGCGCCATCGACCTGGAATCCAGCGGAGAGTTCGCCAGCGTGGAGAAGATGCTCGCCACGACCGACGCCAACAAGTTCAGCACCTACCTGCAGACCGGGGCGACTGAGCCGGCGAAGAGGCCCGAGACGGCGGCGGCGCCAGAACGCGCCGCAGCCGCCGGAGTGGAGGAGAGGGAGGGAAGGGCGAGCGAGGAGAGGAAGCCAGCGGTGGCCATGACGGTTCCTCAGACTAAAGGAAAGAAGAACGCCTACTCCAACTCGGTCCAGAAGATGACCTGCCCGTTCTGCCCGCGCGTCTTCCCCTGGATGAGCTCGCTGCAGAGACACATGCTAACGCACACAGGTAACCCGCCGCACAGACTGCTGCAGCATCGCAGCCGGAAACCACGCGGCGAGCTGAACCGTCTCTCCGTCTCCCTCAGGCCAGAAGCCGTTCCCGTGTCCGCGCTGCGACGCCTTCTTCTCCACCAAGTCCAACTGTGAGCGCCACCTGCTGCGCAAGCACGGCGTGACGCACCGGACGCTGCGGCGCAACGGCGCCATCGTGAAGAAGGAGGGGGATGACGGCTCGCACGAGAGCGCCGGTACGGACCCCAGCCACGCTCCCCTGCGGTTTACCACCCGGTCCCCCGCCGCCACCCTGAGCCTCGTGTTGAGAACCGCGGGTCGCCTCCTCCTGACGGTTCCTTTGTGTTTCTGCAGAGAGCCAATCAGAGACGGAGCAGCTGCCACCAGAAACCAAGGACCTCACCCCAGAATCAGGCCCCGCCTCCATGGTCAACAGCCCCGCCCACTCTGACGTCACTCCACTAAGCCCCACCCCCAAAGCAAGCCAAGGTCAGCCAATGAAAACACTTCAATCTGTTAAAGCCTCAACTATAAACAGTAAGCTAATGCTAACGCTAAGGTTCATGCCTCAGGCTGCAGTCCACCTGCAGAGCAACAAGACACAGAAATCACTGAGCAGCCTGACCTACAGGGGGCGCCAGAGACCAAAGGAGCAGCAGCAAAACAGCCTCCGCAGAGCAGCAAGGTAACAGCCTGTCAGACACGATTCAGGGCTAAAACATTTACTGTCCCTTTAAATCCCTCGGCTGCCCTCATAATGCCTGATTTTACATCTAATTAAGTTATTACCTGTTCTGTTTGATGTTAAATTGATTTGAACACGGCTAACCCACTTAGCCTAAATTTAGCTATGATGCTAACTAGCTACACAGCTAACTTTGTGATGCTAATTAATTTATTTCATCCCAAACTCATTTAAGGAATGACAACCTGGACACACAGGTAGAACATACACCTGAGATTAATCTGCAGAGCCAAATAATTCTATTATTACGATTAAAATGGTATTTAGTGGTTATTTCTTTCATTTGATATTTAATGTTGGCTTCAGGGGTCACATGATTCTGAAAGTCATATCCTGACCCCCTTTTGGGGTGAATTTACAGATATCAGTCTGATTCCACAGTTGGCCGATTTCAGCCGACTGCCTCCCATGAACCACATGCACTTCACACTCCGACCACCAGATGGCAGCACACCGAATAGTATCTTTAGCATAACGACCAACATGTCTTCCTGCTCTTCAGGCCGAGAACACGGATGACGACGACTGCCACAGCAACAAGAGTCTCGACCTGAACTTTGGCAAGAAGCTCATCGACTTTAAGCTCTCCACTTCCTCCTCAAGCTCCGCCCCTCAAGAAGAGCCATGCCCCCCGTCTCCATCAGCCACGCCCCAAGATGCCACAGAGAGCCCCGAAGACCAGGACAAGCCGGCGCCCTCCTCTTCCTCGGCCGGCAGCCCGGCAGGGAAGCAGCAGCCCGACAACAAACACGTGTGTCGGGTTTGTACGAAGAGTTTCCGCTTTGCAACGACTCTGGCTCGCCATGAGAGGGCGCACCTCTCGGAGGAGGAGCAGGCTGCAGCGGTGACAGAGGAAGAGGAGGATCCTTTACCCGCGAAGGAGGAGGAGGAGAGCAGAGCTGCTCAGCCGGAGGCAGAGGAGAAGGAGGCGGACATGGAGGAGGATGACGGAGGAGAGCGGGAAGGAGAGAGCGACGGAGGCGAGAGCGGAGAGTCAGAGGAGGAGAAGGAGAAGGAGGAGAGGAGCGACGAAGAGGCGTCAGAACCAAAGAACAGCGAGGGAGGAAGGGTGGACAAGAGGAAGAAGATCTGCACCGAGTGCGGGAAAAGATTCTGGTCTCTGCAGGACCTGACGAGACACATGAGGTCACATACAGGTAGAGATAGACCCCGCCCCCAAGGTAGATAGACCCCGCCCCCCAAGGTAGATAGACCCCGCCCCCAATGCAGATAGACCCCGCCCCCAAGGTAGATATACCCCGCCCCCAAGGCAGATAGACCCCGCCCCCAAGGTAGATAGATCCCGCCCCCAGGAGGCAGATAGACCCCGCCCCCAAGGTAGATAGACCCCGCCCTTTAAGCTCAGATTTTTAGCGGAGGGAGGAAGCTGTGGTTGCCATGGTGACCCCCTCCTCTGTGATTTTGTCTGTCCCCCAGGCGAGCGGCCCTACCAGTGCCAGACGTGCGAGCGGACCTTCACCCTGAAGCACAGCCTGGTCCGCCATCAGCGGATCCACCTGCGGCCGCGCGGCGCCGACGGCGACGCCAGCGAGGACGGAGACTCCTGCGCCCCCACCCCCACCTCCACCTGCCCGCCGTCCGAGAACGAGAGCGAGTGTGGCAGCGGCACGGCGGGGACCAAGGAGCTGGAGGAGGAGGAGGACTCCAAGGAGGAGGTCGAAGGTCAGCGGGAGGGTTCCGGGTCGGCAGAGGAGGAAGACGAGGAGAAACGGTCGGATCCGGCTCCGCCGCCCTGCTCCGACCCCCACCAAGCTACTGAATCAAAGACGAGCACCAGCACCGACTCACCCGCTCCACCGGACGGCGCCAAAGATCCCGCCAGCTGCCCAGCAGGGGGCGCCGCGGCAGACGGCTTCATCCAGGGGCTGCTGGAAATCCACAACCAGCCGCCGCTGGAGCGCCGGCTGCCCAACGGAGAGCCCCCCCTGGTGGGCGCAGACTGAGGGACCCCCATCACCGCAGTGCCATACGACCGAAGGACGACGATGATGATGATGATGATGATGACGATGATGCAAAAACCAGCGCGTAAAATCTTCCCCCGAAAGACAGAACCTCGTTTTCTTGAAGTGCCTTACTACTAGTCCGACTTCTAAAGATGTTTTTGTTGCTATATCTTTATCTGCGTTATTCCGGAGGATGGATCTAAATTTTTATAGCTTTTTATGATGACAGTGATTTACTATTTTTGTGCGGGAAATCTATATTTCAGCAATAAAAAGATTAAATGATTACGATTTATTGTTCTAGATTTGTGTTTTGAGAATCGATGATCAACTTGGAGACGCGGACGGACTTGGGAACTGTTCGGGTCGAACCGGAGCGGCGCCGGACTTCAGTTGCTCCGGTTTGAACATCATGTTTCAGATTTAGACTGAATGAAGTGGCGCCTGGCGGCGGGACTGAGGAAAGCTGTTGTAACTGGAAACCTGCCGGTTTAACTGCCAGCTCTGCTGGCTCATGGAAACCTTCAGACTGATCCGAGTGCCTGGGGGGGGCGCCGTCGTTCCTGTTTCAAACCCATCACACTACCCCCTCAGAGGCGTTTCTCTCATCATGATTCTCAGTTGATTCCAGGCCGCCGCAGTGCCGCCGCAGCGCCGCCGCAGTGCCGCTGCGCCGCCGCAGCGCCGCCGCAGTGCTGCAGTGCTGCAGTGCCGCAGTGCCGCCGCAGTGCCGCCGCGCCGCCGCAGTGCCGCAGCACCGCAGTGCCGCCGCGCCGCCCGCCTCTCTCTGCATGTTTGCATTCATATTTAGGTGTGTTTGGGGGGGAAGCTTCTCGTTTTGTGGATTTTCTTTTTTTAACTGAACAAATTGATGGTTTTGTTTTTGTGTGTTTTTGAGTGTGAATGTGGCCCGTCTCTGGCCTGTCTCTCATTGTCGCCCCCTAGTGTTTGTTTTAGGGTAACTCGCAGGGCCTCCGGCATGCTAACACCTAGCGGCACTAACACCTGTTAGTTCAGTTTTCAGTTTACCTCAACTTTTGCTCTTTAACTGAAGCTGTTAGCGCAGCCCGGACATCCAACGTCTTCCTCTCGGGTCGCCCGGTTAAACCGAGGCGGCCGCCGCTAACAGGCGCTAACTAGCGCTAATGAGCGCTAACTTGTCCAGTGTCGGAGGCGTTTCGTGGCTCAGACAGACGATGTGTTGCTGTTTTCAGCTCCGTGTCCCAGAACAGGACGACACTAGATGGGTGTAGCATCATCCAGACAATCTGACCTTCAGCTCAGTTAAACCTGCATTTACTCCCTACAGTATTATCGTCTGTCTGCCGTTTTCCTGGGTCCTGTCCGGGTTTCATCTCCTCAACGCCTATTTCCTTTGGAAACGTCTGAACTTTACAGCTGACCCCAAAGGTCTTCAGCTGAGCATTAGAGACAATCATTGGTTTCCAGAAGGTGACAGCGGATGGGTTTATAAAGAATAAATCAGGTTGGTGTGAACACTATTTGGTGTCCGAAACCTGCTGCACATGTTCTTAAAGGGCTCAACGTCCATCAGCACCAACCTGAGCAGAGGGACGGTGGCCTGGCTGTCTCTTCTTTTCTGGCTTGTGTGTAGAAAACCTTTTTCCTGTTTAATATTAGATGACCTCATAAGCAAGTCAAACCTCAGTGGCTTATATTGGAACTGTAAGGCGGTGATGGCCGGTCGTTTAGCGGCTTCATGAGGAGCCGCTCCGATTGGCCCATCGCTGCCCTGAACTGGCACTAACGTTTCCAAACCTACTGCTACCTTCTGTACTACTAACTACAGCCAGGAGAGAAAGGCTCGGCCTCTTTAGCTGCTTCTGCAACAACTGGACTTTACTTATTAATTATGTTCAACCATTAATCAGGTGTCTGAAGCTTGAAAAAGCTCTTGAGTTGTAATTTTCTACCTGAGGTTGCTAACACCAGCTAGCGGGCTGCTATTAACTTCTGTAGCTATTTTGTTGCTTTAAAAAACTAGATAAAATCTAAACTGGATGTTTTTAGTTTGATTTTTGATTAATTGAAGATAAGAAAATAGTTTGATGGTTTTAGTCAAGATGCTACTCGGCTAGCAGGCTAACAGGTCGCTGCTTCGTTTTAGTTTTCTGTCAGATTTCAGTCAAAACTTGGATTCAGTTTTTCTTTCATAATGATGAGCAACTTCAGTTTGATGAAATTGACCAGTTTGGAATTAATTTACCCAAACATGTAGCTTTGTTGATGTTAGCAGTGCTAACGGATAAAAACAGTTTTATTGGCTAATGTTTGCGTTCCCTCAGTAGAACGTTTTCTGAATAATGTCTGAAATGTTTCCTGATTTTCCAGATTATCGCAGATAAATAGATCTAAAACCCAAAACAAGCTAGCTGAACTGTTCCAAAAGCAATAAATCTTTGTGTTTAGGAATGAAATTCTGTCATATGGATTGTACTTATTGTTCTTTCCAAATCGTTTTTGCAGAGATTTATTGATAAATGTTTTAATTCTTAGTGAATATGGGACATGGCTAATAGGCTAACTCCAGTTCACTGTTGCTAAGCAGTAAAAAAATTGGCATAACTTTAATTTTTAAATAAAATTGTCACAAATTTAGGTTTGTTTACAAACCTGTAAACAAAGTTAGCGCTAACGTTGAAGTGAAGCTAATGCTAACCCTCACCTTTACTCTTTAGAAAACAATAAACGTTTTTTAAAATAATTGTAAATATAGTCCATAAATATCTTTATGTTCAATCTGAAATGTATTTTGCTTTAAGATGCTAACCGCTTCATTAGCTTCTGTTGTTGGCGTTAGCTGTGCTTTTCTCTTGAATTAAACTTCCTGTAGAGGGCGGTAAAGGAGCGGCCCTTTCTCTCTCCATGGTTTCTGTCTCGTCGGCTTCCTGTGTCCTCCCTGTCCTCGGGGCGTTTGTCTCCACGTCTGTCCCGTCTGCGTGTGCGGCCATATGAATACTGGACTTCCATTCGAATGCACATGGACTGTTTTTATTGTATTTATTTGGAGCCCAGGCGTGTTTCTGTGTGTGAGTTTAATTGTCTGCAATGACTTGAGAAGAAGCCATGTATTAAAATGTCACATTTATGCTGCAGAGTTGTTGAGGATCTGGTGTTTTTGTTGTTGTGGCTCGACCGGCTTGCTCAAGGGCACGGCAGGCCGCGTGAGACTCGGACTAGCAATAAGAATCCTTCTGAATCCAAAAGCTTTATGTAGATTTTCCTGTGTGAGTCGAGAACAGTCTGTCTGGGTCTGTTGGTTCTGTTTATTTTTAGTTTTCTTCTATGACATAAATGCATATAAAACTGTGAAAATCTATTGTGATTAATTAAAGGGTGAGTTTTAGGTTAGATTTTTGCATGTTAATCTAATTTGTTCATTATGGATGATTTCTCCTTTCTCCATCACTTCTTGTGCTACACATATAAAAATATCAAAATCTATATAATCTCGCTCTCAGGGTCTTTCACAAATCCATGATTTGAAATGCTTCTTGTTGTTTTCCTCCTGAGTCGCAGCTTGTCCAGATTACTTTGTCTTTTTTAAAGATGACATCATGATCAGATCTGTCAATCACTACATTTAGCACTTGACTGTGAACTCGTCATTACCAGACACAGAAAATGTGGTTCGATTTTTGGTCTCCAAACTCTCTGATCTGAAGCCTTTTCTGTTTTATTTAATGAGTTTTTCTTTGTGTACTGGACCTCAATCACAAAGCATTATAAAAACGCAGCCTGGATCTTCTTCTGTCCCCTGCTGTTAGCAACATGACAGTGTTTCACAGAGTCTAGAGATGTAAGCCTGCTCTGTATTCAACCCAATAAGAAAAGCAATAAAGATTATGTAAAGGAAAGGTGTGTCAATCAACACGGGTCATACTTCTGTCTTCTTTCATCGCCAGAACCGGATTCTGGGCCTCTAAGTTTTCTCATTAAGGCTGTTTAACACCCGATACTCTGTTCTCTTTCTCACTGAGTGAAACCAGCCTGTTCCCCTCCTGGCCTGTGGGGGCGCTGCACCAACAACCACTGCAGGAAATGACACTAAAACCTCTGAAGACGCTAAGAGCAACTTCCTGTTTCACCAGATGGAACAAGATGGAGGCGTCAGAGTTTAGTGCTGGAGGATTTCTCTTTAGTCTTTGGCTGCAGACCAGGAGCCATTTCTGCTGCTAGTGCTAGGCTAGCATGTTAGCGCTAGGCTAGCATGTTAGCTTTGGTTGGATTTACCCAGAATGCCCTGCGCTGTAGTCCACTTCCTGCTTTTGGAGCGCTCTCTGGTCCGCTTGGCGTTTACATTCAAACTGAACCAGACTGAGGTTTGGAGGATTAGAGGTCAGAGGTCGATTAGCATTCATGCCTCAGCAACCGAACCGGACTTTCTAGGCAAACGGACTGGAGTTGGTCTAAACAGGTCTGGTGTTAATGCAACCTTAAATCTACAGTAGGAACGTTTGATGACGATCCGTCGATGTTCCCGCTCTGGGTCTTGGTTCTGTGGTCAAGAAGCTCTTCAAATGTTTTATAGGTTTCTCTGTAGAATCTCTAGAACTTCTCTAGAACCTCCATAGTGTGGTTCTTTTTGAGCGATTGGTTCTTTTTGAGCGATTGGTTCTTTTGGAGCGATTGGTTCTTTTTGAGCGATTGGTTCTTTTGGAGCGATTGGTTCTTTTGGAGCGATTGGTTCTTTTTGAGCGATTGGTTCTTTTGGAGCGATTGGTTCTTTTGGAGCAATTGGTTCTTTTGGAGCTGATTGGTTCTTTTGGAGCGATTGGTTGTTTTGGGAGCGATGGTTCTTTTTGGAGCGATTGGTTCTTTTTGAGCTTTATTGTTCTTTTTGAGCGATTGGTTCTTTTGGAGCGATTGGTTCTTTTGGAGCGATTGGTTCTTTTGGAGCGATTGGTTGTTTTTGAGCGTTTGGTTCTTTTGGAGCGATTGGTTCTTTTGGAGCGATTGGTTCTTTTTGAGCGATTGGTTCTTTTGGAGCGATTGGTTCTTTTGGAGCGATTGGTTCTTTTGGAGCGAGGTTTTCTTCTGGTGACGGTTTTGATTCAGAGTTAGACTGAAAACATGACATCAGACGACTGACGGTCACTGACTGCGTCACAAGCACGACTCCCTTTCAACAGGCCAGCCCACCATTTTAAAACGTCTGGGTGCGTTTAGAGACAATGGTGGACATAACTTCTGTCTCCTCCGTCGTTTGTGTCATGTACAGATCATGTTTTGCTACTTTTCAGACTCTGGGACACCCAACTGGAAGACGACACATTCACTAGAGCTCTTATTCACCTGTAACGGAAAACAACCCAAAAAGGGCCTCGAATCTGAGCTTTGACGTCTGGTGTCTTTAAGAATCAGCTGAATTAACTCGCCATGATGCAGTGAAGCTCACTAATGACCTGATGGATTCAGGTGTGCTGAAGCAAAGATGCAGCTAACGGCGCGTCTTTAGGCCTGGATTTGAGAAACCTGTGGCATAGACTTAATCAGAAACAGGCCTCGCTGTAGAGCCAATGTTCCCGTCAATCTCAAAATGTCTGCCTGTCACTTTTTCCCAGGATGCTTTCCCAAAAGCATCTAGACTTTTAGTCCATGACTGAGATTACACAATCAAGAGGGGAGCTGGGAAGGAGGCCAGACTTTACACAGCATGTGAAAACATCGCAGCGATACGATGAGGTTTTAGTGGTTGGAGGACTCGGAGAAGATCTTCCCGATTGAACCGACTGTCCCACAGGACTGTGTGAACGACTCACAGCTCTGGGAGGAGCAGGAAGGAGCATCAGGTTGCTGTGCACAGGCTGGCGGAGGCAGCAGACGGAGCAGCTAGCACAGGAGCAGTTCAGCCAGAGACCGAGAGAGGACAAGCAGAGCCTGGAGGGTGCTGGGGTTAAAGGTCAGTGGAAGTTGGATGCCACCTAAAGTCATTCCCTCGGGGCTGAAGTAAGAAGCACCAACTAGATGTTTTCTGTAGTGTGGTTGGAAGTGGCCATAAACCATAATCCATAAGATTAAGTGATTAAAAATATAAAAAAAAAATGTTTTTGTAAAATTTTAAAATTTAATAATTGTTGAGTATCAAAATACTTTAAATATGTCTTAATGATCTGGTTATGAAATGTTAAACACATTTCTGGTCCCAAAAGTATAATTGGAAGACCTGCAGTCCTGCGGTCCGCCAGATGGGGGCAGTGTAGGAGAATTACCTGAACCTGGAGCTGTTCGAATCAGAGAAGAAACCAGCGGTCTGAACTCGTGAGGTTATCTATAATAAAAGTTAATGTGGCTCATTTTAATATTCTAGTTTCACCAAGCCCTTCTCGGATTATAACAGCCTCTTTACATTGTGAGTTGTTTTCCACCTGACGTCAATTTAACTGCGTTTCCCTTGTAGCTAAACATGCTAATTCGGCAGTAGGCTAGGCTAATGTAGCATCTCTGCTTTTAAAGGTTTTCAGTCGTTTTTGTTGAAATAATATGCATAAAGAGCCACGTTTTGGTATTATAAGTATCGGCTTAGTTAACTTTAATCTTCAAGTGGTCAGAATGAAGCTTTTTAAATTAGTTTGAAGGGATAATCTGATGGTTTTGGTCGGCTCAGTTCTGCCCCCTGTTGGTCAACAGGCTTATATTATTGGCTTGTTTTCAAGAGTTTTTTGAGAAATCATCCTGCTGGGTAGTATATCCACATCCTGGATTATGATAACCATAAACATAACTACATTTTACTAGATTTCAGCTCAATTTTATTTGTAGAAAATGCATTAGTTTCTTCTCAATCTTACTTTATGAACCATTTTGTGTCCTACTACAGTCTTCTTCAGGTTTTGAGCCTGAAAGAGTCACAAATCTTTTCTAAAAATGTGACTTACTGAAGGAAAAAGGTTAAGCTTCTTGTTTTAATTATTAGTTTCAGTTGCAGGAAGTGTAATCTTCCTGCAACTGAAACTCCAGGAAGATTCCAGGTGGTTTGTGAGCACCGTCGCCCCCTGGTGGCCGTCAGGATGTCTGCAGCTTCAAACCTGCTCAGGTGAATAGATGTGAACTTTTAAATGTTTGTTCTGTCAGTGAAGAAAAGCTGTTAAGTTCACATAAAATCCAGACTTATTAAAATCCTTTATTTTACATAATGAACACAGATTTACATCATTGTTATGCAGCCTCATACAGGCATAGGCGTAAATCCCAGGGAGTGAAGTCTGGAAAAGTCTGGTATTGTCCCCCACAGAAACAATCACTGAAGAAACGTTTGCATTTAAATAATATCAATATGAAAAGGTAAAAGAAAACAAAATAAATCTGTCATTTTAGGTCCCCAACTACCATTATGAGAAAAATGGTTCAGTCCAAAGCTCTGCAGCAAAACATTAAACCCTCCAGTAAGTAAATCCAACAAAAGACATTTAAACATTTTATTTACTTTTGCTGCTCAGTGGGAAGAAACACATTAACAATAAAGATCAGACTGCTGTCATTTCATTACCTTTAACCATGATAAGCTGCCTATTAGCTTTCATAGAAGGTAGCAAACATTCATATTAACTCTTTAAGTTTTAGTTTGGAGCTGATCAGGGTGGAGATGATCAGGGTGGAGCTGATCAGGTGGAGATGATCAG
Source organism: Poeciliopsis gracilis (assembly GCA_911649635.1). Taxonomy (NCBI): domain Eukaryota; kingdom Metazoa; phylum Chordata; class Actinopteri; order Cyprinodontiformes; family Poeciliidae; genus Poeciliopsis; species Poeciliopsis gracilis. The sequence goes on from CAJVRI010000136.1 coordinate 660,932, forward strand.
GGTGGAGCTGATCAGGGCGGAGCTGATCAGGTGGAGCTGATCAGGGTGGAGCTGATCAGGGTGGAGCTGATCAGGTGGAGATGATCAGGGTGGAGCTGATCAGGGTGGAGCTGATCAGGGCGGAGCTGATCAGGGTGGAGCTGATCAGGGTGGAGCTGATCAGGGGGGAGCTGATCAGGGGGGAGATGATCAGGTGGAGCTGATCCACCTGATCAGGGCGGGATCCCAGATCAGACAGAAGAAACAGCATTTATAAAAACACATTAAAGTCTGAATAATGTTCTATATAAACTCTGGTGCTTTAAATGTGATAAGTTATGATTCTCAGTCATCCAGGACTAAACTAAAACAAAGTTTAAAAATAAAGCAACAAGTTATAATTTAAATAGCCCATAATTTGTATTGGGAGGCATTTCAATAAATAAATGTTTATGAGGAATTTTATTAAGAGCAGTTCCTCATTAAAACTTTTTCATTTAGAACCTTAATTGTTTGTAAAGATGCAGCAGAGAGTAGATCAGTCAGACTGAACAAAACTGGTATAGAAGCAACATTTGACTTTTAGTTTCATTTCTCAATAATTTGCTGACTGAGAATAAAACATGTTTATCTGCATTATTAGTCATTTTTGGTCCTGCAGATTGAAAATGGTTTAAAAACTTTTTAAACCATTTTTTACGTTACATTTCACTGTAACTTCACCGACCCTCCAAAATTGGTCTCCAGATATTTTCCTGTTTTTTGTTCAATAATGAGGTGGATTTATGCCTTTGCATACAGGTGCAGCTCAGGCTCCGCCCACAACAGGTGACCCAAATACTGACTTCCTGTTTCAGTGTTCATGTGTTTATTTACAGACATGGAGTCAGAGAGACACAATATTAAAGCATCTTCTGCTCTGAAAGTCGCCATATTTTAGAGATAAAGTTGCATTTCACACTTTCTAATCTTCAAAAAAAAGTTATTGCAGTTCATAATGAGCTGCAGTTATTCAGAGACAGGTTTAGGCTGTGAGGAAGAGGAGGATGCTGGAACCGTCCTGGTGGTTCTGCTGCGTCCGTTTGGTCCTATGGGGGTCAGAGGTCATCATGTGGAGGTCAGAGGTCACACTGTGGACGGCTTCATCAGCGCCTGCTCCCCAAACAGCTGCTTGAAGTGCGCCACATGCTCCTCACAGTGTTCCCCTGGTAACGACACATCAGACTGTAACTCAGCTAACCAGGCTAGCATTAGCATCTGATGCTAGTGCTAAAATAGCTCTACAGTGAGAGCTAACCGCTGCTAATTGATTTCAACCGACTTTTGTCTGAATTCAAAGTCTGAATGAACACCAGCTGGAAACAAGATGGCGGCTGCGAATCACTCTGAACTACAGACAGAAGAGGTTCTGGTTCTGACCTGGGTTGAAGGACGGGTTTCCTCTCAGGCGCTGGTTCCGCTGCTGGAACGACCGGAACACGGTGTAGAACAACATCTGGTCTCCCGTCTGCCGCGCCGCATCCAGGAACTTCCTGGCCGACACGTTGTCATGGCCGCCTGCGTCAACAAACCGGGTGAACGGTTACAGGAAGGCCTTATATGGTCAAAGAGCTGCGGCGCTAACGGCTAACGGTCGTACCAACGCTGCGGATGAATCTGAGCGCGCCCAGAACCTGCTGCTTGGACAGCAGAACCTCCACGATCTCATCGTTAGCCGTCGACAGGCGCTGGAGAGACAAGATGGAGAGCAGTTAGTGGCACGGAGACAGATTAGCAGGATGGACAGGGTTAGCGTGTAGCAGGGTGAGGTTCGGGTTGGTTCCGGCCCAGTTCCTGTTCGGTACCTTGAGCATGTCCAGAGACAGCTGGTGGGCTGGAGGGTAGGTGCTCTCCAGAGACAGCAGCAGGCAGGCCTGAAACAGAACCAAACAGAACCAGCTGAGTCTGTGGCTGCCCCCCTCAGCATGATGCTGCCGCCGCCGTGCTGAGGTTCTGACCAGAGGTTTGGAGTCACTGAGGACGTGGTACTGCAGGAACTGGTGCAGCATGTAGAACAGGTTGTTCTGGACCAGAGTCTTGATCACCAGCTCATACAGGTAATGCTGCAACCAATCAGAGGCAGCAGCGTCAAAGACGGGGAAACAGGAGGCGGGAGCGCTCACTCGGCCGCGTTTTACCTGGACGGTGATCTGGTTCTGGTTCAGGGAGCGGATGTACTCCATCAGCACGGCGATGATGAACTTATGGGACACGTCCTGCAGGACAACAGCAGCAGATTAAAGTTTTTGGATTAGCCTAACAAGTTTTAGTTTGGAGTTAATAACACTTTATGTGAAATTAATTATAAAAATTAAAGCATTTTGGTGAAAATGTACTCTGGACTATTTTTATGTATGAAATGTTCTCATCACAGCTGGAGATTAGAACAGTGCAGTTACAGCATGCGGCCATGTGGGGGCGACTAACACCTGAACAGGCACATCAGATGAATAAAATCTGATATTAAGATAAATTCTCCATGTTCTGATGATGGGATGCCTCCCTGCTCCTCCCACCTTCCTCTCTGTGAACGCTGACAGGACGTGTGTGTACATGTCTGATTGGTCAATCACGGCCTGCGTCCGGACCGGCCGCTTCTGGGCGCCGCCGCCTCGACTCGGACCCGACTCCATGGCCTGCAGACCCAACAGAGACTCGTTAAGCCCAGCCGGGTCGCCGGTTGTTGAGAGAGCCGGGGATTCCTGCGCTCACCGCCGTGTAGCTCTGCTCCGCCTCCAGGTACTCCTTGTACACCTGGTTGAGCTTGTCGAAGACGGTCGCCACCACGGGAAGGCTGCCCTTCTCCTGCCCGTCCAGAACTGGAACAGAAACAGTCGTGAGTTTCCCGCCTGGCAGGTGGAGACACTGACAACTAGGACACGCACTCTGAGAGCACACGGACAGGATCACCATCTTGCAGTCCCTTCGCCGCAGCAGGAAGTCCATCAGCTTCCCCTTGTCCTGCAGCAGGTGGACAGTAGGGGGCAACCTCACCTGCAGGTACCACAGGTAACCTGGGGCACAGGTGAGAGGTTAAAGAACAATCCAATCACTGTCAACTGAGGCAGAAGGAGGACAAACCTTCACTGGCGCTGATGATGATGTCGGGCTGGAAGACGCTCCAGGAGGAAGAGTCTGGGTCAGAACTCAGGAAAATAAACTAAACGTCTCAAAGGAAGTGACCTTTGACCCTCAACGAGTCAAACAGGAGTTAAAGTGGATACATAGATGCAGAGAGAGAATAAAGTTAAAACAATCCTAACAGAGAATCATCTCATCATCATCTCATCATCATCATCATCCTTCCAACCAGACAGATTCATAAAAGAGAAGCAAAAGCAAAGGATGTGGATTAGCATAGCTGCCCAACATGAAGCCGTTTAATTTATTGAACTGAATGTCTCCATCTTGAATCTCACGATCAGGAGGAACTTTATTGGTTTGGAGAAATTCATAGGATGAATTCAACATCTGGTTCATTTCTAAAGTAAAATAACAAAATAAACTGAAATTCTGCAGGAACCAAACGGCAGAAAAACCCGGATAACCTGGATTTTAATTTAGAAAAATTTGACCCAATAAATCAGCAAACTCTTTAACATGTTTGATCAGATTTTTCCTCAAGTTAAATGTTTGAAACAGAAAATAAATTTTCTATTTTGGTGATAAAGTTTGAACAATCAGACGTGAATTTATGAAAATTAAGTTCTGGGTTAAAGAACCGGGTCCACTTCCTGTGGGCGGTGAGGAACATCCCACTGACCTCTAACCCAGGAAGTGACCTGCTGTCCGCCTGAAACAGACCCGTAGTTTTAACAAGCCAGCGGTTCTGACCCGGTTCTGATGCTAAACCCCAAAGGATACAGAGCTGACACGGAACCGGCGGCTGAGTCGGAACGGCAGCCGGACCTGCAGAAACACTCAGTCAGCTTTGAACGTGGACTCGGAGGGCGGTTCTGAGCGGGTCGGGTACCTGACAGAGGGATCCTGTAGGGATGGATGGACCGGGCCGGCAGAACCGGCTGGTGGGTGTTAACGGCGCAGTCCGGTTCCTTCAGCCTGATGTCGAAGATCAGAGACGTCTGCCGGAGAGAAAAACGGGTCAGTACATCAGGACCCGTCAGAAACGAGTCCGCCCGGTACCAGGTCCAAACCCGGAGAGTCACAGGTCAGATCCACAAGTTTACCATCAAATAATCACAGAGGCTGAAAATACAAGGCAAGACTCGAGTCTCAGGCTACAAGTCCTGTCTTTAGGGGACCAGTCGAGTCCAGTATCTGAGTCCCGTCCGAGTCCGGTTGCCGAGTCCCGGTTCCGGCCCGCTGACCTGTGAACTCTGGTGGTGAACGACGATCAGGTTGTCTACGATGTTCAGGGCGAACTTCCCGGTGGTGTTGAGCTTCAGGACGTGGCTCTTCTTACAGGCGCCCTCCCTGCAGCAGAGCAGAACCAGAGGGCCGGGTCGGTGTCGGAACCGGGCCGGTGTCGGAACCGGGCCGGTTCTGGACCGGGTGTTCTGAACGCAGCACCGACTCACCTGGGCAGGTGGTACAACACCACCTCGGCTCCGGGGCTGTTCACCGTCCGGGAGTGGTGCTTCAGGTACATGACGTACAGCTGGCCGTAACTACACACACACACACACACACACACACACACACACACACACACACACACACACACACGCAAAAACACACAGACACACACACACACACACACACACACACACAACACACACACACACACACACACACACACACACACAAAACACACACACACACACACACACAAAAACACACACAGACACACACACACACACACACACACACAGCGGTCAGCATCATCAGCAGTCATCAACCGCCCCAACGGCCCGCCACCTACATGGTTGCCATGGCGATGTCCCTCTCCGACAGCGTCAGCTTGGCCGGTTTGGGGACGACCGGCAGCTCGATCTCAAACTTGGTCATCTTGGTCATGGTTCCGTTCTGAAGCACAGAGAAGAAGATGATCAATGAATCACTTCACCGAACAGATAAATGAATCACTTCACCGAACAGATAATGAATCACTTCACCGAACAGATAAATGAATCACTTCACCGAACAGATAAATGAATCACTTCACCGAACAGATAAATGAATCACTTCACCGAACAGATGAATGAATCACTTCACCGAACAGATAAATGAATCACTTCACCGAACAGATAAATGAATCACTTCACCGAACAGATAAATGAATCACTTCACCGAACAGATGAATGAATCACTTCACCGAACAGATAAATGAATCACTTCACCGAACAGATAAATGAATCACTTCACCGAACAGATAAATGAATCACTTCACCGAACAGATAAATGAATCACTTCACCGAACAGATAAATGAATCACTTCACCGAACAGATAAATGAATCACTTCACCGAACATGGTCACTGAACAATTCAAGATGGCCGCCATGCTTGTCATGGAAAATTCATTTTTGCACTAAAATCACAATCTAGATGAAGTTTGGTGTCAAATCATAGCCTACATATTTTGAATAATAGTAAATTGATTTTGGTTTTTGTTTCAGGTGAACATTTTTCAAAATGGCTGCCATGGTTTTAATGGCGATTTGATTACACTACAACCAGCCAAAGTTCTCACCAGTGGAAGCTAACGCTAACCAATAAGACAGACGTTCATCTTCCAGTTAGTGAGACTCAAACTGCTGCAAATTTTTCCTTTCAAGTTGCATGAAAATGCAAGGTCGAAAACGAATGATGTGACAAAGTTTATCCAAGTCATGAAAACGTTAAAAAGCTCAAAACCTGCGGCCATCTTGAAAAGAAATCCTACAACCTGAGGGGTTAGCATGCTAATTATCCGCTCTGTAAAGGTCATCACAGTACGGCTCAGAACCAGAACTTCCAGAAGCGGATCAGGAGAGACGGATCAGGAGAGACGGATCAGGAGAGACGGATCAGGAGAGACGGATCAGGAGAGACGGACCCGGAAGGCGAACGGCTGCAGGACGTTGCCCTGCACCGTGGTGGACAGCAGGATCACGGCCGTTTCCGGACAGTACTGGTACCAGTTCACGTTGATGCTCTGACTCTTCAGCAGCTTCAGGCTGCGCTTGTCTGGGAACACCTGGACACATGGACACACAGGTGAGCTGCGGGTCAGAACCGAGTCTCCGGGGAACGACCCGGACCGACCTGGTAGAACTCTATGCCCTGGTCCGTTATGAAGACGATCTCGTTCCAGCTGGTCCAGCAGAACCCCAGAACGCTGGCGTTCTTCGTCTGGAGGAGACACAGAAGCAGTTAGCGGACAGAGCAGCCTCCACTACCTGACCTTTGACCTGCACACGACCGACCTTACACTCCTGGGTGAACTCTGTGTGTGGATAGTCGGGGATGAAGTTGATGAAGTCCTGGAAACCCGGTCAGACGGTTAGGAACCAGAACCAAACAGAACCCGGACACTCCAAATGCAGACGGCCCCTGAACTCACCACGGACTTGGAGGTCCGCTGGACCGCCAGGATCTTGTTCCCGATGGAGAACTTGATGCACTTCACCTCCCCTTTATCATCCATCCTGCAGAGGAAAACGGAACCATCAGCCTGACCTTTGACCTCTTCACAGCTGCATCACGCTTAGAACCTGACATGATCTGATGTACCTGAAGGCAACGCTGCTTTTGTCATCGGGCCCTTTCACCACCACACCTGTAGCTCCACCTGAACGCACCGCAAACACCTGCAGACAGAACGCAGGGCACCAAAACCCGCAGCATTTAAATTGTTTTAAAAGAAAATACGATAAAATACACCGTTCTCCCTGCTGGTACCGGTTCCGCCACGAACAGCTAATTCAAACACATCATTAGTTACCTGTGTAGCCAGGTGTAAACCAAGGCTTTCTAACTGAGCAGAGGCTAACGGGTTAGCTCACCTGTTTGTTAGCTTCGTCGAAGAAGACGTTGTTGACGCTTGACGCATGCTCAAACTGGACCGGGTTCTCGCTCAGCTCCAGGTAATGTTCCTCCTCCATCCCGACTCACCTGGCCTTCACTTCACCTGCAGTTTGAAGGAGGAAAACAGCGCGGAAGCAGCGGAGCATTAGCTTTAGCTGAAGGGCAGGACTTCCGCTTCACTCCTTCAAAATAAGAGCATAACCGGGATTTCATGGGGAATTCTAATTTTAGTTTTAAATTAGCTATCGGTGTTTAATTACTGAAATACATTTTATTTAATACTTATTGTAGACGTAGAACGTTAATTTTATGTAAATATGTTCCAATAAAGATTATGATTGATTTCTTGTTTCTCCTTCAGATCATTTCCTGTGAATATTGTTAGAAACTTGGTTTCTTCAGCAGGATGTGGGATTATTTAATCATGAACCTCCAGCAGGTTGAAGTTCAGAGACGCTGGATCCAGCAGACACCTGGACAGGATCCCTCTTGTAATTTGAAAGTCTTATTTTGACAGAGCCAAACCGGAAGCATTCAATTGTCTAGTCGTGTGACCTGTCATGAATCACGTGCTTCATGTTTCTCAGCAGAAAAGATGTAGTGTGTATAAACAGACAGTAGATTGTCATGTTTTCATATTTGTTTATTGTTTACCTGCTTCGTATGAGTTTAAATAAAAACATTTATGACGTTTCCTCGCAGCAAACATTTCATTTCCACATTCATTCGATCAATCCTAATATTCCTCCTGGTTAAAATCAGAAACACGGAGTTCAACACCTTTTAAAATCAAAACAAAGACACTGATTCCTGATGAAAACGCTCCGTTTATGGCTGCAGCTCTGTGGATTTAACTAGGACGTCTGATTGGCTTTCGCCCATCAGGTCCGGAGTGAAAACCTTCATCTGCTTCTATTGTCTTCATCACATCAAACAGCGATAAGCAGGAGGACATGACGCTCTCTGCCTCCTGCAGCCAGGAGGTGGCGCTCCGTCAGGCCTGGGAGGAGGCGGCGGGACCGGACGCCAGCGGTTCTGACATGGCGGGTCAAAGCGAGTCGGGCCGTTAGAGGGAGGGGGGACTAGTCATCAGAATCGGGGTCTAAAGGAGGACCGCCGTCCTCCGACGTCACCGGGAACGTCTTCTTCCTCCGCTTCTGGACGTGGTCCTCGTTCCGCTTCTCCATGGCAACAATCTGTGAGGACAGAGGGAGGGAAGGGGTCACTGCACACGCTCAGAACGGTCGGGTCACCGCACACGCTCAGAACCGTCGGGTCATCGCACACGCTCAGAACGGTCGGGTCATCGCACACGCTCAGAACGGTCGGGTCACTGCACACGCTCAGAACGGTCGGGTCATCGCACACGTTCAGAACGGTCGGGTCGCCGCACACGCTCAGAACGGTCGGGTCACTGCACACGCTCAGAACGGGCGGGTCACCGCACACGCTCAGAACGGTCGGGTCACCGCACACGCTCAGAACGGTCGGGTCACCGCACACGCTCAGAACGGTCGGGTCACCGCACACGCTCAGAAAGGTCGGGTCACCGCACACGCTCAGAACGGTCGGGTCTGAGACGTTTCCTGGCCTCTTTCGATCAACAGCCCATCTCACGATGCTGAAGGTAACATTAGCTGCCAACTGAAGCCAGCAGTCTTATCTGGTACCAGCTTGCTGCCTCCAGAACCGGCCTGGTCCGGTTGTTCCCGGTGGTCCGTTACCTCAGCCAGGAAGCGCGTGTCGTCGTCGGCGCTGACCGGGATGTCGAGTCCGGTGACGGCGTTGAAAAGGTCGTAGACGCTCAGCGCCTCGCTCACTCCCTTCTTCTGGAAGAACTGGAGGCCCAGAACCAGAACCGTCAACCATCCCTTCTCTGACGAAACGGCCGTACCTGAGCGGAGCAGCCGTTACCGTGGCAACGTTCCTGCAGTCCCTGAAGAGGAACTCCAGGCCGTGAGGATGGGTGGGCTCCACCGACTGGCTGACGTCTATCAGCCACACCTGGAGGAAGAGGAGGAGGATGAAGGTGAGGCTGAGGACCGACGGACCTGAACAGAACCAGGAAACGGGCCATACCTTCCCCTGGTACCACAGCATGTTGTATTCACTGAGGTCGGCGTGGACCAGATTACAGTCCTGATAGAGGCGCTGCATCAGCTGAGGAGAGAGCAGAGGAGATCGGCTGACCATCCAAACCCTGTGGGAGGGAGGGGTTCTGATCCAAACCCTGGGGGGGCGGTTCTGATCCAAACCCCCAGGGTTCTGATCCAAACCCCCGGGTTCTGATCCAAACCCCCCGGGTTCTGATCCAAACCCTGGTTTCATGCTGGTTTCATCAGCTCTAAGACTTGTTAAAACCGTAATGAATTCGTCTCAATAGCTTTGTACCACTTACATGATGAGAATGGCTAACTAGCTATATGCTAACTAGCCAGTTTGCTTGCTTAGCAAGCAAACAAGCTAGCTGGCTATATGCTAGTTGCTAAAGCACCTTGCTGCTGAAATGAGCTACACAAATAAACTTGACCTTTTGACTTCTTTGCTTGCTGGCTAGCACGGAGCTATAAGGCAAGCTACCAAGCTAGCAAATATTAGCTTCTAGGTGCTAACAGCCTTCAGCTCAGAATGCAGGAAGATTTTTCCTGATATGAAAAGTCCAGAAAAAAACCGTCCATAAACTGAGATTAAGTAGTTCAGCTAAAACATTTAGGGCCAGCGATCAGCGTGTTTAATGAATTTCGGACACTTTAAGGCTGTGTGGTCAATGTGCTACCTGCAGCACCTGGCGGTACGCCTCCGCCGCCTCCTGGGACCCCAGCGCCACGTCTTTGAGTTTGGGCGCGGGGACGTGCTCCTTCCCGATGAACGACATCACCAGGATGTGCTTCTTCAGCAGAACCACGTCTGGACAGGGAATCCCCGCCTTCTTCATCCTGAGGACAAGGTTGCCATGGTTTCAGTCCAGGTTTCCTCTGCGTTAGCGCTGCGCAACGCCACGACAAAGTAAAACCCGCCACACCTTCAAATATACTGTAAGTTAAAATGATGTAAATATGATTCTGAAAAACCAACGCCTCCCTCTTCCTGTCTGGATAAACGCTGCTGCTTCCAGGAGCAAAACTAGACGAAGCAGAGGGAGAGAAAAGCTTTTCTAGATCAATCCTGAGGAAACGGCCCTAAAAGTAACCAACGTTGGATCCAAAGTCTGCTTGGTTCTGATGAGACATGGCGGCGGTTCTGACGGTTAGACATGGCGGCGGTTCTGACGGTTAGACATGGCGGCGGTTCTGGTACCTGGCCAGGTTGTACTTCTCCTTCTCGGCCCAGAGCCGGATCACCTTCCTGGGGTTCAGTTTGCTGAAGCGCTCCTTGAAGCGGTAGTCGTCCTTGATGTAGCGGTCCCGGTTCTTGAACTCATTCAGCGTCGTTTTGAAGACTTTCAGAACCACTTCCTCTGGGACCGGCTGCTCCTCCAGGCTGGGACACACAGAACCAGACGGATCGGAACCAGACAGATCGGAGCCAGACGGATCAGAAACAGACGGATCGGAAACAGACGGATCAGAAACAGACGGATCAGAAACAGACGGATCAGAAACAGACGGATCGGAGCCAGACGGATCAGAAACAGACGGATCAGAAACAGACGGATCGGTCGGGTTCAGACCCTTGTGTAAACCGATTCCTGACCCGTTCCCGTCTGAACAGATCAGAACTCAGTAAAGTTCTGTGTTAGTCAGTAAAAATAACTCGTTTTGTTGCTCGACTTTATTCTGCCATGTGCATCATCACGAACAGACAGACAGACAGACAGACAGACAGACAGACAGACAGACAGACAGACAGACCGAGAGCATCGAAGAAGAACACAAACCCATAACATATGCTCCTGGCATAACAGTGCCCCTAGTGGGAGGACATGTAATACAAATAAGACAAAGGAGTAACAATCTGATTTGACGAGGAATTGAATCGGGAATCTGTCAGAACCCGACCAAGCCAGTTGAGTTCTGAGCCAACGGTTCTGGTCTGACCCGGATCCCGGCCTCACCTCCCTCCGTCGGCGTGGAACACCACCGACTCCTTGCCGGTGCTGATGCAGCCGTTGATGTTCTCCAGAACGCCGCTGTTCACCATCTTGTACATGAGCAGGCGGGTCCGCGGGTCCACGGCTTGCTCCTGTGGAGGGAGCCGGGTCAGAACCAGAGCCAGAGCCGGGTCAGAACCGGAGCCAGAGCCGGGTCAGAACCGGAGCCAGAGCCGGGTCCGCAGCCCGGGACGGGTACGTACGGCGGTGGAATGCTCCTTCTTCTCGTGCAGCCGGGCGCTGCGGCGCTGCTCGCTGTAGCAGTGCTGCTTCAGGGAGTTGAAGACCTGGTTGGACAGCTTCAGGTCCATCCCCAACCCGTCCCCCACGTGGACCTCTGGGGCGAACTGGGCCAGAGAGACAAACTGGTTACCATGACAACAACCAGAACCAGCCCGGAAGCAGGCAGATGGACTCACGTTGTCCATGCGGGCCGTGTTCTTCCGTCCGCAGGCGTCCTCGTCGTGTTTGGTGGTGATGTTCTTCCCCTTCCCACTGAAGCCTCTGCGGGGCGCCGCCTGGGGCTTCACTGGACCGCGCACACACACACACACACACACACACACACACACGTTACCCGCTGGTCCCGGACAGAACCCCCCGACCCGTCCTGCAGCGGACCTCACCGGCCCGGTAGGGGTCGTGTCTCGTGTCCTGCCAGTCCACCTCGTCCTCTGAGCTGTCGCTGTCCTCATAAGGATGGACCTTCCGGTAGTTCTCAAAGGAGATGGACACTGCAGACAGAACCAGAACCACATGGAACCGGGTCAGAACCTCTATACAATACAGTACTGAGCAGTCTGGACCACGGGCTTTCCCCCAGCAGGACGGACCTGGCTTCGTTTATTCTGAATAGATTCAGTTTTACAAGAGGAGTATCGGGAATCAGTTCAGATTGGGTCAGGAATCAGTTCAGATTGGGTCAGGAATCAGTTCAGATTGGGTCAGGAATCTGGACCCGACGTCTCAGTGGTTGGTGGACCAAAGTTCTAAACATGCAGATTCAGCAGCCGGTCCAGAACCTGTGAAGCCGGTCCAGAACCAGAACCCGCTCTACCTTTGCTGTCTCCGTTGAACTTCCTCTCCTCGCGCCGCAGCTGGTTGTCGAACTCGCGGTCGAACTGCATCTGCAGCATCTGGGCCAGCATCAGGTCGCTGTCCGTGTCCGGACCTTCCTCCGGGTCGGCCGCCGGCCTGGGACCGAGCAGAACAAGGTTACAGAACCCAACAAGCGGGTCAGAACAGTCGGTTTGTGTGAACCGGACTCACTGAGGGAGCGCTGGGAAGCCCTGGTCCTCCTCGTCCAGCTGCCGGGCCAGCTGCTCGCTCATCACCTCCGTCAGGGAGCAGGCCGGCGCCGCCGGGCCCACAGAACCCCACGGACTCTGGAAGAACAAAAACACAAACGGTTCCATTTGGTTCTGACCAGATCATGTGAGGAAACCAGAACTTTTACTGTTTTTCTGTGAAACCAGAATAAATACAGGAAGTAATCCGATTACTCCCAGGTTGAGGCTCTGCTCTGATTGGCTCTTCTCCTGAGGAGCTCACCCAATCAGAGTCATGAAGGACAAGTTCAGACATGTTCAGAGCTCATTCAGGCCACGCCCATAGCTGATGACGTCACGTAAATACTAATTAAACACATTTAAAGGTCTATTACAATAATTCAGTTTTATCATGGAAATGCCGTCTGCAGTGTAATTAGGTTAATTTCATATTTCATGCTTTCATCCCGAAAACCAAAATCTGGATCAGTTTTTATTTCATTCTGGCTTCGCTCTCCGTTTGAAAAACCAAATAAATTTTTCCTTTGATTAGAAAGTTTTCTGAAGAAAATCCATGTTTTTTTAATGAACCACAGAACCTGTGATTATTATTGCTCTCAAACGTTTATATAATGATAATCAACTGACGTCATGCTTGACTGCATGCCGTCATATGTCGACCAAAGTCTGGGATCATAAAAATAAACTGTACTGTAAATATTTCAGGTTTCAACAACTTCTCATGTTTTTAATTTAAACTGAATTAAAAATGTTTCTCCTGATTTGTTTCTCTGCTCTTTATTGGTCGTCCTAATGAAGCCTCCAGTATTTAGGTCAGTTGATGAATAAATGAGTCATTTTGAGCCGTTTTGGTGGGTCTGGATTCAGGGTGTTGACTGATGGAAACACCCAGTTACTAAATGCTATCTCCTGTCCAGCAAACATGGCCGACACTAGAGAAGCATCTAATTTTCTCATTTTTACACGAATAAAGTTGATTTATTTTAACTTTAAATTGAAACAAACTATGTCAAAAGGTCAAGGTTTCAACTTGACCTTTTGACATAGTCTAAAAGACGGAAATTTATCAAACAAAACTAAAAATAGAAGCGACAAAATGTTAAAACCTGACCTGAGCAATATGTCTGCTCACCTTCTGTGTTTGTGCTGCGACTCCTGATTGGTCCATGCTTCAGATATCGATCCTCTGATTGGTTCTTTTCGGGTCGGGATGATGCCTAGCTCTCGAGCTAACTGCGATTCAACTTCGACAAAGAAACGTCGGAAAAGACACGAAAACTGACCGGAAACCGAAGTGACGCAAACAGACAGTCGCAGTTTGAACTTCAGTGAATCTGAATAATATGAAATGATTCAGTAGCAACAAGTTTTGGAAGGTTTTACAGGCGATCTGAGATAGAAATGAGACGGAGGAGCCACAGATAACAGGGTGAACCTTAGACAGGAGGAAGTGCGTCACAGCTCAATCTACCTACACCACGCCTTCAGAATAAAAAACAGTTAGTCCAAGGTGACTTTTATTTTGGTAAAAAAAATAAAAGACTCCTTTTATTTCTGGAAAGAAAAAAATGGAAAAAACTGCAACAATATATTTTATTATAATTTAAAAGAACCAGACTGATAATTTAAGGTTGGGAATCATTTCAGTGAAAATCTGTTGAACTTCAATTTATATTCAAATTTGGATGGATTATTATTATCTTTTTAAATCCAAATAAAGCCTAATTCGAATTTAGTTTAATTAAAAACAGCCCAAGTTGTTATTGTATGTAAATTTACCTTATTTAATCAAGTCAGTCCTATAAATAAAATCGAAATAATTTAGAGTATAAATCAGCATCTTCAACTGAAAGAATTTACATAATTTAACAAATTTAAATAGTAAATATTAGCAGACAGAGGTTAAATACTAACAAAGCAGACAAAGAGAAGTGAAAATATTTACATTTTGTCTTTTCACAAAAGAAAAGGAGAACATTTTGGATTCATTATAAACTCATATAAACTCCACCATCACAGGCAAATGCAGGAAATTCTAAATAAAACATAAATAATTCAAATTTGACCGTCATCACAATGAAAAGGTGCGCGTCCCCGCCTGCGCGCGCTCCCCAGGGCTAGCTGACCTGGGTGAGTGTGAACGCGCATCATCAAAGCTGCCAGCAGCAGGAAAGACGACAGGAAGCATCCCGGAAACCCGAACAGTTGGTTGTCAAAATAAAAGCAAATAAAAGAGAATAAAAAGACAAGTTCTGACGATCTGATAAAAACATTTGATATTTTGAAAATGATGTAATCAGGCAGACAAAAACATAAATTTATGTGGAAATGTTTGGATTTTAAGGACCAAAGTGGGGGAAAAATCATATAAATAAGCGAATTACAAAATAATAAAATCAGGCAAAACAAAATAAATGCAAATACATTTATGTGACTGTGAGAAATTATAACAGAAACTGCAGGTTTTTGTCTGGTAAATGTTTATTTTTGTTCAGTGAAGTTTCTCACAGAGAGTAAAAATAAAAACAATTCACAGGAAAAGCACTGAAGTGAAACTATGGTTACTGAAGTAACTATAACCAGTTCCTCTGGTAATATGTCGCTAATTTGTGTTCATCTGTTTTATCATGTTTTGGATCCTGAAAATAGAACTGAACTTTCACAGCTTTCAACTTTTATTTTTAAAGTCCTAACCGGAAGCCAATATGCTTATTGAGGCTGACTGGACGGAACTGGATCATCCTGACGTCTTTCCTGAGCACAAAGTGAGATCCTCCTCCTCCTCCTCATCCTCCTCCTCCTCCTCCTCATCCTCATCTTCCTCATCTTCCTCTCCAGCCTCTCGGACTCAAGGACGAGCTTCCTCTCGGACTCCTCCAGGATTTATTCATTTTATTTCGGATCTCATTTCTCCTCTTTGCTTTATTTTTATTTCATGCGGGATAAATCTGTGTTGTCCGCGGGATGCAGCCCTCCTCCTGCTGCTGCTCCTCTTCCTCCTCCTCCTCTTCCTCCTCCTCCTCCATCAGCAGCAGCAGCAGCAGCACCAGAGGGCCGATGGGCCGAGCAGGACGGCCGGGATTCAACCAGCGAGCAGGTCTCTGGTCTCTGGTCTCTGTTCCTCCTGCAGGCAGGAGGTTCCTGGAGGAGCAGCAGGAGCTCCAGCTGCTCCTCCAGGAACCTCCGTCCATGTTGATGGTTCTCATCCCTCAGTGGAACCGGAACATCTGACCCGGTTCCTGCTGGAGGCAGATGGGGATCAGCTGGGTGGGTGGGGTCAGTGGGGGGTCATCTGTCTGGACTGACCCTATATAAGCGGATCACCGGAAATAAAAGCAGCAGCTCTTCAGCCCAAATGTGTGAATATTGGAATCTGTTTTAGCTCTGAGTCCATTCTCATCTTCTGTTCATATCTGTTTGTGTTTTATTAGAAAACTAATTATTTCCTGTTCATGGCTGTGATTTTAAGCATGTGGACGTGAAGCAGCTGCCATGCCCAGAGCTGCCACAAGGGGGCAGAAGTGAGTTAGCAGAAACCGAGTCAGAGCAGAGTCACGTGATTCCATCAGCCGTTTAAGTATCGCTATAGAAACTTAATTGACATTCAAAATAATTTCCCAAAATGTTTTTTCACTCTGGAGGCCGATTAGCAGCTGATGTGGATCCGCTAAAGGTTCTGAACGGCCAACGCTCCGATCCACCAGCTGCGCCTTACCAGAGGAACCAAACCCTCTGCTTCCTGTTTGTTACCGCCATTTTCAGGTTTTCTTCCGTTTTTGAAACATTTTTCAATCATCTGCTCCACAGTTGGATGAAGACATGGCTGCTGCTGGTTTGATCGACCCTCTGCTTCCTGGAGGCTCATCAGAAAAAGCCAAACTCACCGCTGGCTGTTTGTGTCCTGCAGGCTGCAGCGAGGCTCCCAACCTTTAACCTCCAGATGTTTGCTGATGGACCCAACCTGGAGCGGCCATGATGGGAGCAGCCGCAGGAGGAGGAGCGATGGGATGTGAAGCTACAGCATCGTCTGCAGACCCGGACCGTTCTGCCATTTAGAAGATCCAACATGTCTGACGGGTTTTAACGACAAACTGACGATTCCGATCCGACAGCGGAGATGATTGTCGGTCCAAACATCCTGATTGTTTTCTTCTCCTTCTGATTGTCTTTTTGTTGGAGATCAACGATTGTCTCTCATCTTCAGGCCCGAACCTGAAGCAGCTTTAAGTGCAAAATAAAAACTGTGAGACTGGATTAGATTTATTCTGGATTAAGATGATGAACCACGTGCCTCCCGGACTGAACTCGGAGACCACGGAGAAGGCCCGGCTGGAGCTGAACGAGAACCCGGACACTCTGCACCAGGACATCCAGCAGGTACCACTGGGCCGAACCGACCACCGAACCGACTGCCGGGCCGAACCGACTGCCGGGCCGAACCGACTGCCGGGCCGAACCGACCGCCGGGCCGAACCGTTCAGTTTTAGAAAAGGATTATTCTGTTCGAACATATTTCTTTAAATCAGATCAAATGACATCGGGTTACATTTGAACAAGATCAGGTTTGTGCGTGAAATCCTGTAACTATGGCGCTGGTCGCAAATGGCGCCAGTTGCCCGGATGTTCGCAGCCTGAGTGGGATGTATGAAGGTGTGTATGAAGGTGTGTATGAAGGTGTGTCTGAAGGTGTGTCTGAAGGTGTGTATGAAGGTGTGTATGAAGGTGTGTATGAAGGTGTGTATGAAGGTTGTTGAAGGTGTGTATGAAGGTGTGTCTGAAGGTGTGTATGAAGGTGTGTATGAAGGTGTGTCTGAAGGTGTGTATGAAGGTGTGTCTGAAGGTGTGTATGAAGGTGTGTATGAAGAGTGTGTATGAAGGTGTGTCTGAAGGTGTGTATGAAGGTGTGTATGAAGGTGTGTATGAAGGTGTGTCTGAAGGTGTGTATGAAGGTGTGTATGAAGGTGTGTATGAAGGTGTGTATGAAGGCCTGATCTCTCTGGAGCTTCTTTCAGAGTTTATCGATTCAGCAGCTACAGAAGAGAAAACTTGATGATATGTTTCTCCCAGGGAGCTCAGCTAGTTTGGCAGCTAACAGCGCTAGCACTAAGCTATCAGTGTCAGGTTAGCGATCGGCTAAATATTGATTCATCAATGGCTTGCACTTCATTTTCTGGTTAAATATCGATTCATAAATGTCTGAATCGATCAGATTGGACAGAAGGATGTCCTGTAAAACCATGGTTGCCATGGCGATGCAGCCTTGGATCATGGAAACATTCATTTTCTGTCTCGTGGCTTTCAGAGGGAAAAGCTGAAGCTCTCTGATCTCCTCTCTGTAGGTGCGGGATATGATCGTGACGCGGCCGGATATCGGCTTCCTGCGAACAGACGATGACTTCATCCTGCGCTTCCTCAGAGCCAGGAAGTTCGACCACGTGGAGACGTTCCGCCTGCTGGCCCAGTACTTCCAGTTCCGCCAGCAGAACCTGGACATGTTCCAGAGCTTCAAGGTCTGGGCTTTTATTCTGAAGGGGCCGCTTCAGGAGCGTTTCCTGGTTCCGCTGAAGCTCATGATAAAACATGGAGGACTGGGATCATTTCAACATTCATCATTTTAAAATTCACCCGAGATCAAATTAATTTTATTTTTTAACCAAAAATAACCTTTAATCTGAAAGTAAAAATTGATTTATGCCAAATAAATCAATTTTTATAAAATAAGAGCTTGTATAATAAGAGCTTGTATAAATTCATCCTTCATCAGTTCTTTAGCCTGATGATTCCTCGTTCAGAGATGCTCTTTATTTTATAGAAATCAGTTCCCACTTTCACATGAATGTTTTTATTATCAAAAAGGTCCAATGTTGTTGATCCATTTTGATCTGTAGAACGTCTTCGGCTTCACGGAACTAAATGTTGGCAATGGAGATAACTGATTGATTGATTGATTGGTTGGTTGGTTGGTTGGTTGGTTGGTTGGTTGGTTGGTTGGTTGGTTGGTTGGTTGGTTGGTTGGTTGGTTGGTTGGTTGGTTGGTTGGTTGGTTGGTTGGTTGGTTGGATATTTGTGGTCTGCAGACTGACTCCGCCGTGTCTCCCCCAGGTGGACGACCCCAGCATCAAGCGGGCCCTGATGGACGGGTTCCCCGGCGTGTTGGAGGCTCCGGACCAACATGGCAGGAAGATCCTCATCCTGTTTGCTTCCAACTGGGACCAGAGCCGGTAACATCTGAGATGGGGGAGAAACTGGTGAAACCCAGAAGGTTCTGAGTGTCTCACCGGGTCAGAACCGTCTTTACACTCTGAACATTCTGGAGGAAAATCTGGAAAAATTGTAAAAAATTAAACTGTAAAATGAATCGTTCCGACGGATTTTCAGAGATTATTTCCAGTAAAAGCTGTTTGAGGAATCATCAGTCTGCCGCTCCAGAACCAGAACCAGAACCAGAACCAGAACCACAGCGTTCTGAAGGTCTCATCAGTGGTGGCCATTGCTAATTTAAAAGCTAGCTGCGCTAACTCTGAAGCGCTAACAATAAATATTAATTCTGCTAGCACTAAATCGCTATAATAACATGATTGTCAATGTGAGCTAATGCTAAGTTGCTATGGCAACATAGTAGTTAGAAGAAGCTAAATTTCACATGGTCGCCATATTGATGGCGACCATGTGTTATATCGCCCCCTACAGGTCAACACTGATCTACAGTCGATCACTAAAACAATCAATGAATTTAATAAAACAACCAGATAAATTATAATTTACCAGGAAAAATAATTTAGGGGAAGCTAAATGTGCTAAACCTTTTCAAAGTTAGGCTAAGCTAAGCTAAGCTCTTTCAGAACAAAATCCTGACAGCTGTGGATCAGAACCGGTTCAGGCCCAGTGAGAGCGGCGCTGGTCTCTGACAGAACCATCCGTCTTCTGCTGCCCGGCGCTTAATGACCGGACGACAGGAAGCCGCTCGGCTCCCCAGCTGTAGCTAACGTTCAGGGAGCGTTCACTGATCGATCGATCGATCGGCTGATCGGCCCCTCCTCCCTGCAGGAACTCCTTCATCGACATCCTGCGGGCCATCCTGCTCTCCCTGGAGGTTCTGATAGAAAACCCGGAGCTGCAGATCAACGGCTTCACGCTCATCATCGACTGGAGCAACTTCTCCTTCAAGCAGGCGTCCAAACTGACGCCCAACATCCTGAAGCTGGCCATCGAGGGCCTGCAGGTAACCGGGTTCTGATCCGGCAGGTTCTGATCCGGCAGGTTCTGATCCGGCAGGTTCTGATCCGACCAGGTTCTGACCTGGTCTGGTCCGACTCTCCCTGAACTCTTCGGTGTGTCTCCTCAGGACAGCTTCCCGGCCCGGTTCGGAGGGATCCACTTCGTGAACCAGCCCTGGTACATCCACGCCATGTACACCATCATCAAGCCTTTCCTCAAGGACAAGACCCGGAAAAGGGTGAAGGCCCTCCCTCCTCTTCCTCATCGTTTAAAGGGCCGGTACCATGTGCTGGTCGTTTTTTAGCACAATCTAGTAACTATGTTACCTTCAGTTGATGAAATGGGGCCTCCGTCTCTTTAAGAAGCTCCTCCTCTTTTTGAAGCTCCGCCTACAGGAAGTCATCCCAACACGGCTCCTCTATTAACCCTTTAAAACATTTCGCCAGCTGAGCAGCAGCTCCCATAACGAGCTCAGCAGCTCCACCAGGTGTTTGCTAATTGCTGGTGGCTAGTCTTAAGGAGCTGAGTGGAAAAACGGTGAGCAAGCGTTTAGGCACCCCTAATGGTTGCCACAGAGATTAAAGGATTTCTAAAGAATGCATGAAACAATAAAAGGAACTCCAGGAATGTTTTGAAGAGGGAAAAACATCGATTTTAAATGGTACCGGCCCTTTAAGAAACTGTGTCTGGTTCTCTATCGTCATTTATCCGATTTCATCCGTCTGTTCCAAACTCATTGAGACTCTTTTCTCTCCTCATCTCATGTTGTCTTCCTCGGTCCGTTTCTCAGATCTTCCTCCATGGAAACAACCTGAACTCTCTCCACCAGCTCATCCAGCCCGAGTGTTTGCCGTCCGAGTTCGGCGGGACGCTGCCGCCGTACGATATGGGGATGTGGGCGCGGACGCTGCTGGGACCCGACTACAACGACGAGACCGAGTACACGCTGACGTACGACGCGCTGCACGTCAGGGAGAGCTGCGGCGGCGGCGGAGGAGAGAAGGACATGATGAAGAGGTGAGGAGCTGCTGCGCCGCCTTAAAGGGACAGGACACGCTTTAGTTTATTATTATTATTATTATTATTATTATTATTATTATTATTATTATTATTATTGTTACACATTTATTTACGCTCTAGTGCTTGACCGTACCTCACTGCTTCACAGTGTAAAATGTGTTGGGTTTTACTCCGGCCTCCAGAGGGCGCTGTACTGGCTGTACTTATGGCAACCTAAAGAGGGCAGTGATGTCACACATTCCTGGACATTCTATTGGTTGGAACTGTTGTTGCTAGGCAGATTTACAGACCTGCTTGGCCGGTCTGTGGTGGACGGGTTGAGTCTTCTTGTTTGCCTTTAAAGGAATCAGAACATTTGTCTCCAATGTGGCGACAGTTTGGACCAGAACGACGAAGCTACAGGAAGAGAAACATGTTGAATAATTCATGTCATTATGTTTTTAAAATGATAAAAGGTTAGCTGACACTAGCCATAAACTTTAGATGCGCTAAGGATAAAAGCTAAAGAAACATAATATTTAGCAGAGGCTAATGCTAACACACTAACTTAGATGGATAGTATATCGCCCTCTACAGGGTCAAATTGATTATTGGACATTTGTCAGCATGTTGACTCATCAGGAAGTGATTCTTTGGAACAAAACTCTCATGGTTTCTGTTTGAAAGTTGTTGAGTTTTGCTAACTGTTGCTGATTTAACCTAATTGAGCACAGCAGGTGGCGTAAACGTTTCCAGATTTAGTAAAAATGCTAAAAATTAGCTACGCTATTAGCAGATAGAACAGTCAAACTCTTACTTTTAACCTGGAGGGATTTAAATTCAGGGATTATTCAGGTTAATAAAACTCTGTCATGTCCTGTTAGACATTTCTGTTGTTGTTGCTGTAAATTTTATGAAACTGATTAATTAAAACCAACGGGTCCGAGAACACAGTCCAAAAAAGTAAGTGGAACAGACGTGATGTTCGGGGTTAACTCCACGCCTCTCCTGTCCCGTCTCAGGTCTCAGTCGACTGTGGAAGCTGCGGCGCTGCGACAGATGGACAGAGAGACGAGCACGCCGCTGCTGGCTCTGGACTGACCTGGAGCGCAGATTTAAACCGGACAGGACCGGTTTAAATCCCGAGGTCTGGGTTTAAATCCCGAGGTCTGGGTTTAAATCCAGAGGTTTGGGTTTAAATCCCGAGGTCTGGGTTTAAATCCAGAGGTTTGGGTTTAAATCCAGAGGTCTTGGTTTAAATCCAGAGGTTTGGGTTTAAATCCAGAGGTCTTGGTTTGGTCTGTTTGCTGCCTGAACTCCTTCAGCACCAGAACTCCCATTAACCTGGAGACTCAGCAACTGGTCTGAACTCATCGGTGTTTCAGTTGGAACCGCAGGATGAGCTCAGAGTTTAATTATAATTATATTCCACCATTTCATATCCATCCTCCAATCCCAGCCTGTCTGAGCCTCCCAGCTGATCCGGTTTCCTGCCAGCAGCACCGACCCAGCAGCACCGACCCAGCAGCACCAACTGCTGCCAGACTTCATCGTGTCTCAGTCTGGAAACCAGAAAACGTAAAAACATTCAGCACAAAGATTCGGGGAAGCTAATGGAACAAAACCAATTCAGGATGAATAATGTATTATACTTGGAGGCCCCGCCCACACTGGAATTAGGCCACGCCTACATGAGAACGACTTCAACATTTTCCGCAATTCCACTTGAAAACAAAGTTTTAAGGAACAATAAATGCTTTTTAAAGCAGGTTCCAGGGTGACAGCTACAGAAAAAGCTACTTTTGTGAAAATGCTGACATATTAGCATCATCTGGGTCGAACAGGATTATGTGTTTGTGGTTGGAAAAAGTTCTGGAAAGGTTTTTCATTTTGGTTTGTTTACCAACCTTGTTTTCTTGGTTTTGTGTTTGGTTCCATGTTTATCGCCACCTACAGGTCTGGTGGAGTAAACACTGGCGTTTTTTTCATTGTTTGTTTGAAAGCAACAACCTGATTTAAGAGAAGGAAACGTTCCTGTGTGGGCGGGCCGAGCGCTGAGCCCTGTGGCACCCCGGATGTGAGCAGACATTTTGGTTGACAATAAGCTGACCGAGGTGAACTGTGTTGGAGCAAATACTGAGCCCTGTGGTACACCAGAAGAGTTCTAACCATATTTTCTAAACCTGTCAAGCCTGCTTTCAAATGCTGTGAAACAGTGTTAAAGTATGAAACTTTATTTTTTAGCCCATATTTATTTTTTAAGGTGTAAATTCATGTCTTGAATCAGATAAAGTCAAAGTTTTATCTTTCTGCGGTTGCTAGGTCATGTTTGTTTACAGAGTTCTCTGCTGCCACCAAGTGGCCACTGGCTGAACAGCAGGCTTAAACATGGCGCCTTTTGCTGAATCTTGTTTTTTGACCCGTGTTGCGTCACTAGAAACACATTAACAGAATGATGTGCATGAAACTTTTATAGACGTGTTTCAATCAGACGAGGCGGTTTTCAGTTGAAGATGGTACGTTATCGTAACATGGCGGAGTGACGTCAGCAGGAAGTGGGAGGGTGGGTCTTCCTGTTCATGTTTGAGCGTCAGGGCTACACTCGACCTTCATGTAATGTATTTACTTTCAATGAATGTACAGAAGTAAAGATTTACACCAAGCTGCTGTTTCGGGCTTTTATTCTGAAAATGTGATTTCTGAAGGTTCACTACATCAGAACTTCCTGTTTCCTTTCCTTAAAACTTTCAGACTCCAAAAATAATCTGAACGGCTAAACCGCGTTTCCATCAACCCTTTTACAGGATCCTTCAGAAACTGGACTGGACTGGATCTCTGGTTTGGGAACAAAAGGAAAGAAGAAGAAGACGAGAGTCTGAAGGAGTAAATTAAATTAATGCCTTTAAGAAAATCTGAGGAAACTAGAGAAGCAAAAGGAGAAGAAATTATTTCCACTTCTCTTCCAGTAAAACTGAACAAACCAAACAGGAAGAAACATCAGAACCAGGCGCTAGATTTCCCTTTTTTTATGTTTTATTATTTTATATAAATATTAATCATCTTTTTAACATGTATTACAAAGTAAATGTGCAAAAAAAAAAGTCAAAATCAAAAAAGCTGACCAGGAGCAGAGAGGCGGAGCTAAAGTTAAATTAAAACAGGCTTTTATTGTGAAGGTCCAGAGCTTCCTGCAGCTGTAGTGTTTCAATAATTCACAGACAGGGATGGACTGAAGGACGTGGTTCTGGTTCATTATGAAAGGAAGTGAATGGATCCATGATCACGACGGAACACCAGAACCCGACCCGATCAGAACCGGGCTCAGAAAGCCGTCCGGGTTAACGTCCAGTCAGTAGTTTAAAACATTCATCAGTCAGGCCGCTCCTTCCACGACTCAAACCGTGGGGTCCACACGGTGGGGTCCCGGCAGAACCGGGTCAGAACCGGTCCTAAATGGGGCTGAGCGTCTGGCGCTGGTACTGGCTCAGCTGCGGGTGCCACACGTCCACGATGAGGATCAGGCGGTAGCTGTCGGCCTCCTGCCACACCTCGTGCTCAAAGGAGTCGTCAAAGATCAGGACCCTCCCCTCCTCCCATTCCCTGCCAACAGGAAGTGGACGGTGATGTCACAGGAAGTGGTTGAAACTTTGGCCCGGCGGTCCAGCAGCAGAGGCTCACCTGGTCTGGTTGGTGCAGCGGATCCTGCAGCCCGGCGCCGGGACGACGAGGCCCAGGTGCATCCGCAGCCTGCAGTTGGTGGGTCCGGTGTGAGGCCAGACGTGAGTCCCAGGCTGCATCACCGAGAACTTTATCTAGGCCGCGGCGACAGGAAGTCAGGAGGGACAAACCAGGGACAGGAAGTCAGGAGGGACAAACCAGGGACAGGAAGTCAGGAGGGACAAACCAGGGACAGGAAGTGAGGAAAGTAAAGAAAACAGTTTTAACTCTGAGATATTAGCAGCAAAGCTATAAGACACCAAACGGGATGATTGGTTGGAGGGAAGCGAGGGGAGGTTCTGGTTCTGGTTCTGGTCGGGTACCTGTCCTCTCTTGCAGCCCGTCGCTTCAGGGAACCGCTCCATCAGGGCGCAGGTCTTCGGGACGCCCTGGCAGGCGTTTCCAGCGCGTTTCCCTGGAGACACGGATCAACATCAGTTAGCCGAGGTCCGACCAGCGGTTCTGGGTCGGTTCTGGTTACCGGGTCAGCACCTTGCTGCCACAGCGTGTACTGGCCCCACTCTCCTTTCTCCCTCAGGTTCTCCTCCTCAGGAAGGAAGCGGCCGCGGCTGCGGTCCATCACCGCCAGCGCTTCGTCCCGGATCGTCTTCCAGTTCCGCTCCAGCATCTGGACAGACCGTGGCCCCGATCAGAACCGGCCCTGAGCGGCGCAGGACCGGCCCTGAGCGGTCCAGGATGGTAGTCATGGCAACGTACCCGGACCAGGTCGGTGTATCCCGTCTCCTGCGGCGTCCACCAGGGCTGAGCCTTCAGTCCCTCCACGTTGTAGAGCGAGCGCTGCCACACGGAGGCGAAGTGCCCTCGCTGGTGACCCCGCTCGTACCACTGGTACGCCTGCAGACGGACCGGGTCGCTCAGTCAGAACCAGCACACACAGAACCAACAGAGGGCGGGACCAGGGGAACCAATCCTCACTCCTGATTGGACCAAACCAGCTCCACTGATTTCAGGTCAACCAAACTAAACTTTTCATTCAATTCTGACCCAGTTCATGTGTTCATGAATCAGAAAGCGCCACCTTGTGGCCTGCTCACAGAACTGCATACATCTGACCTTTAAAATCCAGAAAAAAAACAATAAAATCCAAAAAACACAAAATATTAAATACAATCCAGGAATAAAATTAAATTTAATTTAATCAATTAAATTAAATAATATTTTAATAAAATCCAAATAGATTCCAGTGCAAACCAATAATCCCAATAACATTGAATAAATTGTAAATTAAATTAAATAAATTCCAAATAGATTCTAAACAATATATTTTTGGGGATTCTCGATCATGTTTCTTACATAACTACACTTTTGTCTAGAAACTCCCTTAAATATCAATAAAAACATTTTAAAACAGATAAAACATTAATAAACATAAATAGTGACGTTTATTTCAGTAGGAAGGAAAAGCTGAGAAAATAACTAATGAAAATGTGCAGCGTTATGGGGAAACACCGCCAACTGGTGGACAAACATGGACATTACAGCATTTAAAGAAACGCATCAGCAGAAATGTTTCAAGTTTCTGTTCTGAGGAACGAATGTGACTCTTTTGACATTTTAAGCTAATTTAATCAAATTTATGCTAAATAAGTGAAAACATGAGCAACATTCATTCAGTGTAGCAGAAAATGTTACTCAGTTCTGGAAATGCAGATCTGTTCATGAAACAGTTTTAACTAGTAACTGATGTGTTTAATATTTTCTGATTAATAACTGATATTGATCTGTTTTTCCAGTCACTCACGCTGTCGTCTCCGACTCGCTGCAGAGCGTCTCCCAGGTGGAAGTAAAACCTGCCGTCGTCGGTTCCCGGCTCGCCGGACTCCAAGCCTTCCTGCAGAAACGGGGTGGGGAGGGGCGATGATCATGCCTCATTAATAATCAATAATGCAGTGAGGCTGGGCTAAAGCTGCCTGACCCACCCTGAGGAACGGGATGCTCTCTGCGATCTTGTTTTCCGCCTTCAGGATGAAGCCGTAGTGAACCTTGGCAAACCCGTTGCTAGGGGCAACAGCAAGGACCTGGGGGCGGGGCAAATGACACGCAGCCAATCAGCAGGGAGCTTAAAACCCGAAACATGAGCGTCTGAGCGAACCGACGCACCTCTTCGTAAACCTTCTTGGCTCCCTGGTTGTCGCCTAGCAACAGGTGGGCGACGCCCAGGTCGTTCCTCAGGCCGACGTCGTCGGGGAAAACGTCGACGAGTTTCTGCAGCGTCGCCAGCGACCCCCGCATCCGACCTGGGAGCAACGCAACATGAACTTTGACCCCAGGGTCCGGCCTCCACATGCAGATCAAAGTGGATTGAAATTCATTTTGTCTCGGTGACAAGAAGAGATTCTACTTCCTGTTCCTGTTTTTAACATTTACATCAAAACCTTATAAAATCCCAAACTACCCAATTACATCCACCCAAATAAAAATACAAATAAAACTCAAAATATCCTGATAAAATGTAAAAATCCAAATAAATTCCAATTAAAATCCATCAAACTCCAAATAAAAATGAAATCCAGACAGATTACAGAAAAAGAAATAAAATCCAATACGATCAAATAATACGATCTATTTTGGAATCCAAAATAGATAAACGTCAATAAAAATGAAAAAATATCCAATAAAACAACAAAAAATTTCAAATAAAAATTAAAAACACAAAAATATCCTAATTAAATGAAATCCAAATAAATTAGCAAAAGTCCCAAAGAAATTAAACTAGAATCCAGTGAATCCGAATAAAATCCAGTGAAAAAAATGAAAAAACAAACCAGAACCGAAATAAATTCACAGGAGAAACGCTGAGTTTAGAGCATCAACATATTAAACCCGGGTCCTGGTCCCGACCCGGTCTGACCCGGTCCCGTCCCGAACCCGGTCCTGACCCCGGTCTGACCCGGTCCCGTCCCGACCCGGTCTGACCCGGTCCCGTCCCTGACCCCGGTCCCGTCCCGAACCCGGTCCCGTCGCTGTGGTTACCCAGGAACTGCTGCCTCTCGGCCCGTCTCTTCAGCGCCGCCCTCAGCAGGTCAGAGGTCACGTCGGGCAGCTCTGCGGCCTCTCCGTACGTGTTGATGGCGCTCTGCAGCAGGTCGTTGCTCCGCAGCTTCTCCGCCAGATCGTCCTGCACCTGCCGGGTCGACACCGTGTTACGGACCAGAACCGGACGGGACCGCGTACGGCCCGGCGCCGCGCCGGCCCTCCTGCACCCTACCTGGGCCTTCCCGTAGCGAGCGCGCGGGCTCAGAGGATGCTGCTGGACCAGAGAATCAAACGCCTTCAGGGCCAGGTCCAGGTTCCCCTGAGGAAGAGGAGGAAGAGGAGGAGGAAGAGGAGGAAGAGGAGGAGGAGGAAGAGGAGGAGGAGGAAGAGGAGGAAGAGGAGGAAGGTCACGGCGTGGATCAGCCGGAGGAAGAGGAAATGTCTCCCGGTCGGTTCCTCTACCTTCTTCCTCAGCCTCTCCGCCGCATCGATCTCTGATTTGATGCTTTTATCCATCTTGTTCAGCAGTTTGGGTTTCTTCTTCTTTGCTGGAGGACCAACAGAACGACGGAGGAGATGAAATAAAACCACAGAAGAAGATTTCATGATTTTATTTTTACCTTTTTCCTTCTGCTCCTCGGCCGCTTTTTCTGCTGCTCCTGACCCACAGAACCAAACCAGAGGTCAAAGGTCAAGCCAACAAACTGGACTTCATTCTAACAGTAGAGCCGGTCCTGGTCGGCTGCGTGGCTCCGTGCAAAAGTCTTAAACCAGCAGCGAGTTCTCACCATCAGCTCCCCGCCTGCTCTCTGTGGGTCGGGTCGACCCGGTCTGGGGTTCTGGTTCTGCTTTAGGAGGCTCCTCTGCTTCTGCAAATCAGAAACCTGTCAGTGATTGAACTGAAACAACCAACAGATTATTTTATCATTAATGTCAATTGTTCCCACCGGCTTCCTGGGAGAGTTTGGAGCTGGTCCGGTACCGACCCGATTCCCCTGCAGAACAACAGCAGGTCTCATTATTACAGCTTCACGCATGGAAATGTGAAAATAAACAAAGAAACAAATTAAACAAGTATTTAAAGTAAAACCGAAATTACAGTAAAAACTTTAATAACTTAAAAAGATAAAATGATATAAAGACAAATTAAGCTAAATAAAAAATAAGTCACTAAAATAATATTTAAAGTAAAACAGAATTTAAAAAAAACAAGAATTTAAAACAAATTGATTTAAATATTAAAGCTAAAAATATGTAAAGTAAAAATATTTAAACCTCTTCATTTCTATGAAAAAGTAAAATGTTATTTTATAATTATCAAAATAAAATTGTTGAATTTCTTCAATAATTTCATTAGTTAATATAAGTTAAATAAAACTCCATCCAGGTGTTTAACTTCAGATCCAGTTTCTCATCGTTCTCACGACCACCAGGGGGCGACAAACAGCAATCAGTCTAACTGACCAGAACCACAACCGGGTCATTGATCAGACCCACCTTCAGTCTCCTCTTGCTGGTTCTCCTCCACCAGAACTGGACCAGGAAACATAGAAGGACAGAATCAGAACCACTGAATGATCAGCAGCAGGTGGGGGAGGGGCTCACCTCCTGTGGTGTCGATGGAAACGGGCTCCTCCTCTGGAACAAACAGAGATGGTTAGAACCTGACAGGACCGGGTCTGGTTGTGGTTGTGGTTCTGGTACTGACCGTAGTGCTGTCCGGGTTCTGCCGGGTCGTCTGCAGAACAAACAGCAGGTTCATAAGGATCCACAGACTCTGGACAGGAAACAGGAAGCTGCAGACTCACCTGGAACAAAATGGCTGTCGTCCAGCGGCGGCAGAGGAACGGCGGCTGCAGAGGAAACAACAACGATCAGACTGCGGATCGAACCCGGATCTCTGGCCCGCCCGGTTCAGGACAAGGTCCAATACAAGTAGCCGAGCCGGTAATGGAGCGGCTGATTCAGAGACAGACTGGATCACAGGCGGGAGGAGAAGATGAAAGGAGCGTGTCCTAAAGACGGCTAATATGAAGCTAAGCAGTGCTAACCAGTTAGCCAGCGAGGCTAAAGGTAGAAAAAAGCTGCTTTAACACAACATGGAAACGTTTTGATCTGCAGTGCAGAGCAGATTTCATGCAGTGGTGGACATGCTAACGCTCTATTAGCAGAGCTCATGAGCTAACGCTCTATTAGCAGAGCTAAAGAGCTAATACTCTATTAGCAGAGATCGTGTTTTGTTTACTACTGTAGCTTTTATTTTGAAGACAATTAGTGATCTTAACGTCCCCTAAATTACCTTTACTAAACTGTTAGCCTCCTCACAACACATGGAGGGTCCGAACATGATTGAATTTAGAACTTTAGCATTAGCTTCAGCTCAACTCTATGCATGTCTAAACTTTTAGCATTCGTTTCTGCTAATACAATGTAGCTTTAGGGCATTAGCATTAGCTACCTAGCACTTGTATTGAGTGCTGTAGCATTAGTTTTTACTAAATACCATGTGTGTATAGAGCTTTGCCATAGTGGAGCTAATGTTCATGCTGCTAACTGTTAGCGGAGCCCAGCACTGCTGTGGTGCACTAAAAGCCCGTATGATCCAGTAAATGTTAGCCGTAGAACCTGGTTCTGTTAGCATTCTTTCCACCGGTTCCGAGTCACAGCTGCAGCTGGACCGGCGCCAGACGCTAATTGAGTTAGTCATCCCTCACATGCAGCAGCCGCTCAGCGGAACCAACCTTGGATTTCAGACTCCACGTCCTGAGATCCAGGGACTGCAGCAGACACACAGCGTTACCGTCGTCATGCCAACAGGCAGCAGGTGAGCAGTGAGTCATAAACATGAGTTATTTCAGCTAAATAATCCTGATTCAGGTTTAATCCTCTGACCCTCCTCCTGCAGAGAGAGGACAGGTGTCCATGTCCCACCTGATGTCTCCTCGGCTCCAGGACCGTCCTCCTCCGGTTCTGGAGCTCCTTGGGTCGGCGTTTCCAGCTCAGGCTTACTGGTCTCTTCTAACAACAAAAACACATCAGCAGCTTGTTTATTCTGCTATCAGAGTCACTTAAATCCTCTTTGGTTCTGATTCTGATGCTCAGGTTGAACTCCAATCCAGAGCAGAAGTGTACCTAATAAAGTGGCCACTAACATCTGGCTAAATGATCCCATCAGACCTCACCTGTTCTCTCCTCAGGTGATCCCCCCCTTCAGCACCGGCGCTGCTCCCAGCCCTGTTGGCAATGGCAACCCAGTCAGTTTAAATGGGACCGAATGACCCAGGAAGCCGGTTCCCCTTCAGAACCGTCCAGGAAGCCGGTTCTATATCAGAACCATCCAGGAAGCCGGTTCTACATCAGAACCATCCAGGAAGCCGGTTCTACATCAGAACCATCCAGGAAGCCGGTTCCCCTTCAGAACCGTCCAGGAAGCCGGTTCTATATCAGAACCGTCCAGGAAGCCGGTTCTACATCAGAACCGTCCAGGAAGCCGGTTCTATATCAGAACCGTCCAGGAAGCCGGTTCCCCTATCAGAACCGTCCAGGAAGCCGGTTCCCCTTCAGAACCGTCCAGGAAGCCGGTTCTATATCAGAACCGTCCAGGAAGCCGGTTCCCCTTCAGAACCGTCCAGGAAGCCGGTTCTACATCAGAACCGTCCAGGAAGCCGGTTCTACATCAGAACCGTCCAGGAAGCCGGTTCTACATCAGAACCATCCAGGAAGCCGGTTCTACATCAGAACCATCCAGGAAGCCGGTTCTACATCAGAACCATCCAGGAAGCCCGTTCTACAGCAGAACCATCCAGGAAGCCGGTTCTACATCAGAACCATCCAGGAAGCCGGTCCCCTTCAGAACCGTCCAGGAAGCCGGTTCCCCTTCAGAACCGTCCAGGAAGCCGGTTCTATATCAGAACCATCCAGGAAGCCGGTTCCCCTTCAGAACCGTCCAGGAAGCCGGTTCCCCTTCAGAACCATCCAGGAAGCCGGTTCTATATCAGAACCCAACCCCAGAGCAGAACCTTAAAGGTAAAGATCCTCTGCTGCAGCAGGCGGCCATCAGACCCAATGAAACCCACTGAGGTTTGGGGTGTGAATACTTTTCAGGCTCCAGCGCCCCCTTCAGGTTGGTTATCGAACAATGGGAATCAATTAATTCTGAAATTTGACCTTTATTACAAGAAAAAAAAATACTTTCTCTTTCTTGGTGTCATTTTTATAACTGTTAGCAGCTGATGAGAATAACTCAACATAATACCTGACCTTTGACCCCAAATCTCTGTTGGAGAAATGGAGGAGGTTCAAGCTATCTCTTCCAGCCGTCATATCCTCTACTCCAACGTCTGTCTAACCGTACTGCCAGACAGAGGTTTAAAGAGGAGTGGCAAAAACAAAGGAGCTGGATTAGCAGATGGGATGTGTGGCGTATTCTCTGATGCCTGGATGTTAAGCGTTTAGCATGTCGGGGAAGTCTCCATTCAGAGGGAAATTCAGATCAGGTGCAAGACTGACTGCTACTGGAGACCCTTCCAGCAACATCTCCTTTTGGGAAAGTCTTGTAGAATCTAAGTAAATGGAAAAAGGAGCTTCAACTGAAACCAAAACATTTTCACTGTTTTATTAAAGTACAGACATGAAATACATGAAAACAGAGCAGAAACCTGCAGAGTGTCTGACTGATGTGGTTTACAGGCCGACGTCACCAGGAGGAGGAACCCAGAGCATCATGAACTCCAAACATTTCACTACAAACTACAAGCTCAAAACATTCAATAAAATCCATGAAATAAAACAGAAATTAACTTAAACCAAAGAAATCCTAACAACCAACCACATAAACATGAGGTCAGATCTTTATATTAAATGTATCAAGTTTATAATGAACTAAAGTTTCTACCATTCTAGTTTCATGCTTCTGCATGTGAGTTAAGAGGCTTTTTATTGATTGTTTAAAGACATAAAGCTGACAACAGTTGCCATGATTACAAGTTGAATGTTTGTGAACCAGCAGTAAGGGGGTGGAGCTTCTGATGCAGCGCAGTCTGTTTGTATAGCGCCCCCTGCTGGTCCCCCGTGTAAACAATCAGTTACACAACAGGAATATTCAAATGCTGCTGGGTCTTCTCCACTCATCCTTCCAGCTGTCTGTTTCATACAGTGGTGGACAAACGTCTGCTACGAGAGGAGCTCATTTTTAGCTTAGCACTTTAGCTAATTAATTGGTTGTTTTGTAAACTTTCAGTTGAATAAAGTGTGATATCTCTGTTGAAGTTCTCGTTATTGACTGTTGAGCAATTTTAGCATTAGCTTCTGCTACATATCGTGTTAGTGTAGTGCCTTAGCGCTCCACTACCGCTTTAGGGTTAGCACAGCTAACTTTTTAGTTAGCAGTTCCTACCACTGGTTTTATGCAACATTTTTTAGAGGTACAACGCTTTGTAGCAACTTTTTCAGAAGTTGAGGATGTTTCCTAAAGTCTTTGAGATCCAAGACTTGTTTTTTTGGCAATTAGTGCATCAAAATGACCCTCTCTTCAATTGGCCCAAACTGGGATCAGAACTGCAATCTGGGAAGGTCTGTAAAGCTTTTAGGATAAAAAATATAGAATTAATACAATTTTATATTTGTTATGATCACTTTTATGATTATCCCCATAGATCATCCAAAACACGCAACTATGAAGAAAAATAAAGTGGCAAGGAGTATCTACATGAAGCACCAGCTGATATAAACCAAACACCAGAGAGAGCTGATGGTAGAATGGTTGCCTGGGTTTGAATCCCGACCTGGGGTCCTTCTGTATGTCTATGATACATGTGATACGATCGGGAGCAAGACTGACTGCTACTGGAGATCCCTCTAGTAGCAGTCAGAGTACCTGGGGGTACTCTCCAGGTACCTGGGGGTACTCTCCAGGTACCTGGGGGTACTCTCCAGGTACCTGGGGGTACTCTCCAGGTACCTGGGGGTACTCTCCAGGTACCTGGGGGTACTCTCCAGGTACCTGGGGGTACTCTGGATCCCATGGCCCAACATGGCTTTATTCCAAGTTTCCTTTAGCTCTGCGTGTGCATGATTGGGTATTCAATAACAGGTGACTTGTCTAATGTGACAAGTTACCTTTTGAAATCTTTACTTATCTGTCAAAATAAAAGTATCTGATTCAACTTGCTAAGAGTTGGATACAGAGGAGAACTGGTGTCATCCCCGTACTAACCAGTGCAATACTCTACTAGTGAAGTGTTGATCCACAGCTGCTTTGCTGTGACACACAAGAGGCAAACATTGTACCTCTTGTGGCACGTAAAAGTCAGTGCCAAGGGTTGTCTTGGATTTCAGGTTCATCAGCTTATTCAACTGTGACCATTAATGCACAAAATCCTATAACTCCGAAGTACACAGCAACAGTATTTACACGGACTCAGCCACAGCGGCCAAAAACTTAGTCCGTTTGGGTTCATAGCCTGCCTACCACCCGTCACCCCTCTATAGAGACCAAACAGAATTTGGCTCCAATATCCCAAGAGGTACAACACTTGCATGTGTCCAAACAATTCCAACCCAGATAAACCTGGTTTTTAAACCAGGAGTTCAAATGTTTCCCTGGACTATAGAGTTGGAGCACCGTCCATTCATCAGTCAGTTTTTAGTCCCATCAGCAACCATCTTGTCCCTCTTGATGGCTGCTGGAGCTAAAGATCGGGAAGCATTGTAGTTCGTCTCTGGAAGGTCTTGTCTCTTCAAGTCATTCTTTGTGGCATTTCGTTGCTTCTCCTTGGTCGACCTCTCGGCCTCCATCTTCTCCTGGAGGGCCTTCTCTCTAGCCAGCCGCTGTCTCTCCATCAGTTCCTTCTGTCTGGACAGCCTTTGTTTCTCCAACTTGTCCCTCTCCTGCTTCTCCCTTTCCTTCCTGAATGCCAGGTCTTTCTCTGATCTCTCTTTCTCCTGAGCCCATCTAGCTCTCTCTCTAGTAATCCTCTCCCTCTCTTCCTTCTCTTTAGTCGCTCTGTCTATCTTTTCCTTTTCAGATTTTTCTTTGGCCATTCTTTCCCTTTCTTTAGCAATCCTTTCCAGTCTTTCTTTTTCGGCCTTGTCCAATTGTTCTTTGTCAATTTTTTCTTTTTCTAGTTGCTCCTTCTGTTTGGCGATTCTCTCTCTCTCCTTACTAAGTTGTTCCCTCTCTATTCTTTCTTTCTCTGTTTTCTCCTTTGCGACCCTTTCACTTTGGATCTCCTTCTCCTTGATGAGGCGCTCCCTCTCGCTTCTCTCTTTTTCTGCCCTCTGTCGTTCCACTTGTTCCCTCGCTAGTCTCTCCTTCTCCAGTTTTTCCCTTGCAAGTCTCTCCTTCTCCGCCTTTTCCCTCGCTAGTCTCTCCTTCTCCGCCTTTTCCCTTGCAAGTCTCTCCTTCTCCAGTCTTTCCTTTTCCTCCTTTTCCTTCTCCGCCTTTTCCCTCGCAAGTCTCTCCTTCTCCGCCCTTTCCCTCGCAAGTCTCTCCTCCTCCGCCTTTTCCCTCGCTAGTCTCTCCTCCACCCTTTGTTCTTCTATCCTTCTCTCTTCTTTCAGTTGTTCCTGAGCTGCTTCCAGGTCCTTCATCTTCTGTGCCCAAGCCGCCTCCCTCTCCTGCTCCTCCTCAGCCAGGAGCGCCCGGATCTCGGCCAGTGCGATCCGAGCGATTCTCTTGGCCTCCATCTTCTCGTGGATCAGCCTCAGCTCCTCCCTCAGAGCCGAGCGCAGCTTGATGCCTCGGATCAGAGGACCCGAAGTCTGAGCTGCAAGATTTCAGTCTACCGGTTAGAAAGGACCATCTTCCACAGACAGCAACGAGGATGTGCGAGACACGTTAGTATTTATGGTTTCAACTGAAAACTAACATGAACTTGAGTGACATCTTTTTGTTTGTTTTACTGACTGGAAACACAGACATGATATTAAAGGTGCCTATTGTCATCACAACATAACCATGCTTATATCACTCAAGACTCAAACCTTAACGTTAATAAGATATTCAGCCTGTTGGAGGAATCATCTCCAACTTGATCTCATCTGCCTAGAAGACATAACTTTGTCCTTCCAAACAGCTGACTGGTTCTGTCATGACCATTAACCTGCTTCAGCATGCAACAATTAGGATCAATTAGTGACGCTAATTCTTTCATGAAAATCATCCATTACAGGAAAGCCAAGCATCAACATTTCCACACTCTGGTTGCTAGGAGGCAGTAGATTTTAGTACCTTTGGTTTGGTTTGTTTCAGCCTCTCCTGAAGTCTCACCTGGTGCTGAGAGCAGAAACAACTCGTCAAACTGATGAGGTCGTCTACATTTACTCTCATGCTGAACACAAGCCACCCAACTATCTCACAGGCGAGCATCAGGGAACCTCAACCAAAGCTGAGCAAAAGGCTTTCTGGGAGCTAACCATCTCCAAAGACTAATAAAAATGTTAACCGTTCTGCATTCAGCATGAACAGCTCATGATTAAACATACCGAGCGGCAAAACAACAAAACCATGCGATTTAATGGCAGGAACTCCATGCAGATCAAGAACCGTCATGAACATTTCTTGATCCATCAAGAAATCAGCTGTCGATCAGAATCAGCCACGTTCAACCCAACTGGTGACCAATGGGCCACGTTCAACCCAACTGGTGACCAATGGGCCACGTTCAACCCAACTGGTGACCAATCGACCACTTTCAACCCAACTGGTAACCAATCGACCACATTCAACCCAACTGGTAACCAATCGACCACGTTGAACCCAACTGGTGACCAATCAGCCACTTTCAACCCAACTGGTAACCAATCAGCCACTTTCAACCCAACTGGTGACCAATCGACCACTTTCAACCCAACTGGTGACCAATCGACCACTTTCAACCCAACTGGTGACCAATCAGCCACTTTCAACCCAACTGGTAACCAATCAGCCACTTTCAACCCAACTGGTGACCAATCAGCCACTTTCAACCCAACGGGTAACCAATCAGCCACTTTCAACCCAACTGGTGACCAATCGGCCACTTTCAACCCAACTGGTGACCAATCAGCCACTTTCAACCCAACCTGTGACCAATCGGCCACTTTCAACCCAACTGGTAACCAATCAGCCACTTTCAACCCAACTGGTGACCAATCAGCCACTTTCAACCCAACTTGTGACCAATCGACCACTTTCAACCCAACTTGTGACCAATCAGCCACTTTCAACCCAACTGGTGACCAATCAGCCACTTTCAACCCAACTGGTGACCAATCGACCACTTTCAACCCAACTGGTGACCAATCAGCCACTTTCAACCCAACTGGTGACCAATCGACCACTTTCAACCCAACTGGTGACCAATCAGCCACTTTCAACCCAACTGGTGACCAATCAGCCACTTTCAACCCAACTGGTGACCAATCGGCCACTTTCAACCCAACTGGTGACCAATCAGCCACTTTCAACCCAACTGGTGACCAATCAGCCACTTTCAACCCAACTGGTGACCAATCGGCCACTTTCAACCCAACTGGTGACCAATCAGCCACTTTCAACCCAACTGGTAACCAATCGACCACTTTCAACCCAACTGGTGACCAATCGACCACTTTCAACCCAACTAGTGACCAATCAGCCACTTTCAACCCAACTGGTGACCAATCAGCCACTGTCTCTTTGTAACCAGTAAACTCACCAGGACCAAAACCAGTCAGCAGATTTTGGAGCAGCCACTCGTTAAAACTGAACTGAATCATGTTTTTGTGGCCCAGGAGAAACAAAACAATCAACTCCAAACTCCAGGATGTTAAATACAGCAATCCCTTTTCTACAAACGCCTAATAAAACATTGGTTAGTTTACTGTTAAACAGGTAAAAATAAAGCATTAAAATTTGGTGTTTAGTTAAAACTGTTACTAAATGTTAAACTGTTGAAGAGGTTGAAGGTGTTTCCAGCTGAATCAGGTCCAGCAGACATGCTGTCAGGTTCAACATGGAGTTACCACTGTTACCTCTGCGCCTCCCTCTCTTCTTCTTCTCCTCCTCTACGGAGTTCAGAAACAGAAACACGCATCAGGTGAGCGCGGCGCTCCAGACAGACCCAAACCCAGCCAACCGTACCTGTTCTCATCCGCTCAGAACTTCCTCTGAACGTCCTCTGATCTGAGGGGAGAGAGCTGCAGCTTTAGCTCAGGAAACAGGAAGAAACAGCAGCTGATGAAGTTCATGGAGGTTAAAGGTCACAGGAGGGATATCAACAAGGGTGCAGCTGGTTTCAGGTTTAATAAACGAGGTTAACCTTATTGGTCATAAAACACAAAGTGTAAACACACCAACCATGCAGTTGATAGAAACTGCATGGTTTCTATGAACCGTTCAGGTGTGAGACTAAAACAACCTGAGATTTTACTGACACGATGCAGGAAGAGACGTTAACGCCTGAAAATAAACCGAGTTAAAGACACGATCATGTTCAAGCAGCCAGCCAATCAGAACGCAGCAACGTGTGCATTCATTTAAACAGAAAGACATGATTTGAGCTTAAAGAGCAGAAGATTTTAATGTCAATACTGTTTACTCATAAGTATTCTTGACTTGTCTCATAATATGACAATAAAATCAAAATGAACCAAGAATAAAGTCGTCATAATGTCATTTTATTTTACATGACTTTGGTCACGTTTGATCTTGATTATCCAAGTCTTTATCTCATTAAAACCAATTTTTTCTCATATTTTTAAAACTTTTTTAAGGTACTATTGCCTCTTTGTTTTTCTAATATTAAGACTTTATTGTGAAATTAT
This sequence comes from Poeciliopsis gracilis, assembly GCA_911649635.1. Taxonomy (NCBI): domain Eukaryota; kingdom Metazoa; phylum Chordata; class Actinopteri; order Cyprinodontiformes; family Poeciliidae; genus Poeciliopsis; species Poeciliopsis gracilis. Next base: position 699,012 of record CAJVRI010000136.1, read on the forward strand.
TAAAATTCTAATATTATTATGATAATTCTTAGCCTGGTCCTAATAATCTGCTGTACCGAAACAACAAATTGCATACATTTTTATTTATCTAATAATAGCTCAATAAATAAAATCTGACATAAAATCATGTGACATTATGTGGTTATATGACATTAAATGTTGCAAACTTTTAATTTGAGCTAAATATGAATTATTTTTCTTTCTAATCAGCTTGTATGAAGATGAAAACTGGTTATATTATTAAAAGTGACCGAATAAAACAGTGTTCATCTCTTCCTCTTCAGTTCTCCTTGTTTGTTGTACTTGTCTCCAGAACCCAGTCTGCCCAGTCTGCCCAGTCCGGTCCTGCAGTGGGAACGGGAGCTCCGGCTCAGACCCGCTGGATCTGGTTCTATGCCGTCAGACTGCCTGCTTTCTGTTCTACTGGTTCTGCAGGTCCAGAATGACCCCTTTGACCTCCACATCATCAGCGGCGGCCTCTCGCCCTTCCTCCTCCTCCTCTTCCTCACCTCGAGGTGCGGGGGGAGAAACTACATCATAAAGGAAGGTGAAGAAGCCATAGATCCAATCAGAGCCCTCCTCTGCTAAAATGTTCAGAACCTCTTCGAGCGACTCGCCGTTGGCGCTACGGCCGCCATCTTTGGTCAGGCCTGACGAGAGAGAGGGAGAGAAAAGGAGGGAGAACGGGATGGAGGGGAAGATGGAGGACTGGAAATAAGGAGGAGATGAAGAAAAGAAAACGGCAGGTTGGAGAAAAGGACGACTGGAACGAAACCAGGATGAAAAAATAAAGAAATGATCAATGAGGGAGAAAGATCGAAAGTTAAAGATGATCCAGAAACATCAGAAAAACATTTTCTCTCAGTCTCGTCTCGTCAGCTGAGCCGGTGAAACGGCGCCCTCTGCTGGTCACAGACACGCTTCATCTTCCTCTCCTCTTCCAGCCTGATTCACTGACCAGATGCAGCTTCTGGGTACAGAAGAGCTGCAGAGATTCAATCTACGAACAACTAAACGTCTCCGGACAGTAACACAGTCGGTTCTGGACCGGACCGGACTGGACCGGACCGAACTGGACCGGACTGGACCCACAGAGGAGGAAAAACACGTCATACAATCAGAAACTACTCAAAGACGCTTCATTTCTGCTCTTAATGCTCTAAAGTTAGGGATGGACACTTCAGACCGATGTTAACCTAACCTTTGACCTCTGACACTGCTTCAGTGAAACACCCAGTAACCCTGCATACGGTCACATGACCAAACAGAAACAGAAACTGTTCATGTCGGCCCAGTTTCACTGATCAGACTGACGTTCATTTTGTGCATCCATGTCAAAGGTCAACTTGATTCAAATCTCTTGGAGTTCCACAAGGATCAAAGCTTGGTCCCGTTGCAATAAATCAATCAATCACATCATAATTTGAAACAAGATCAATAATTTCCATTTGCATCATTTGTCATTTTTCTCCTTCAAAAACTGGATGATAAAAATCTTCAATCTGCTGTTTGTCCATTTTATTTGTTGTTTCTGTTCTTCTACTTCTTTTGGATGTTTAAACGTTTTCCAGCTCCATTGTTAAATTAAATTAGTCCTTTATTGATCTTTGAGGATCTGCTATTATTATGGCATTATTACCATTATATTCACTGAAAATGGTTTGAAAACAACATTCTCCTTCATGGCAGTGATGATGCTATTTGCCCTAATATTAGTGATCAATTGAATCTTTTTCACCGCGCTGCTCATTGATTTTTATCAATCATTGGTGAATCTCCAGTCAGCCTCCAACTTTCACTGCAATAAAACTCAAACTTCACCAGCAACGACAGAAACACTGGAGGACGTTCATGCGTCTGAAGGTTCGACCAGCCGGTGCTGTTAGTCTATGAAGGATGAGCTCAGGGGTTAAAGGTCACCAGGTGATTAAAGGTTTAAGCCCAGGCCTTCATATAAACCACATCAGTCGTTTAGCGAGGAGGAAATGGACTTGCCGAGCAGAACTTTGGCGTCCTCCACGTCGAAGTCTCCGTCTCCATCCGTGTCGTAGGCGGCTAGTTTCCCTGAGGAAGAGGAGTTTCCAGTCAGGATGAAGGCTTTCACATTAAATCGGTTAAACAGTTTAACTTCCTGACTGTCAGAAGATCCCAGCTTGTTGAGTTAGCATGTACGCTAACCGCTCATTCTGAGATCAATAAAGGATTAAAACAGATCATTTACGACTCCGTAAGCCTGAGGTGGCTATGCTAACTAGCCTTAGCATTCCTGGCAGACTGCTATCAGAAAGAAGCTGCAGCATAGCAGAGAGAAGGGGAGAGGCTGGGAGAAGCACATATACAAGCATTATAGGCAGCACTAAGACCCGCCTCCTGGTTCTGATTGGTTGTTTTATTAATAACAGGTAGAAAATGGTTACAGAGTTTACAGGTGAAGCTAAAACTTGCTTTTGGAGTTCTGAGTATATTTAGAGAAAAAGCAGGTTTTTTTGAGTCCATATTTATATAAATGTTTTCATTTCTGTACAGTTTTGGCTTCATTGCTGCTCCGACTGTCGTTCTTTCATCATGTCGACTGTTTTGAGTCTCTATACTTCAGTTTAGACACTGAACGATTAACTGATTACTAAACCAGCCGATTATTTCAATAATTAATTCATTATTTCAGCCCTATTTGAATATAAATTCTCTTTTTCATATTTTTCCAGTATAAACAGTTGAAAATCATGAATCATTTTCCATCAGCTGCTCTGAAACAGGCGACATAAAATCAGTTTATATCTGTGAGACGATGCAGACGTTCTTCACGTCGCACCGGAAACGAACTGCGAGTGTCTTGTTGGGTTGAAACTTGTATTTTATGTTGTTTTATTTTTTACAATTTAAAAATCATTAAAAAATGTAAATCATAAAATTAAAAACTTTTGTGAAAACTAACAGATCTGAGGATGAAACTGAGAATTAGTTTGGGTTTATGAGGCTGTGAAACTGCAGCTTTCTAAACACAATTTGAAACGTTTCTCCATGCGAGATGTGAAGTTTGACTGGCTGGCGATGAAAGACGAAAAACGTTTCAGAGTCATGAGATCAAAGGAGATGAAAGAGCAACACGATGCAGAGAGGAAGGATGTGGTGAGGATGACTGTGGTCGTCTGTCAGCCTGAACCTTCAGAGAGACAGAAGCAACCACAGAGTCAGAACCAGGTTAAACCGGGTCAAACCGGGCCGAACCGGGTCAAACCAGGCCGATCAGAACCTGCAGGCTGCAGAGAGGAAGTTGAGGCTTCATTGAAGCAGACAGGCTGGAGCAGTTTGTCTGCACAGCCGCTCAGTTCCCCTTATTTCAGCTAAACCGCAGTGAGATGTTTCAGTTTGATGGCGGTTCCCTCTTTGGGAGCGCTAAGCTAACTCGCTAACTGAGCCCTGCAGGAATCAGGCTGAGGGAAAACGGGGCGAAACGCTTTCATACCTTGCAGAACTTCAGAAAAGTTCATACGAAACTCCTGCGCCCTCGCTGCATGCAGAGGAAGAGGAGGAGGGATGAAGGCAGAGGAGCAGAGCGGTTAGAGACGTAACAGAGCAGCTGCTCGGCCCTGTGGGGCGGCCATCTTACCCAAGACTCTGTCGTAGTCCACGATGTCGAAGTAGAAAACAGCCACGGAGCTCCAGACACCCAGCAGAGCCACGAGCACCAGCCAGGTGAACATGGAGAACCTCGGACCCCCATCCGCCGCTCCGGGTCCGGCTTCGGCCCGCTTCCCATTCTTATGCTCCACAGGAGCCGGCCGGCCATCTGCACACATCACCAGCAAACAAAATCACAGATCTACTGATTTATCTTCTATAAACCTGTAAACGCCTGGGTGGACCTAGCCCCGCCTTTGAGGCACAGCTCCTCCCCCCCTCAGCTCCTTCAGACTAGCCAGCTGCAATTAGCAAACCACTGGTGGAGCTCCGGAGCTCTGAGTAGATTTTTTATTTAGTTTTTTATATACTTATCAACACTATAATCATATTGTGACAGACATGAGACAGATCATCTGTGAAAGCAAATCTCCCAGTGCTAACTAGAAACAACCAATCAGAGGCAGGAGGCAGGTCTTAGCGCTGTCAATCAACTTCCTGGGTCTCTTTTACACTGTAGCTAGCATAGCATGTTGTGAATGCTCAGACTAGTTAGCATAGCCTCTAATGACAGCAGATAAACAGTTTTCCTATAACATTAAGTTGTTTCTCCACAATTAGCACATTTGGCAGCAAGTACATGGGGGTAATTGACAGCACTAAGCCCCTCCTCCTGGCTCTTTGTAACGAAGGCATTCAAAAAGTTTCTGATCTCATCTTCAGAGTTTATAACTCAGTTTGTAGTTTTTATAAACTCTGAGGTTTTTAACTCGGTTCTGACTGCTGCTCTGACCCGGTTCTACAGCAACCTGCTTGGTTCCTGCTGTGGCTCAGCTTCAGGAGCTTCAGAATAAAACTCAAACTGGAGTTTTAAAATCATTCCTGACGTTCTGATTGGTTGCTGGTGTCCATGTGACCCTCCCAGTACCAATGGAGATGGTTCTTTGTTCTGGACCAGAACCAGTAGTTTGGTGGAACTGGAGTCCAATAGAAATCAGATCTGGAAACATGAATATAGAAGCAGCATTTCCACCTAACTGGACCAACTGGTTTCCGTTTGGCTGTTATTTCCTGGTTCCTGTTCGGACTGGTTGAGATACTAACTGGAGGCGGGCTCATGGAGCCCAACAGCCAATCAGAATGCTTAAAACTCCTGATTCAGTTTCTCTTCGACCTGCTGATAAGAACCAGTTGGACTGGTACCAGTGGTCGTTTATCACTGGTTCTATCAGGTCCACTGACCAGAACCGGTCCTCTACTGGATCAGAACCCAAACTGCTGCCAGAAGGACCTGGGTCGGGTTGACAGTCCGATTGGACCAGGAATAGAGAGAGCAGCTGTTCAGGACCGAAATATCTGCAGCTGATACCAGCAGCTGTCCATTTGGACTCCTATGGGTCAGAATCAGCACCGGTTCTGACAGGAACCCAGTTAGAAGTAAAAGCAGACCAGAACCAGAACCAGAGCATGCTAAGGCTCACCGGGTTCCTGGACCGACGGCTCCTCCACTGGACCGGCCTGCTCCTCGTTAACGCCTCCTAAATGAGCCCACCAGTTAGACCCAAACCCAACAGAACCAGAACCAGCTTCAGCTGCTGGGCCTACCCGTCTCCTGAAACGCCTCCTGCTCTTCCTCCACCTCCTCTTCCTCAGCGTGGATCTCCTCCACAGGAGGCTGGGAGGAAGCGCAGCGCTGCATGGCCCACCAAGCAAAACGGGTCCAGAACAGAACCAGGACCACACAGATATTCCTCCAGAACCTTAAAGATCCTCCAGCTACCTGGAGCTCAGAGAGCTGGTGATGAAGAGGGAAAAGCTCCTCCTCTTCCTCCAACAACAGCTCTGAGTTCACAAAGCATCAGAACCCGAGCCAGAACCCGGTCCGGAACCTGACCCGGTTTATTATTAGAGCTGACAAAACCCAGAGACGCTCCAGGAGAGCCTGGGATGCCGCAGAGCGACCTTGACTCCGATTCTCCTCCCCTGTCCGTCGCTTAGCAACAGAAAACAATAAAAAGAAATAAAATAAAAAACAGACAAAAGACAATAAATGTAATAAAAAAACATAAATAAAACTTTAAATAAAACATTTTAAATAAAATAAAGACAGACAAAAGGAAAAGATATTAAATAAAAAAGAAATAAAGAGACAAAATTAAAAACTAAAAGAGTCAGGAAGAATTCAGTTCTGCTAAAGAACCAGAACATTCTCCTGGTTCTGGACTCGACCCAATAGGTCAAAGGTAAAGAGCCTGGTATTTATGCAATATACAGGAAAAGATCCTGAGTTGGTTCACTAATATACATAAAACCCCAAAACTAAAATACCAAAGTCTGGTACCAGATGGTACCAGATGGTACCAGATGGTACCAGATGGTACCAGACAGTACCAGATTTATGTTTGTAAACAACAGAGCTGAGATGAACTTCAACCCCCACAGCCTGAGTTAAAATCACTGAAGCTAAAGACAGAAATCAACCAGCTACACCTACAGCTTCCTGTATGACCTCTGACCTCCAGCGCTGGGCCTGGTTGGAGCCGTGCGGTCTGAGCTGGTCACAGTTCTGGAGGTGAGATGTGTGAGGTGACAGGAAGTCCCCTCAAACACATCCTGCTTGTTTCAACTCTTAGCATCGATAGCAGGAGGGAGGAAAATAACTGATGGAGGTCAACCTGAAGAGGTCAACCTGAGGAGGTCAACCTGAGGAGGTCAACCTGAGGAGGTCAGCCTGAGGAGGTCAACCTGAGGAGGTCAACCTGAGGAGGTCAGCCTGAGGAGGTCAACCTGAGGAGGTCAGCCTGAGGAGGTCAACCTGAGGAGGTCAACCTGAGGAGGTCAACCTGAAGAGGTCAACCTGAAGAGGTCAGCCCAGGAACAACTACCACCCCACAACACCAATTCAAGTCAAAAATACTTTATTTATCTGTCATGTAGCCCAAGTATCGCCAGTGAGTTTTTGTGCTAGCAGATCCAGGGAGCAGAGGTGATGATGCTCCATCAGCTCTGCTTCTCCACCTCCTCTGCTTTTGCCGCTCCTCCTTAAATCTCTGTCAGCCTGCATGGTTAATATTCCCTTAGTATTGAATTATTTAATGTTTAAAGTGAGCGTGTCGGTGTTTCTGGAAGCACTTCAGACCCAGTGAAGCTTTTCAGAGAATCACGGGAAACAAGAGTCCTAACAAACATGACTGAGGGTCAACAACCTCTCCGAACACGTTAGCAGAAACGCATCTGCGTTTCCCTCCATTATTAACAACCCGCATCATTACTCAGATTACTAACACAAAACATCCTTTAGAAACACACAACATCCAGCAGAGACCGCGAACATCCAGCTTAGCCTCTGTTAGCAGCATAAACACAGCTGGTAGCGGCGCTAGCTTAGCGCCTAAACTGACTCCATTCGAAATTCTGCTCGTTTTAGAAACTCTCCTTCATGGTTGAAATAGCAAACAAAAAATGGAAATTATGACTGAAACACTATAGCATAAAACACCCAGAAGAATTCGGCGTTACCAGCATCAACACATTTGGATATTTCTATTTATTTTCTTAAGTTTTTAAGCTGTTCTGATCGCTAATTAGGAGGTGGTTTAGCCCCCAAAACAATAATCTAAACATCTGAAAGGCAGAACTGAAAGCCGAAATGAAGTGATTGATAAGTGTTAGGACACCATCGGGTTAATATGTTTGGGTTTATTTCTGTAATCACTTCAAATGAAAAAAACTTAAAATCTCAAAGTCCTCTAATGGAGTTTCGCTTGAAGGAGCGTCTCGAGCGCATAGTAAAAAAAAAAAACATAACCAACCTCTTTTATTGTGAGTTTTTGAATTCTTCTTCTGCGCCATTTCTTCCTGAGTTCCCCGCTGTTTGCCTCCAGCTGAGCAGCAACAACATGCACCTCCAAGCCGCCGGAAAGCCCTCTAAATCGGACTGAAGCTGCGGATCTCCTGCCTCTCGGTGATGAAACGACCAGTTCCCCCAAAATCTCCTCTTCACTTGGATACCAGCAAAGCCGAAGTCCATGGTAACCGTGACTGGCATCGGCCCGACCAATCAGAGTGCCAGAAACAACACGGAGGCGGGTGTTGGGGCTGGTTCTCCTCTGGGTTGACCAATCAGATTGCGAAGCAGCTTCCCGGCGTTGCCTCTTTTCTTTGGAAAGGAGGGAAAACGTGGCAGAAGGAGGAGAGGAGTTTTAAACATCTGGGGCGGAGAATCCTATTAATGATCACACCGCTGCCTCCATTGAGAATACTTTAATTACAAGTGAGAAAAAACAACAGCAAACAATAAAAAATCAGCATTAATGTAATTAGGATGCATAAGAACGGATTCTGTCCTGAGTTTTTTCGTTGAGTTTTTTTCCCATTTATTAACCTTATATAAATAAGACATCTCATACCTTTAACAGCTTTACTTTAAGTTCATGTTTTCCTCAACCACCTCACGTTACCTTATTAAGTTTAAAGTGAATAAATCAAATAACATTCAGACAGGAGAATATTGATTTTAATGCACCGATAAGGAATTTTAACTAAATAAACTTAGAAAATATGCTTGTACTTACATATTAAATCCGCATGAGGGCGCCATCGTAAAATCTCATGTAAAAAAAAATCCCCGTCAATAAATTCTGACTCTTTCACAGGTTCAAACTTATTTGCTGATTTCCTAATCAAAATGTTTTTATGAGTTTCTGTTGAATAGTTCAAACCTTCACATTATTTCTGTCTTCACATGGAAAATGGATGAACAGGTTCTCATTAATCCATCTGTTTTCTGCTGGTGCCTCTGCAGCGAGGCGGGGTCACCTGGACAGGTGGCCAGTCTGTCGCAGGGCAACACAGAGACAGACAGGACACACACACACACACACACACACACACACACACACACACACACACACACACACACACACACCTAGGGAGAATGTAGAGGCCAATTAACATGTCATGTTTTTGTGGGAGGAAGCTGGAGAACCCACCATGCAAACTGTGCAGAAAGGTTCTCATAATATGTCAGCATATTTCTACACATTTCTAATGTTTCTAAATCGGTTCTGAGTTGGTAAATTCCTCCCAGGTGAGTTTCTCTGTTAATGGAGGAACAGGAGGCACAAATGAAACCAAACGGACAGTAACATTTCAAGCAGGTGTCAAAGGTTTTAGTTTTCCTGTTACATTTTTTCCCTCCACTCATCTTTAGAAACAGCTGTAGGACAATTGTCGTGTCTCCCTTTTTCCTTTAATACACAAATTTAACATTTTCCCACGAAGTTACAAAAGTAAATAAACTTTCTGTTTGTTTTTGGGAAAATCCGCTTGAAGTCTGACTTGATTCCAGCAACAGTACCTAAAACGAACAGCAGGGGGAGACAAAAGCTTTATGGGTTGAATTGTAAAATGTTTATGGACACAAAATGTCACATTAGCTCTGCTTATACTCAGATATATGATTAAATGTAGAATCATATTTCTATCTATGATGAAGTTCCTGATGTTTGGTGCTGAGTTTTATTCTTGGATGACCTGGAACTTTAAATGTCTGCAGTTTATACAAATTAAAACAGATGGCAGCAGAAGAAAAGCAATGACAGAAACAATAAAAAATAAAGAAAAGAAAAATAAAGAAAAAAATCAAGAAAATGGAAAACAAACAAAAAAATATAAAACTTCCACAGATGATCAATGTAAAAATAAAAAAACATACAAGAGGACAAAATGAAGACAAACAAACATGGAAGGTTAAAGTTACTACAACTAAAATAAAACTAAACAAAAACATAAAAAAGTTTTTTAAAAATCACAAACAATTTCAAGAAGAAAATTAAAGTTACAGACATTAGAATAAAAAAAATCCAATAAAATAAAGAGGAAAAAACAAACAAATCAAAAAATAAGAACTAAATGAAATAAAAATAGTAAGAATAAAAATACAAAACAAAATTGAAGTTAAAGTTATAACAGTCACTAAAATAAAAAATAATTTAAAAAAATCAAAGGAAGGGAGATAAAGGAGCAAACTCAGAAGTTAAACTGACTGAATCACTGAATCACTGACTGACTGACTGAATCACTGACTGACTGAATCACTGACTGACTGAATCACTGACTGACTGACTGAATCACTGACTGACTGACTGACTGACTGACTGAATCACTGTGACTGACTGACTGACTGAATCACTGACTGACTGACTGACTGACTGACTGACTGACTGTCTGACTGACTGACTCGGTCCGGTTCTTCTTCTCCACGCTGCGGTTCGGCCGGTCAGTCAGGCGGCGCTCTGCTCCAGGAGTTCTGGTTCTGCAGCTCCTTCTTGTCTCCTGGTTCAGAGGAAACTCAGCCAAACTGTCCACGCGGTCCCCGGTCATCCCAGCGCGAGAAAAACGGGATTTATGTCCCAACCTCGCGATACTCTCCTCCCACCGCGCTCTCTCTCCCTCCCGCACCGGGGGCGATCAAGCGGCGGGGATGACGGGAGAGTGTCCGGACAGCCCCAGCAGCCCGCGGACGCCCCGACACGCACCAAGCCCCGCGCTCCGTCTGCACTCAGCGCGGCTCCGGTTCTCCTGCTGCGGAGGGAAATCTGACCCGGAACCTCCGGAACCAGCTCTGGACTTCCTACCTGTTCAGCCACCAGCTGCCCGACCCCCCACGGAGGACCCGCGGACACCCGGTCGCTTGTTTCTGGAGTTACCGGAGTTTTTGTGCGGGGCGATGCGGGAGCGGGCGGAGTGAAGCCGCCCGCCCGGTGCGCACTGCCTGTTCCCGGCGGAGAGGCGCGCAGCTCCCCGCCGCTCCTCTTCATCACCGCTTCTTCATCTGTTTGGATTGTGAGCCCGCGGGTCGGCCGGCGCTGGCCGCCCATGGATCCGCCGCTCCGCGCCTCCAGTGCGGGTCAGTGAGCGGGACGCAGCGGGATGTTGTGATTTAAACCCGCAGCTTTTACCGCAGGACTTTCACATGTAAGTAACCGCATTTTTGTCCTCATTCTGGCGGCTCAGGCGGCGCGTCTGGGCGCGAACTCTGACCTTTGGGTTCATCCTGGAAACTAAAACCAGCAGGAATTCAGAAATATTGTCTTTTTGTTTCCTGATAAAAGTTTAAAAATCCCTTAAAAATCCAACAGAGTCAAACTTTTACGCACAGAAATGGGTTTTTATCTGAAACATCTCCAGCCGGACTGCGGTTCCGGTTCGGACCCAGTCAAGGCGCTGGGTCTCCTGCGCAGCTCCGAGCCTCTCCTGAGACTCGGTTCCTACGCGACCGAGCCGCGCCGCGCCGCGCCGGGGCGAGCCGAGCCGAACCGAACCGCCGCTCTTTCCATTAATTAAGCGGCTGTTTGTTTGCGCTGCTGCGCGTCACTTTCTGGCCTGTTTTCGTCTCCAAGCGGACAAACTTGTGCGTTTAGCTCCTGATTTCCATAAGCTGACATTTACTGCCGCCCGGGAATATTCACAACTAAAGTCACAACCCGCTGAAGCTTTATTCATCCTGCAGGTGAAAATTCTTCAGGTGTTTCAGGGCAGAAATAATAAAAGAACAACAAAGATAAAATATGTTTTACATTTCTTCCTGCTGATGTTAAAATTATTTGAGTTTCATGTTGAAATCTGGGCCGTTTCTTCATGACTGAGGCAGATTTGTTTTGCTGTTGGGAGAAGAAATGAAGCGTAAAGGCTGACCTTTAACCTCCTGGATGTTTCATGTTCTGCAGCCTCTTTTTATTTGTCACATAAGATGAAAGAGAAGCTGCAGAAATATTAATATTTGCGTTTTATTTTTGATAAATCAGAGCTCCATTCAGAATCAGCTTCCAGATTCTGTTATTGTTCATAAATCTATAACTGCTTTATCTGTGCAGCTCCAGATTAATCTGTTAATATCATCATATTATATACAATCAGCAAATATTTCCCTTCATCTGACCTTCTACTACATTACAGATTAATAAATGCTTCTTATTGATATAAATTTAACAAGTGAGTTTAATTTCCATTAAAGGTTTATAGAAATAAGCAGATTCATGTGAAATGATCAGTTTTCTGTATTTAAGCTGAAACAGAACTGTTGCTCCAAATGTTGCCTGGTTTTCCTCCGTCTCGACTCCGAGGCGGTCCGGTTAGTCCGGATCCATCCGGTGGGAGAATCCCGACGGGAGCGTTTCCCTTCAGGTGGAGCCCAGGAAGGAGACGTCGGTTAGGATGAAAACCGAGCAGAGAAAACACGATGTGACGGCCGTAAACAGCCCGGACTCACGCTGGCCTCCGTCCCTCTCAGCCCTGTCAGGAAAACTGATCCAGGAATATTTAGAAAGGTTGGGATTGTTTCTGAGTTTCTCCTGCTGAATGACAAACGGCTCCAGTCTTTGCTCTGACTCATGTTTTGTTTTGTTTTTATGATAATTCAGAATTGAATGCCTGGTTCTGTTTGGAGATAAAAACAGAATTTCAAAGGTAACATTAATGTGTGAGTGATTTTTATTTCAGAGCAGATTTATGCACAGAAGTGAAAAATAAACCCAGAGCTCCATGAATGCAATCTGACGGATCCAGAAAGTTTCATTTTTATTTGCTGTTATTTTCTAATATGTTCCTATAATCATATCAGCTGATGATCCATCCCATCAGGTGCCTCACTGAGTCATATCGAGATAAATTCTATCAAATTTTATTATCATGGTGTCAAATTGCATCACATCATATGGTGTCACACTGAACCTTATTCTACTGAATCATATCATCATGTTGAATCAGTTCATTCTGAACATGAACAGGTTCATTTCATCCAGGTTAATGAAAACATTCATCCTTTCATAATTCAAAGCATGAAGTAATAAAATGCATTTTATTATTTTATCTACTGATTCAGTTCAGTTTATTTTCCACCTACAAACATGAAAATGAGAGAACTGGTTCAGTTCAGTCTGCAGAGAGTCGGTGTTCATATTCCAGCAGTAGCTCAGTGTGCACCATGAAGGAAAATGTTGCTGCAGGCGGAGCCGCAACGATTCCAGACCTCCACATGTAAAACACCGCGATGCTTCGTTAAACTTCGTGTTATTATCTTGCGCTGTTCCAGCCGGACGATTATTAGTGCTGCACGAGGCTCTCACTTCCGCCCCGATGCTAACCGCGGTTAGCATCGGGCGGAAAGAAGCGCCGCTGAGAAAGAGACGGAAAATGACGAAAGTGAGGAATAATTTCAAACTAAATGGAAAAGGAAGCATCGCTGCGCTCCTGCTGGTTTCCAGCTGCTAACAGGAAACTTTCATCTGAGCTCCTGATTCTGCCGACTTGGTGGCTGATTTCTGACTGAAGCGGCTAAAAGTGAGGAAGAGATTAGAAATATTAATCCTATAAATGTCTCATAGTTCTAACCTGATACTGAAAGCCAGGATTGAATCGTTTTGCATTTTAAACAAGTTTAAACGGAACCGTTTCTTATTCATTGGCTGTCAGAATAATCGATACATAACTTGATACAATAATCGTTTACAATGATGGTGGGATGATGGGATATCAATAATCTAAATGTTTTATTCGTTTGCTGGAGTTTTACTCACCTGGTAGAAAATGGCGCTGGGTTCCGCTAATGAACCTGACTATGAAGAGTCTGCTGGATCTGATTTTTTTGTCAATTTTTGCCTGTATTTCCTGTCAGGCCATCTTACAGCCGGTGGATTATAGAGAAGCTCTAAAGAGCTCATGAGGATATTCAACATGTTTTAGACGGTTTTTCTGAGTTTCTTCCTGTTGAACATTGTTCCAAATCGTCGGCCATGTTTGTTTGTGTTCTTCTCCACAGCAGCAGGACCAAACCTTTTGCGGTCATGTTTTGGTCCCTCAGGTTTTAAATATCAAATGAGAGTTTAAAACTCTTTTCAGGTATAAAGTGATGTAGTTTAAGGTAACATGATAACAATATTATCATGTTCCCTAAAAGCCCATCAGGAGTTAAAAACAGACTGAAACAGTGAAGTGAAGCAGCTGCAGCTCTGCAGGTTTACTGTCATTCTAGTTTGGGTCATTCTGCTGACCATCCGAGCCGGACTGCTGTGGTTCAGGTTGTCCCTCCCAGGTGAGCGGTGGGCGGAGCCTGCTGGCCTCAGGTGCTGCTGTGGTGGCAGGATTTCAATAAAGCGGTGGAAAAGAAGAGGCGCGTGGTTTCCAGCTCTGCAGCGAACCGTCAGCAGCTGCTGTGTCAACCTGCCACAGGTGTGTGTGTGTGTGTGTGTGTGTGTGTGTGTGTGTGTGTGTGTGTGTGTGTGTGTGTGTGTGTGTGTGTGTGTGCGTGCGTGTGTGTGTGTGAGATTACACCTTAGTTTGCATGAGTGCGGAGTGTGTGTGGACGCATCTCGGAGTGTTTGTTCGGAGCAGCAGACCTGAACGTTTATAATCAGACAGCAGCAGCTGTTTGGGCAGATCTCAGATCAGATTCCTGCTTTTATCTGAACAGCAGAGCAAACAGGAACCACACAGGTTCTGCTGATGATCAGAACCCAGATCTCTGGTTCTGCTTTTCCTGGAACTGCAGCAGAAAGTTTGTTTTGCGCCTCCAGAACCACGGCGCGGCTGATGGCCGCCCAGCGGATCGGGTTCCTCTCAGGCTGCTGCTGCTTCAGAGGCTCAAAGCTTCATGACGAGTTTAGATTCAGAACTTCAGGATTTTCAGGTTTTCTGTTCATTTTAGCTGCAAAAATCAAACAGACGCTTTTCATTCCTGCAGATTTTCAGCTAAAAATGGAACGTAGTGAAACATCTTTCAGCAATGACAGATCTCTGATTCACTGAACCATCCATCATCCATCCATCCATCCATCCATCCATCATCCATCCATCATCCATCCATCCATCCATCCATCAATCATCCATCCATCCATCCATCCATCCATCCATCCATCCATCCATCCATCCATCCATCCATCCATCATCCATCCATCCATCCATCATCCATCCATCATCCATCCATCCATCCATCATCCCTCCTCCATCCATCCATCCATCCATCCCATCCCTGCTCCATCCATCCGTCCATCCATCCATCCATCCATCCTCCGTCCATCATCCGTCCATCCATCCATCCATCCATCATCCGTCCATCATCCGTCCATCCATCCATCCATCCATCCATCCATCCATCCATCCATCCATCCATCCATCCATCCATCATCCATCCATCCATCCATCCATCCATCATCCATCTTAATGATGTTCATCCAGTGAAGTTGTTATGGTGATTTTCTCCTCAGGGAAGACAATCAGTGTGTTCCTGTGTGTGTCAGTGTGTGTGTGTGTGTGTGTGAGATGTATTTATAGGCAGCAGTCGGTTCTATAAAGTTTTGGACCGGGTTCAGAGGTCCATGTCTGGAGAGCTTTTAACAAACAGCTTCAGCTAATTATACAAAACAAATCTGAAAGCTTTTATTCAGTTATTAGAGGAAAGCAGTTAATTATATTCCAGCCGCAGCGTTTCAGACGCTCCTTCCCTCCAGCTCCAAACTTACATAAGCGACAGGTTTTAATGGGATAAAACAATCAGAGAAAGTGCTGCGGCGTTCAGAGCCAGCTCCGACTGCTTTAGTCGAGGCGTCTGGCGGCGCTGGCGGTCCAGAGGCCGCCGCCGCCGCCGCCGTGACTCACAGCAGAAATACCAGAGCAGCATGTCAGCCGTAATCCACTGTCAACGATCCTCTACAGTGACTGTTCACGGCAACGGACGGAGCTTAAACAGGAACAAAGGAGGCCGGGAATAAATCCTGATCAACCTCCAGAACCGGGTCTGGTTCTGCTGACTCAGCTCTCTGGATCACTCTGCAGGATTTAAGTTCCTGTCCAGTTAAGGTCTGAGCTTTTATTTTGTTTGGACCATCAACTTCCTGTCACTAAGGGTCACGAATCTTCAGCGCCAGTTTCCTCAGAGTGATGAGATGAACAGAAACGGCACTGCAGAGAAACTCAATAAAAACAAAAGTTCAGTAAAAATACTCCAAACTTTGTTTCACTTTTACTTTTGTTGCCACATTTATCAACATTTCAGTCAAAACAAACTGGCCAAAATCTGAATCAGCAGGTTGAAAGTTTTAAAGATCAGAAATCATCCAGAAACCTGCAGTCAGAGCACCGCTGGTCCAACCGGACCGGACCGGTTCCGCTGCCTCCTGGTACCGGACCCGGACCGGTTCCGCGCCTCCTGGTGCCGGCCCCGGACCGGTTCCGCTGCCTCCTGGTGCCGGACCCGGACCGGTTCCGCTGCGTCCTGGTGCCGGACCCGGACCGGTTCCGTTACGTCCTGGTGCCGGACCCGGACCGGTTCCGTTACGTCCTGCTGCCGGACCCGGACCGGTTCCGCTGCCTCCTGGTGCTGGACCCGGACCGGTTCCGCTGCCTCCTGGTACCGGACCAGTTCCGTTAAACGGGTCAGAACTTCCCGTCGCTGACCTCAGGTTGAACCCGCTCGGCTCATCCGGGCTTTTCCACCTCGGCCTTTGATGCAGAATCCAAACACCTGATCCCGGCGCTCCTAGCGAAACGCCGCGGCTCTGATGAATTCCCATTAATGCGGCAGAGGTCAGAGGTCGCAACAGGACGCCGCTGCGGCATGTGTTGTGGATTTTGCAGGAAGCAGCTGAGCGCTGATTTTTCTCCAGCTGCTCCGGGACTTTTGGGGCGTTTGTCTGTGCGGAGCGTGGATCAAACTCCAGTGTGGATCGGAGCGGTGTCGGTCCGGTCGGGCGGACTGGACCGACCCGACAGGGACGATGACCTGAACCGCCTTCCGCTCCTTTTGGTCCGAGAAGTTTCTGATCACAAGGAGGAAAAACGTCTGCAGGGATTTCGTCTTTTGTCATCAATGCTAACTGAAGAGCTAGCTGAGCTAACCCTAAAGCTAACCGCAAAGCTAACCGTAAAGCTTTAGCGTCTGTTCAGCTGCAGCGGAAGCTAACATGGCATTCAGAGGACGCTAAGGCTAAAGTGCTAGCTATAACCATGAGACCAGGGGAGCTCAAGTCCAGTCTAGAGCTGCCATCCTGCAACTCTGAGATGCTTCCTGCTCCAACACACCTGAATCCAATGAATGTCTCGTTACCAGGCCTGTTCATAGCTGAGCCTGGTTTACTGGAGTCAGGCTGCAACTAAAAGCTGCAGGACAGCAGCTCTGAGGACTGGACTGGAGCCCCCCTGCATTAGATCTACTAATGCACAGGTGTCAAACTCCAGAGCTCAAGGGCCACTGTCCTGCAACTTTTAGATGTGCCTCTGCTGCACCACCTGAATAGAATAATTAAGTCATTAGCAAGACTGGAGAACTGATCTACACAAGGTGGAGGTAATTAAGCCATTTCATTCCTATGTTTTGTACCTGTGGCACATTGAAAAACTGCAGGACAGTGGCCCTTGAGGACTGGAGTTTGACACCCCTGTACTGATGCTAAACTGCTAAACAAACGTAGTATTTTGAAGATGCTAAGGCTAAAGTGCTAACTAAACATTAGTTCTGCTAATGCTAAAGTGCTACACCAATATAGCATTTTGGGGAAATCATGTGTTAACTGTGAAATTTACTACGCTAACGCTAAGATGCTACACCAACGTCATACTTGGAGGAAGCTAAGGCTAAAGCGCTAACCATAAACATCAGTTCCACTAATGCTAAAGCACTAGTAATCAGGGAAGCTAATGCTAAGTGCTATCCAAGCACTTAGCTAGGCTAGCCACTGTGTGTCGATGACACAATGTGTCCCACAACAGATTCATCCCCTTCAAAATAAGAGCATGAATATAAACCTTTAGCTACTCTGAGTTCTTAACAGTTGATCAAACTTGAGCACAAATGTTGGACTGAAAGTTTTGTTCATATTTGTAGTGAAAATGCAGCTGAAAACCCAAAGCAGGAGATTTTATCTGAGCTCCTCCTGACTGATACCTTTCTGCTGTTTCTGATTCTCTGAGTGGAAAACCCTGAACATCTGATCGCAGTTTGTTTTTCTGCGCATTGAATCTAAATGCAGATCTAGATGCAGCAGAGATGCAGTGAAACACGGAGAGAAATCCAGATTCTCCAGTTTTAGCCTGGATTTGATCAGCCAATCAGGTTATTTCATTAGTTTCTGCTGTTTTGTGATTTAAAAGCGATGCGGGTGTGAAGTGTGTTTCATGTTGAGTCTGATCCGGTTGAAGCTCCTCAGCAGGTGAGCTCGGCCTCCTGCTGAGTGGTTAAACCTTCAGGGTTAATGAAGAACAGCTGCAGCGGCCTATTAAAGGCCGACTAAATCACACAGGGAACCACAACGCGCCTCCTGCGTGCGCCGACCTGAAGCGACCCCCGGCTGACCTTGAACTCGCTCGCTCTGTTTCAGGGTCTCATGATTGACCAGCAGCACATGGAGGCGCTCCGGTCGGCCTGGCGCTCCGGTCGGCATGGCGCTCCGGTCGGCCTGGCGCTCCAGTCGGCCTGGCGCTCCGGTCGGCCTGACGCTCCGGTCGGCATGGCGCTCCGGTCGGCATGGCGCTCCGGTCGGCCTGGCGCTCCGGTCGGCCTGGCGCTCCGGTCGGCCTGGCGCTCCGGTCGGCCTGGCGCTCCGGTCGGCCTGACGCTCCGGTCGGCCTGGGCTCCGGTCGGCCTGACGCTCCAATCTGATGCACATTCGCTGACAGCAAAGCTGCTTCTTGACTCTCATGACTATTTATCCAAAAACAGTTTCTGATCAGAAATGTATCTTATTTTGTCGGTTTATAGTTTATGATTAAATCATTGAAATTAACTTAATTATCGTAGAACAGAGAAAGTTTCATCTTCACCCAAAACAACTAGACGCCTTCCTTTGATATTTTTAAACATTTATTTCCTTCAGGAAGCCGTTTTTAATTTAAATGCTTTAAATTTAAACGTTTTAAATTTAAACGTTTTTAATGTACATGTTGGCAGAAACATGATTAATGTTGGTGTAGAAATTTGTTTCCAAGTTTGGCTGCAATGTCTGGAGTAACTTTTTAACCTGTGAAGTAACTAACTTGCATTTTCGCGGTTACTATGGCAACAGTGGGCGGGGTTTACATCAGATATCGGTATCGGCCCAGATGTTCTGAACGGCCCAGATGTTCTCCACGTTTCCTTCTGACCCAGACCTCCAGAACCAAAAGATTCTGCTGCGGCTCAGAACCGGTCTGCCTCTGAACCATCGGGTCAGACGCAACATCCAACCTGTTTGTCACCGTGGCGATGAGCTTAACAGGTTTCCTATTGATTCTGCCTGTCTACACACACACTCACACACACACACAGACACACACAGAGACACACACTCACACACACCACACACACACACACACTCACACACACACTAACACACACACACACACACACACACACAGACACACACACACCTACACACACACACACACACACACTCTCACACACACACACACACACACACACATACGCGCGCGCTGCGACCCAGTTCCAGCCCGCCTGTCTCCTCCGTTCTGCTCTCCGTCTCAGCGCCGCGCCTCCTGCTGCTCTCGGGTCGCTCCCTCTTGGCTGAGCGGGTCACTTCCTATTAGGACCGGGTTCTGCTTCAGCGCATCTGATTGGCCGGTTCGGGCGCCATGGCGATGAGCCCCAAAGCTCCGCCCACATGTTGGGACGCACAGAACCACAAACCGTCAGGTTTTATGAGGCAGAGGGAAACGTTTGTCCAAAGAGCTAATCTGAAAAGTGTGGAGTGCTTTTTCTCCTCTCCATCCCATAGTATGGCTGTCTGGATGTTCAGGAGGTGAAGCTTCAGCTTTTGCTTCAGGACTGATGGCTTCCTGTTGCACAGCATGATGCTGCCACCACCGTGTTCAGCCGTAGGGATGATGCTTCGCCCATCAGATCGAGCTGCTGTGGCAAAATAGTTTTCCTGTCTGGTGAGAGAGATAATCTGCTGCTGGATGTAAAGAATTATTGAATTAAATTAAACTTTTATTTCTGATTTAGTTTTTGAGTGTAATGAGACATTTGCTGTAGAACCAGAACCAGAAATGTTCTGGAACGTTTTCACAGCGTTTCGGACCGCGATGTTAAAACCCAAACTGGTTCTGTTCTGGACCATTTCCTGGTTTCACTTCCTTCTGAGTGGAACCACAGCGCTGCAGTTTGGACCCGTTCTGGGTCGGTTCTGGTCTGGTTCTGCTCTCAGGAGCTAATCAAGCGCCAGCTCTCCTGATCCGGTCCAGAACCTGTGAACCGGATCCAAACGGTTCCTGAGTTTCTGCTGCGCTTCGTTCGTTCTGTGGAAGGACGAACTTCCAGAACCGGCAGACCGGATCAGAACCAACCGAGGCGGCCTCAGTTTCCCATCGTTCAAATCAACACGATTCAACATGAAATAAACATTTTGGAAGCAAAAGTTTGATTTTTCTGGTCAAAATAAAAAGTTGCCCTCGATTGAAGAAAAATTTGAAACATTAAAAATTGAAACATCTAAAGATGCAAAACGACCCAAAATGCTTCAACTTCATTTCAATACAAATCATAAAATCTAGAAAAATACCTGGTTTGATTCAAACTGTTTAAAGTTGCAACTTTTTTATTTTATTCATCAGAATTTATTAAATATTTATCGGTTTTAAGGTTCTGATGAATCGTCAGGTCCGACCTGCTGAGACGCTTCCAGGAGGAAAACAGGCAGCGATCATGTGACTGAAGGCCTTCCTCCTCCTCGTCCTCTTCCTCCTCCTCCTCTTCTTCCTCTTCCTCCTCTTCTTCCTCTTCCTCCTCCTCCTGTTTCCTCTTCCTCCTCCTCTTCTTCCTCTTCCTCTTCCTCCTCTTCTTCCTCTTCCTCTTCCTCCTCCTCCTCTTCTTCCTCTTCCTCCTCCTCTTCCTCCTGTCTGCTGCAGAACTGGAGCAGAACGGTTGGAAGTGACGAAGCTAAAACGAGCCGCAAGTCTGACCTCGTTTGGAGCTAAATTAAAACGAACCTGAATATTGACGCCTAATGAAGGCAGGAAGGTGTGTGTGTGTGTGTGTGTGTGTGTGTGTGTGTGTGTGTGTGTGTGTGTGTGTGTGTGTGTGTGTGTGTGTGTGTGTGTGTGTGTGTGTGTGTGTGTGTGCGCTCTGCAGCCAGGTCAGAGTTCAGGTGGAACCAGACATCAGGCTTATTCAAATCTGTCCAAACTAAATGCTCATTATCATTTCTTGGCTGAATCTGGGATGAAACCCGTCCTGATTGGACTTCCGGATCTCCACCATCAGAACCGCTGTCCAGAGGTCAGCCGGGTCACCGGAACTTGGACTTTCCTGATTCTGTTATCATCTGGATCACTGATCCAGTTTTTCTTCCTGTTTTCTGACCAATAAGAGAGACGCCCACTGTCCCAGTAGGACTGGTTCTGACTGGTTCTGGGCAGACTGGACCTGATGGTTCTGTTCTACCTGTCGGACCGCCTGTGATTCTGTGTGCTGGCAATCACCGTAGCAACGAGCATTGTAGCGTTAGCTGCTAGCTGCTAGCTGCTAGCTAGCACACACAAGGAGGAAGCTGGTGGAGTGTTTGTTCTTTTGGGCCGGTTCTGGTCGGGTTGAGGCCCAAAGCAGCAGGACACACCTGTCATCAGGTGTGTGTTGGAGACCAGAAATAAACACACTTAGCTTTGACCCTGCATGGAGTCACTGATACATAACTCTGAGTGTGTGTGTGTGTGTGTGTGTGTGTGTGTGTGTGTGTGTGTGTGTGTGTGTGTGTGTGTGTGTGTGAGACTGAAACATCGAGCAGAAGATGGGAGGTCTCACACTCCACAGGCTGGTGATTTCCTCTGGGTGTGTGAGAAAGTGACAGCTGAGCGACGGAGCGATGACACAGGAGAGGAGGAACGACAGAAATGATAGGAAGGTGGAGGAAGAGGAGGGGCAGAACGGATGGATGAATGGATGGATGGATGATGGATGGATGGATGGATGACAAGAATTTCTGATCATTTCAATTTTTGATAAATTTTTTATTTTTACATTGTTTTTGTTTCCATAGTTACTAATTTAATTTTAAATCATTCTTACTTGTTATATAGTTTCACATTTTTTATGTTTGTTATATTATAATTTCTTCTATATTGTTATTATATCAGGTATTTTGCTTATTTATTTATAAAATGTTGTATCCCTTTTTATAACAAACCATAAGAATCATAATAATATGAATAATTTTATAATTGATAAGTTGTACTATAGTGCAATCACAATACTAACTCATAATATTTCATATTAATTGTTTTGTAGCATTATTATTAACTCCTTCATGTCTGATTGATCTGAATCAAACATATGAAGCAGTTTGATATTCAGATTCAAATAATTTATATATTAAATGTATAATTTATTCTTATTGTTTATTCTGTAATGTGAATTAATTATTAAACATGAGTTTATTTATCTACTTATTGTTGGAGGAAGCTGCTGTTTCCTGGATGTTCAGACTGAAGCTGCTTCTCTGTCCAAACACACCAGAGGGACGTCCCCGTCCCCGTCCCCGTCCTCAGAGACGGCGGCACAAAGGTGCAGCGCGGGTTGCCAGGTTGCTGCTGCGGGTTGCCAGGTTGCTGCTGCGGGTTGCCAGGTTGGTGTAGGTGTCAGTATCAGGCTGAACAGACAAACAGCTGCAGAGAGACGCCAGCTGGACGTCCAACTCAGACGTCCTCTTTGTCTTCAGTTCGTCTCTGTTCCTCAGTGTGTGTGTGAACACGCGCGCACACACACACACCTACACACACACACACACACACACACACACACACACCTACACACACACACACACACACACACACTACACACATACACACACATCTACACACACACACACATCTACACACACACCTACAAACACACACACACACACATCTACACACACACACACATCTACACACACACATCTACAAACACACACACACACTGAGAGGTTAGAGTGAAGAAGCTGCTTCTACTAGACCTGATCAGGATAATTACCCACAATGCCGTCTGCTGTGTGGAGCTCTAGCATCAGATGAAACTTCTTGTTTTTTTTCTGTTTTCTTTTGCTCGCTCATTCTTTGCTCTCCATCTTTTCTTTTTCTTCTCTTAATCTTCCAGATTTTGTATTTTATTTTTGACTTTTTTTCTCGCTGTTATTGTGTATAAAACAGTTTCTTCTTTCTGTCGTGTCGTCCAATCAGCTGCCAGTTTCCCAGCCTCCTGATTGGCTGACAGCAGTGATGATTAGCGCTTCAGCGTTAGCACTGTTAGCTTTCAGAAACCCAAACATTAACTTGTTTTTTTCAGTTCTGTGTTTTCGACCAGAGGAAAACACAGTGATGCGTTCAGGGAACACCAGGAACGTTGGATAAATGCGATACTTCCGGTTCCTCTGGAAGGTCAGACATGAACTCATGGACCTGCTCTAGATCCCGAATTACTGCCCACTTTCCACTCGCGCTCTGCGTTAATGCTTTTTATTTTCTCCTCCATGTTTGTTTAGTTTGCAGTGTATTTGTGGTGGTTGCCATGGTTACCTTGCTGCTCGACAACTGCCCAGCTGGAGTTCACATGTTCTCCGGTTGGTCTCAGAAACGAGCTGGACGCTTTAATATTTACATGTTTATGGATCAGATCAGAATCATCGTCCGGTTTAAAGCTTTTATTTAATCTGATCATTTTAAACCGTTTGGATTCATAAATGAACTTCAGGGAATATTTCAGACCAACAGAGTCCAGGAGACATTCCTAATCCTCACATGATTATTTGAAATGTGTTTTTTTGAAGATCCGTTGATGTTTTTGTTTTACTGAGGAAGTTTTAGAGCCTGATTGTTTCTCTGCTGGCCAATATTTCTGCACATGATTCAAGCAGAATCCAGTCGGAGGAAAACAGCCGCTTTCCTCTGTACTTATTCACTGAAACGACTCGAACATCGAACACTCACACACTGATGCATGCATGCTGCACATGCAAACTCATGCAAGGACACATAGCTTTCTATTTCTGTGTCTGTATCTCTTATTTCAGCCTGTTGTTCTCTGTTTATCAATTCACGTCCTGCAGCTCCTCCGTCTGAATTTATTATCCGCTCCAAACAGCAGACTTAAATTGTAGTAAATACAGTCGTGCCATTGTGTTCCTGCCTGGGCGACGACTCCTTCAGGGGTTATCAGAAATCTGTGAGATGGACAGCTGCACGTTTCCTCAGTGGCCAAGGTGGTAAAAATACAGAGACAAAGTGAGACGGCCAGGAGAAAACCAGCCGAGTGGACCTGGTGGATGATGTTCAGAAAGGAGCAGAGGAGGTGAAGATGGAAGCAACTTCAGAAATAAAGGAAAGAGATTAAAGGAACCAAGACAAGAAGTTTTAGTGAAGGGAGAATGGAAAGAAAAACAGATACAAAATCTGAAAAAACGGGAAATTTAAGAAGTTCTGTAAATGCAGGGGTGAAGCTAAGAGGTGCCCTGGGTGCCCACTGCCCTCCTCTCCCTGAAAATCTAATTTTGTTCATTTTCACACAATTTAAATGGATCACTAAATATTTCATGGAGTTTAAATATGGAAAAATATGTAAAAAAAAAAAAAAAAAAATCCAATTTATAAAAGAGATTAAATATATCTTTCTGTTATTCATCTCTATATGTTTCTGTTTGCTAACAAAGGAGGTCAGTTAGAATGACAGAAATTGGTTGAAGTCTAAAACAATAAGTAATTTGTTGTATATTTCCTTTGAAAAAAGGCTGAATAAATTTATATTTGTATAAATGTGAACTTTGTGAGACAAAGTTCACATTTATTACAGCTTTTAGCTCAAACAGCTAGCCTGTCACCAATCAGCCAGGTTCACCATTACGGGACGGTTCATATGAAAGCACATTTATGAGTTAAACTGGCCTAGTCAAATCCAACTGAGAGTCTCTTATCAATCAGAAAAAGTCTCTTAAAACATGTAAAAATGTTTTTACAGCTGAAGGTTGAGAATAAAACTGTTTTTATCAAACATGAAGGATTTATTGTTTATCAGCAGGGTTTGTAGCGGCGGTTAGCGGCGGCTAACGGCGGTTAGCTGTGGTTAGCTGCGGTTAGCTGTGGTTAGCGGCTGCTAGCGGCGGCTGCTAATAATAACACTGATGCTAGTCCCAGGACTCGGTGCCCAGTTTATGACGTCTGAGCTGCAGAATATGATGAGTTGTGCAGGTTCTGGTTCTGGCTCTTGTTCAGGCTGTAGGACTCTGGGCCGTCGTCCAGCTTCATGTGACTGCAGAAGTGAATCCCATTTCTAATTTGTTTTCCTTTCAGAGCGTTTTCTTCAGGTGGAAAATGTTCAGATGGATCCTTTCAAGCTGTTATTGGAGGTTTTTGTTGGATGTGAAGCGTCTTTCTTCCTCCTGGAGGGTCTAACGACGCCATAAAGCATTTTATCTGCAACGCGACCTTGACCAGAATATGAACTGATGCCAGCTCCTATACGTGTGTGTGTGTGTGTGTGTGTGTGTGTGTGTGTGTGTGTGTGTGTGTGTGTGTGTTAATAACCTCAGCCAACACAATCAGTCCGAACTGTAGCTGAGACAATAGAGCCGTTAATGCAGAAATGAGGATGCGCTCTCTCTCTCTCTCTCTCTCTCTCTCTCTCTCTGTGTGTGTTGACTTGTTTTCGTCTCCATGTTTTGACCTTTCTGGGATAAATGACTCTCTGGGTTGCCATGGAGACGCACGGTGTCCCAATGGGACCAAACCTTTTTTTTTACCGACAGGAAGTTGAGCTGACGATCCAGTTTGTGATTCTGAAAGCGTTCGGTTCGGTGGCCCATGATGGGAAGGTTCTGGTACCGAACAGGAACCATTCTGGTACCGAACAGGAACCATTCTGGTACCGAACAGGAACCATTCTGGTACCGAACAGGAACCATTCTGGTACCGAACAGGAACCGGCACCGTTATGATGTCAGAACCTGCTTCAGATCATCAGCATTAAGCTAAACATGTTGTTAGCAAGCGAAATGTTTAATTTGATCTCTAAATATCTCAATATGAAGTTAAATATTTAGTTCATAAATAATGTATTTTGCTTCAAACTAGATATTTATTTTCTAGAGACGTTCACAAAATCCGGCATTTTGTTTTGACAGTCCGATTATTGAAAAGTTAATTTATGTATTAGCTAAATAATTAGCTAGCTTGCTACCTATTTAATATCAAACTAAATATTTATGTAGGTCAAAGGTCATCCACATGACCCTATCATCTTCGTCTGTCACTGGAGAGAAGCTGACATCATCAGGCTAATTGTGTCTCTGCAAGCAGGAAGGTTTGATCAAACTCATCGAAAACCTTCAGTTTTATTCACATTTCAAAGGTAAAACTGTAGAAAAATGTAAAAATGTAAAAATGTCTTCATGTTCTGAGTGATCAGCCGTCCTGGACACGAGTCGGGACAGGTGAGGAGCAGCAGGACGGCCGTGATGCTAACGCACAGAGAGCAGCACGCCGACCCGCCGCTCTGCAGGCTGAAGTCACACAGGTCCGAGTTAATGAGTCAGGCCCGATCAGTCAGGCCCGCTGGGAGCAGAACCGACTGATCCGATTGGCTGTGACGGGCCGGCCGCATGGAGACCGCTTCAGCCAAAACCACAGAGAGAGAGACAGGAAACCAGAGAGAGAGAGACAGGAAACCAGAGAGAGAGACAGGAAACCAGAGAGAGAGAGAGACAGGAAACCAGAGAGAGAGAGAGACAGGAAAAAGAGAGAGAGAGACAGGAAACCAGAGAGAGAGAGAGACAGGAAACCAGAGAGAGAGAGAGACAGGAAACCAGAGAGAGAGACAGGAAACCAGAGAGAGAGAGAGACAGGAAAACAGAGAGAGAGAGAGACAGGAAACCAGAGAGAGAGACAGGAAACCAGAGAGAGAGACAGGAAACCAGAGAGAGAGAGAAGGAAAGAGAGAGAGACAGGAAACCAGAGAGAGAGAGACAGGAAACCAGAGAGAGAGAGACAGGAAACCAGAGAGAGAGAGACAGGAAACCAGAGAGAGAGACAGGAAACCAGAGAGAGAGACAGGAAACCAGAGAGAGAGAGACAGGAAACCAGAGAGAGAGACAGGAAACCAGAGAGAGAGAGACAGGAAACCAGAGAGAGAGAGAGAGGAAACCAGAGAGAGAGAGAGAGACAGGAAACCAGAGAGAGAGACAGGAAACCAGAGAGAGAGAGACAGGAAACCAGAGAGAGAGACAGGAAACCAGAGAGAGAGAGACACAGGAAACCAGGAGAGAGAGACAGGAAACCAGAGAGAGAGAGACAGGAAACCAGAGAGAGAGAGACAGGAAACCAGAGAGAGAGACAGGAAACCAGAAACCTGGTTTTGTTTTATTCAGTCTCACTGACCAATCAGTGTTGAGATGTTTCATCCATAAATCATCTTCAGTTCCTCATCGGCTCAGTTTGTTCCACAGAAGGAAAATCCACAGAACTGAAGCGTTTATGTAGTGAGTCTCCTCGTCCCATAATGACGTCACTGAGGGAAACATGGAGGTGATTCTCTGATGAAGTCCAGCAGCAGATCCATCGACAGTCTGACGCGCCTTTTCAAACTTACATGGAAAATTTAGGAACAAAACAAAACATTGTGCCTTTTCACTTGGGATGAATCCATTCAACAGTTTTCTGTGCTGCAGTTTTCAGTGCTGCAGTTTTCGGTGTTGCAGTTTTCGGTGACGCTGCAGCCGTTCTGCAGAACATTACATCAGCAGATGTGGGGGAATCTCGTCCTGCATCGCCATGGCGACGCCCCGGTCCCCTCCGTCCTCCGCCAGCCGGGCTTGGCGTCCTGCCTGGATCCACTGAATAATGTCCGCCGGGTCGGCAGCGCCGTGACCGAACGCGCTTTCTCCTCTCAGACTAATTGAATTGACTGTGCTGCGCTTTCCCACTGAAACACAGCACCTCGAACGCACCGCGTAGTCCATGCATGTCCTGGTGGCCCCGTCAGATGGGGCTCCATATGATGGGGCCCAGTCAGGGTAAAACTGATTGATTTGTCTTGTCGAGTCAACAGATCGTTTCCGTTTCTGATGATCTGATTGGCCAGGCTGAAGCAGCGGCGCCCCCTATCGGCGCTGCCTCCTACCTGCAGCCCAGGACTTCCAGGAAGCTCCTGATTCTGGAGGAGGAACGAGTTGAGATGAAAGTGTGTGAAGCAGAACCATTCAGAGCTGCAGAGACTGGATCGGGCCGGTCCACCAGCCCAGAACTTCCCTCCCTTCAGAGGCCGAGCGGCCGGCTGCAAGTTACACTGTAAAACTGAACCAATGGAAACACAGGAGTGAAGCTGCTGCATTCAACACCAGCAACGTCTCCATGTCAGTCCTTTCCCTCATTCTGCTGCTGCGCCTGAAAATAGAATATTTCTCCTTTACTTTTTATTCTTTAGTGTGAAAACAAACATTTGGACCTCTGGTTTCCTCAAACTGACGTTAGTTTGGTTTGAAGTTTTCAGGATTTTAAAAAGCTCTGATTTAAGTTAATGTTTAACAGAAAGAATGAAATGGAGCTTTTTGTTTCTGACATGGAGAGTTAAACCGTTCTTGGTGTCTATGAGTGTAAAACTAGAAGAGTGCTATAATTATTCTATCTAACATTTAAAACTCCCGCTTCCTCCGCCATTGTTCAAGTCACTGAAATCTTCCTTTCGACCTGCAATGCATCTTGGGAAAGTGCTGGCTGGGGAATATGCATCTCAGTGACTTAAGAAACATTCAAATGTGACCTGCGAAAGTTTCTGCTCCTGAATTTCAACCCAGACCAAATAAGCTAAAAATCCAAGATGGCCGACGCGTAAGGCGACGCGTAAGGCGACGCGTAAGGCGACGCGTAAGGCGACGCGTAAGGCGACCTGAAGAAAGAAGCGTTTTGGTTCCTAGGAAATCCGTCTCATGTTTTCAATCTACCCACTAGTGAAAACGGCTTGTCAGCATATAGATGAATGAAATGTAAAGAAATAAATTATAGTTAAATAAAAACTATTGGAGCTGATGGCGGTTGTCATGGTAACTGAGCATAAAACAAGATAATCTCTGGTTTTCAACTGGACTTGGTGTAATATTTATAAAGATAATTTTTGTTCGATTAGTTTAGGAAGGCGGTGATTTAATGTTCGGTATCTGCTGTCATGTTGCTGCTTGCAGATCATTTCAGCAGCTTTATTGTTTCCCTGATGAGTTTTTAGTACGTGACAAAGTGAAGCAGCAGAATGGAAAGCAGAGCTGAGGAGCTCATCAGGAGCTACTGTACTGGACGTGTGTGTGTGTGTGTGTGTGTGTGTGTGTGTGTGTGTGTGTGTGTGTGTGTGTGTGTGAGACTGAGTGGATGACAGCATTTGATAAGAACAGGAACCAGAGCCAACTTTTCCTTTCATGTGGACACAAACACACTGCAGAAATCCGATTTGAGAGCTGTGAAGAAGAAATGCATGAAGGCTTGAAAAACGAGGCCCGTCCAATCATTGGATTAGGCTCCGCAGCAGATGGCCTGGACACACACCTGTTAAACACTCACACACTCAGTCTAGGCTTTTGAAGCTAACAGCATTAGCTGCTAGCGGGCTTCGCTTTCTTCTGCTTGGCTGCGGTAAACCACTACTGTCCACTGGGATTTCTCAATAAACCAGTAAAAGTGAACAGATTATTAGTTTCTGAATGTTCAGCAGATAAACTGGAAGCTAAAGGAGGGTTTGTGTTCCTTCAGCTGCTGCAGCTAAAGCAGAAATAATTTATAGTATTAAAACAGCAATTATCCATCAATATGTGCTATTGCTACTGCTTCACTAAAGCTATCTTTGTTTATTAATTCAGCTAATTTACTGATATTTCTTGATGAGAAACTTTAGCAACCAGCTAGGAGGACAATAACAATAATGAAATCAATCTAGGATCCAAGGAGTTTTAGCTAATTGTCAGTGAAAAATAAAAAGTAAGGAGCTTTCAGAGGCTCAGCTCAGCAAATCAGGAAGTAAGTAATTATTCTGTCTGTCCTGAAAGCTGCATGATAGCAAACACTGAGGTTCTCTATGCTAAGCTAACATAGCTTAAATTACTGATGGAGAAAATATCTGTATAAAAAAACAAACCACAGTTGGGACTGGAGTTTGTTTTCAAGCTTAAAATGGATTCCAACAAGTTAGCAGCTACTGTAGTTGCTACATTAGCAGCTAATATGTTTGCTATGGGTTAGCAGCTTCTGCAGATGCTAAAGGTTAGCATCTCTAAGAGCAGCTCATGTTGTTGTGCAGGTGAACAGGTGATATAGTAGCTAAACGTTAGCAGGTAAACAGCGGTCACAGGTATGAAGCTAGTTTAGATGCTACATGTTAACAGCTAATATGTTTAAAACAAGAATGTTGTTAGAAGCTTCTAATGATATTAGCCTTTATCTGGAATAATAAATAATGACTATTTGCTTCACTGCTTTACCCAAAATGCTTTCTTTGACCTTTTGATGCTAATTTGAGAAAATATGTAACCCAGAAAGTTCTTTAGTGTGAACAAGTTAAATTCAGGCTTCATTTATTCCTCTAACAGATATTTTAATACTGTTTCTAATTACTACACGGTATGTATTTCTTCTCTTTTCTCTCATTGCTAGAAAGTTAAATCTCATAGTTTGTATGATTCCTGACTGTGGATGGGACCTTAAACACATCACTGACTGCAGCATTCATACTTTCAGCAGACAGTTGTTGTTTTTATGGGATCTCCTGTTGAAACTGGAACAAAGAGCCACTGATGATTCAGAAATGAAGGGAACCCAGAGCGTACAGTAGGGAGCGTCAGGAGGAGGTCGATGAGTTTCTCAGGCTGATTGCTGCCTGTTCGAGCCTCTCAGTGCAGCTCTAATGACGAAGCCTGCGATGCTGTGGGTCGTCCTGAGCGGCAGGTCGCCGTTTCAGAGGACGTAATCAACCTGGCAGAGAAGAAACCGCCAAATCATCCTCACTCTGCAGGTCCTCGAATCAAGCGCTCCTCATCTCATGATTTAACCATCCAAAATATTCTCAACAGGTGTCTGAACAGTCTGACATCCGACTGCAGGAGGCTCGTTTCTGGAGCAAACGCATGAAAATATGAAAATGCTCTCTGTTTTCGTCTGTTTGAGTCAGTTTAAAGAACGCTTCGGTTGATGAAGAGGGCAGCAGATTAACGATATGAAGTGCTGGACATTTAAGCGAGTCGTCTGTGTGTCTGCAGCTGGTATACCGGGCCAGTTAGCAGCAGGATCAGGATGAGAAGATGGCTGGCTATGTGTTTCCAATGGGACCAGAGAGCTTTAAGCGCTTCACGCCGGACTCCCTGGCGGCCATCGAACAGCGCATCGCCCAGGAGGAGGCCCGACGCAAAAAGCAGTACCAGGAGGTACGTATGGACCCGCGGGCCTGGGCCGGCACCCGCACGGGCCCGGGCCTGGGCCGGCACCCGCCCGGGCCCGGGCCTGGTGGGCCGGCACCCGCCTGGGCCTGGCGGGCCGGCACCCGCCTGGGCCCGGGCCTGGGCCGGCACCCGCCCGGGCCCGGGCCTGGCGGGCCGGCACCCGCCCGGGCCCGGGCAACATCAACCACAAATGGAAACAGGAAGTAGCCAGTTAAACACCTTAACGGTTTGTCAGCTAACCCAAGTTATGCTTTTTTGTTAGCTCAAATCCATCATTAGCTATAAATGAAAAATAATAAAGTTATTCTTCTAAACATCAGAGGAAACTTTAAACCTGTTAAAGTTTTCCGTTGAGAACTGGAGGCAGCATTTTGTTTGAAACTGAAGAGTTTGAGTTCCTGAGTGAAGCTGCTCTGCACCGACTGCTGGTCCAGTTCCTGTCAAACATTTGTGCAGCAAAAGTTTTTATTTGTGCCGATATTATTTTCAAGATATTAATAAAAAGGTTTCCAGAGGTCAGAGGTCATCATCAAAAGCAGCACAAACGAAACATTTTGCTGCACAAACACATTTTAGTTGATTGACACAAAATTTACATAATCTACCTTAATGCTCAGGTCAGGTTTATTAATTTTTTGCTGAAATGCCATTTATTTTTCTTTTAACTTATTTTTTGTGCAGTATTTCGTGCATTTCATTAAATGTGACGTGTGTGTGAACGCTTTCCGTCACGCAGCAGCGCTTTGATCACGGCAGTAAAGATGGCAAACATGAATAAATCTGAACAAATTGGAATTTGGGTCACATTTGGGCCACTGTGATGGTAATGTGGGGTTCTGTTCTGAAAGGACCTGGGCGACGTGGAGCTGCCCCGGCCCCGGCCCGACCTGGAGGCCGGGAAGCAGCTGCCCCGGATCTTTGCCGACATCCCGTCTCACCTGGTGGGCGTCCCCCTGGAGGACATCGACCCCTACTACTTCAAGGACCAGAGGGTAGATCCTGAATTTATCTCCAGGTTTTGGCAGTGAAATGCTTCCATAATTCTGCTCTTGAAATTCAAACAGTTACTGTAGGAAAAACTGCTAAAACCTGCATTATTATATCTGCATGTAAAATATGAAACGATTCTTTCTGCTTTTTAGCCAAAGTTATGGCAGAACAGCTGCAGGTCTGAGCTGCTGAATGAGTCCAAACATCTAAATAATCCGTCATTCATTCATGTTAATATCATGAAAACAGCAGGAAGCGATCAGATTGGCTCGTAGAGAACAGAAGGGTTCAATGTTTCTGTTTCTGCAGCAGGAATGTTTCTGTTTCTGCAGCAGGAATGTTTCTGTTTCTGCAGCAGGAATGTTTCTGTTTCTGCAGCAGGAATGTTTCTGTTTCTGCAGCAGGAATATTTCTGTTTCTGCAGCAGGAATGTTTCTGTTTCTGCAGCAGGAATGTTTCTGTTTCTGCAGCAGGAATGTTTCTGTTTCTGCAGCAGGAATGTTTCTGTTTCTGCAGCAGGAATGTTTCTGTTTCTGCAGCAGGAATGTTTCTGTTTCTGCAGCAGGAATGTTTCTGTTTCTGCAGCAGGAATGTTTCTGTTTCTGCAGCAGGAATGTTTCTGTTTCTGCAGCAGGAATGTTTCTGTTTCTGCAGCAGGAATGTTTCTGTTTCTGCAGCAGGGATATTTCTGTTTCTGCAGCAGGAATATTTCTGTTTCTGCAGCAGGAATGTTTCTGTTTCTGCAGCAGGAATATTTCTGTTTCTGCAGCAGGAATGTTTCTGTTTCTGCAGCAGGAATATTTCTGTTTCTGCAGCAGGAATATTTCTGTTTCTGCAGCAGGAATATTTCTGTTTCTGCAGCAGGAATGTTTCTGTTTCTGTTTCTGTTTCTCCTGCAGACTTTCATAGTGCTGAACAAAGGGAAGGCCATCTTCCGCTTCAGCGCCGCGTCGGCGCTCTACATGTTCAGCCCGTTCCACCCCATCCGCAGGCTCGCCATCCGGATCCTGGTCCATTCATATCCTTCACTCTGCTCGGGTCAAAGGTCAGTCAGACTGGGTGCAGCTGAACCCGGTTGGACCTGATCTGTGGAGGCAGATCTGGCCTATTTAAAGACCAGATGGTCATAATTAGCCAATTAAAGGAACATTTCACTTATTAGACTCCAGCTATCGGCTCAGTAAATGTCCTGGTCTGTAGGAGTTTTAAACACGCAGAAACGAGACGCTGCTCAGACATCAGGAAACAGATTCTTGTTGTGACTCTAATCTCCACTGACCACAAAACGTCTCTGCTGACTTTTCATTTCAGATAAAACTCTCTGGTTCTGCTCCCAGTGCAGATTAGCGCTGCCTTTAAATGGCAGCGAATACATGGTGATGTAAGTGCATTTCCTCCATTAATCAACAAAATAATGAAGCTACTTTTTCTAAAAGCACTTGCTGCTGAAACACCAGCACACTGACTTCTCCCATTAAAAGCTCAATTATGGCTGAAAACAAATCTATTTTCTCTCCTGCGAACATTAACAGCTCAGCGCCTCGGCCTGCAGCTGCAGCAGGAAGGAAACCAGCAGCTTGTTCTGCAGGATCAACGTTTTCATTTCAGGATGTAGAAAACAACAGTTTGGCTAATCGACCTCTGACCTCTGGTCCGCCTATAAACCTCAGTCTGGGTTTGGTTGAAGTGAACTCTGGTTCAGTTTCCTGTGTGAAAGGCAAGAGGAACAAAAGCAGGGCATTCTGGGTAAATCCAGCCAACGCTAACATGTTAGCCTAGCGCTAGCAGCTGAAATGGCTCCTGGTCTTCAGCCAAAGACTAAAGAGAAATCCTCCAGCTCTAAACTCTGACGCCTCCATCTTGTTCCATCTGGTGAAACAGGAAGTTGCTCTCAGCGTCTTCAGAGGTTTTAGTGTCGTTTCCTGCAGTGGTTGTTGGTGCAGCGCCCCCACAGGCCAGGAGGGGAACAGGCTGGTTGGACTCAGAGCCTCTGAAGCTACATATTAGCATTTAGATGCTATTTTAGGCTAGCGTAGCTTCAATCATAGGCTAACTGCTTTTAGCAGAACCAATCAGATTTCTGTTGCTGGAGTCATAAAATAAATGTTTGTCAGTTTCTTTCGGTTCGTTCATCACTTTGATGTTAAATTAAATTATATTCTGTGTTTCTGTCAGTTGATTTAGTTCAGATGATTGTTTATATTGTCTCAGATTTACCCAGCCTATAGGATGGCTCTTCAGCTCGGTAGATAATAAATCCCTCCTCTGCTGGTAACTCCTATTAAATGCTGTTAATGTAGTTGAAGTAATTCCAGGATGATAAATAAAATGTGGAGGATTCTTTTAAAATTACACTTCATTAAAATAAAAACAAAAGCTGGCAGAGCTGCTCCCATGTGGAAGAATAAAAGTGTCTCAGAGCTTTTAGGCCCACACATCATTATTCACTCAGGCTGTTTAATAACTGCTGCTGCAGCCGCTGCTGCTACTGCAGCTGCTGCAGCCGCTGGTGCTGCAGCGGCTGCAGCAGCTGGAAATGGCCAGGAATCTGTGACCAGTTTCACTGGACGGACCGACGGGAACGCCGCAAAAAACCCCCGCTGACCACAAACAGGAAGAGGAATTATTGACCGCCTTTAATCAGAGCAGATCCACACACACACACACACACACACACACACACACACACACACACACACACACACACACACACACACGTAAGAAGACTCTGTATTTAGCAGAACTTTGTGCATCTGAAAATGTTTAAATTACAGATTAATTAAATCAGATACATTTTTTCTTCAAATCATTAAAACATAATTTCTTAGAACCTTTAACAAATGCGGCTTTTAGCAGATAGAAATCATTTTGGTGCTTGCAGCTGAAATGAAATGACAATGTTTACATGAATGAACATGTTTACAGCGAGGCTCCCAGCGTCTGTATATGAAGTGACTCTGTGCTTTAATTAATTATGTTTTATTCACTTTCGAGCCAAGAAAAGGCAGATTTGGTTTATTTTTTAAAGAATTGATTTTCTGGCCCTATAATGAAATTTCGTGACCTTTGACCTTTGAATGTAAAGAAAACAACTGGGTGAAGCTGTTGTTTCACACTCGCTTGTTTCAGCGTAAAATCTTCATGCTTCCTGCCAGATGTTAACGGTAACAGTGGATCCAGAACCAGAAGGTTCTGTCCCATTGGCCCCGCCCCCATTGGCCCCGCCCACATTGGCCTTTGGCCCCGCCTTCTTCGAACCAGACTCCTTCGACCCAGACTCCTTCAGCCCCGCCTCCTTTGGCTCCGCCCCCTTCAGCTCCAGATCAACATGTCAGACGTTACTTCGCACCTCCGCTGCCTCCGTCCTCACCGGCTATTTTTACAGCGGGAAGCGGCTGCTGGAGGCCGCCGCGCCGCCGGACACGCTGCCGTCGTCACGGGGATCGGCGACGATGTGTGTGTGTGTGTGTGTGTGTGTGTGTGTGTGTGTGTGTGTGTGTGTCTGTGTCTGTGTCTGTGTCTGTGTGTGTGTGTGTCTGTGTGTGTGTGTGTGTGTGTGTGTGTGTGTGTGTGTGTGTGTGTGTGTGTGTGTGTTGTGTGTGTGTTGTGTGGTGTCTGTGTGTGTGTGTCTGTGTGTGTGTGTGTGTGAAGTGGACCTCCAGTCCGGGCTCTGGAAGTGTTGGTGGAGGATGAAGTGTGTTCTGGAGGGCTGCCCGACCGCGGCGGCGCCACCCTGACAGGCTGCGGCGTGATCCGCAGACACACTCACTAATTCTCCATCAGAACCGCTTTTATCTGACAGAACCCATCCAAACGGGTCCGTCACTTCGGCGCTGAGCGCCCGGCTCCGGAGGTGTGAGAAGCAATCAGCCGGGATGGAGGTTCTGGTTCTGAGGAGGGCAACCGGAACCACAGAACCGACGGGACGAAACGACCTGTCCGCCATGACACGTTAGAAAACATGACGAAGGTTTTCTGACCCGTTGGGTATCAATATTCAGCTTATTGTTTATATTTCAACACTTTTCAGAACCGTCACAAGGAGATTAAGTCTAAATAACAAAACTGGACTCATTTATTATATTATAGTAATAATATGATTATTACTATAATGTCGTTTTCCCAGAGAAGATGATTTGATATTTTAACTTTAAAATGGATCCAAACTCCACGGGCTGAACATGTAGAGCGCCCCCCTAAAGGGGGCGGAGCCAATGGGCACGGTGGGCGTGGCCAACAGTAGGAATGAGCAGGAAGAGGGAAATGAATTGGCTGCTATTAAAGCTAGCATTAAAGCTCTTCCTCTGCTGCCCTCTTCAGGCTGCACGGTGGTCACTGCAGTCTGGTTTCCTGTTGGGTCCAGCAGCTTGGTTGGGGTCAGGCCTAACTGTCCGGGGGTCAACCCTCTGGCTCAGTCACGCCCCTGGTGGCGAGTCAGGAGTTGGAAGCGTTTCTGTTGCTCAGAGCGACTCGTTGCTGCAAACGACTCGTAACTCTGGAAACTTTCTGTTTTTCGCTACAGAGCCTGAGATGTTGCTAAGCTGCTGGGAGTTTTCCCAACACTTGGCCCCGCCTCTCAGTGTCTATTGGCCCCGCCCACTTTGCTGCCAGGGGGCGGGGCTAAACATTAGCATGGTTTAGTTACAGCTAAAGTTCTTCCTAAAGGGCTGGTTCCCCCAAAATACCTGGAAAACTCCCTGCAACTCACTTTGCTACACCAGCAGCTAGAACCTGAATACCAGGGTGAATTTGATGGATGGATTGATTGATTGATGGATTGATGGATTGATTGATTGGTTTATTGATTGATTGATTGATTGATTGATTGATTGAACAGACTTATGATCCACATAGACAGCAAAATAGACACATAATTCACAGCAACAGTAAAATCAGCAGGATGTTTAGAACTTATAAGGAAAACTGATTTTGTCAAAGTGGGGTTATGTTGAGCGCGTGTGTCTAGTCAGTATCTTACCTGCAGTTGATTCTCTGATCACCTACATTCAGATGAAACTGGGCTGTTTTTATCGGCTGACGGTTCAGTTTGACCCGTTTCCTGGTTGTTGATGGTTTTAACCCAGAAGTAACGCAGACTTGATCGGGTCGCCTGGAGCGGAACGATGGCAGAATCTGTGGAAATGAGAAGTAGAAATGAGGCAGTGGGAGAAGACGGATCCTGTGGAGGAAGTGGGAGGTGTAATGACATTAGCTGTACGGTGGCCTGGCAGGGCCACAGCATCAGGGCCACCATTAGCTGATAATTAGCCTCTGGCTGCGCGGCGTGGGGACGTTTGTTTGTCGATCGCTAACCGTATTATCTCACCAGCTGCCAGCCGCAGCTCAGTCAACAAGTTTTGAGTTTGGGCCGCTCTCGCTCCGGCAGCATGTTCCCTCTGCCAAATTACAATAATTATGATTCATTTATAGGCATGATTGACGGCTGCGCCGGCTTCCTCCGCCCTGCGCGGCAGGTGAAGGTGATATTTAACCTGTTCTGCTGCTGCTGACACTTTGGAAACTTCCCACTCCCCATTATGACATGATTAGAGTGGGCTCTCCTGCGAGGGGGCGCTAATGGCAGATGAATTTGCTGTATTGAAAGTGGCAGGAATCAGAGGGAAGCGAGGACTCTTCATCTTTATTTAGCTCTAATGAAGGTAAACTCCTCACACCGCCGGCCTGGAATCAGACGGCTGCTTTCACATGTCAGAGTTTAGCTGAAACTCAGAACAGCTGCAGTTCCCCGAATTTTAACAAAACGCCAAAGACGTTTTACCTCAGCCACTAAAAGCTGCAAATGACAGAAAATGACTGAATTCAGAGTAATTGTTTTTCTTTTTGTGTCTGACTAACCAGCCTGTTTCACTTTGAGGAAACTTCAGATGGATTCATGCTCTGCTAGAATCAATCAGCTGCTCAACAAAACTACCGAGATTTTACATGTCTGCAGTGACCAGCAGGTAGTTTCATTTAAACTGCACAGTTCTTATTAAAATACCAATAAATTCACATTAAATGCAGGAAAAATGCTTTTGAAAATGTCAAAATTTGGTCAAACTGAAAAACCCAAAATAAAGAGGTTTTAATGACTTTAACTGTAAAGTTAATATTTAATATTGTGAATAAAAACTTTTGGAAAAACCAGAATGTTTTCCGTTCAGTTTGACTGTGGAGGGAATGTCTTGGCTTTAGATTAGAAAATAGATCTCCATTAAATTATCATTATATTCTGATGTTCTGTTCGTTAGTAACTCAGGGCAGAATGTAGCTCTGGCCTGTAAATATCTGCTAGCATTGGGCTGGTTTCACTTCCTGCTTCCTGTTAGAAAAACAAACATCAGTTAAAAATTTCCCACTTCCAAAGGAAAACTCTGAATTTCTCTTGTTGGGGATCCCAGCTGGAAATGAGCGCACACACCCCCAGATTGTGCATGTAAGGCTGGCTCAGTGCAGTTTCCATAGAAACGAGTCGTCTTTGTTGTCCTGTTGTCCTGTGTTGAATGTGAGACGTTGTTCCTCCTTAACCTGCTCACTTTGTTCAGTTTGTTCATCATGTGCACCATCCTGACCAACTGCTGCTTCATGGCCATGTCGGAGCCGGCCAACTGGGCCAAGTACCTGGAGTAAGTACCAGATCCGTCCAGACCCGCCCAGAACCGTTCAGAACCGCCCAGAACCGTCCCGAACCGTCCCGTCTGCAGACACGAGGAGGAGGAGGATGTGATGAAGATGTGTTTAATGAACAGGAAGCGGCGGCGCTGAGGCGGTTCAGAGGTGAATCGTGTGCAGCAGAAATGTCAAGCTGCAAATGTCAGAGTCTGGAGGAAACATGTCTGAACCCATCAGCCGAGCAGAGACTCGGATTAACTGAGGCTAACGCTAACGCTGTCAGGCTAGCTGCAGCTTTGTGGCCCTTAAAGGGACCCGTCCGTTACAGTTTCAGCCTGACTCAACGTGACTCTGTGTCTCATGTCTTCCTCCGCTTCACTTGATGCCTGGGACAAAATGAAGGATGAGCAGCAGAAGCTTTTATCAATATTTATCCGTCTGTTTCTTTTTTATTCCTCCTCCTCTCTCTCTGCTCTCGCTCGCCCACCCAGGTACACCTTCACAGGTATTTACACCTTCGAGTCGCTCATCAAGATCCTGGCCAGAGGCTTCTGCGTGGGGCCCTTCACCTTCCTGAGGGACCCCTGGAACTGGCTGGACTTCAGCGTCATTGTGATGGCGTGAGTCACACACACACACACACACACACACACACACACACACACACACACACAGACACACACACACACGCACACACACACACACACGCGCACACACACACGCATACACGCACACACACACACGCACTCACACACACACACACACACACGCACACACACACGCACACACACACACACACACACACACACACCAGGACGAGTCCAGGAAGGTTTTCCTGCAGCCATCAGGCCGACCAGAACCAGAACCAGAACCAGAACCAGAACATTCTGAGCAGAAACACCTTTTAAACTTTCCCACATTTAATGTGTTAAGCAGCTTTTATTGTGAAGGGTCTGATGAAAACGCTGCATAGTTTACAGAATTTGATAGAAAAAATAGTCTGAAAAGTGTGGCAGGCATTTATTTTCTCCCCCATTTTACTCTGAGACCCAGAAATAAAATGGCTTTACTTCAATCTGTTGCATCAACAACTGATTTCATATAATATAAAGTTTAGGAATAAAATGACTCTAAGTATAAATAGAAAATAATTGGCTGAGAAATTAAGCTGGAAACTCAGAATCAAGAGAAATAAATAGAAACTAATTTAAAAAACACAAAAACTATTTTAGTCGTAGAAAAATTAAACTTGAACGATTTCACTGAAGAAAACATATTTAGTCTAAATGCATCTGGAACAAAATCAAAACTCTCTAAAACATTCAGTATCATAAAGTCTAACAGAGAAAACCTGTTTTAGGAGCGAAACACTAAAAAAAGTTTCTGTATTAATTTATTTTTATTCTTCTAGAATGTGATCCATCCAGAAACAGAATAAAACACATTAAATAAAACAGCAGATATAAAGATTAATTTGAGTTTGTTGCTAATATTTAATGAAACAATAAAAACAACCAGAGTAAAGGAGAGGCGAGACAGGAAGTGACTTTCCACGAGCTTTTATTGTGAAGGAGCTGCAGGCTGCGTGTTGAGGAGCTTTTATTGTGAAGGAGCTGCAGGCTGCTGCAGCTGAGCCAGCAGAGCGGCGGCTCTGTCGTCGTCCTGATGGGATTATTGCGGAGGAATTAAAGTGAAAGCTGCTCTGACGCTTCGCCTCTTTAAGCTCCAGTTTGAAAAGTTTCTGGTCACTTTCAAAGATTCTGCAACGTCCGGAAAACCCGACTGCACAACTTCAGAACCGACGAAGAAAACAGGCAGAAAAACTTCCTGATGGGAAAAACTGTCGACTCTGAAAACTGGAGGTTAAATCCTAAAGGTTCTGAATATTTCAACGGGTCAGAACCGTCACCAGAACCACCAGAACCATCAGAACCATCAGAACCAGAACCAGCAGAACCATCAGAACCATCAGAACCACCAGAACCATCAGAACCATCAGAACCACCAGAACCAGCAGAACCATCAGAACCATCAGAACCACCAGAACCATCAGAACCATCAGAACCACCAGAACCACCAGAACATCAAGCTGTGATTGTGGAAAACCTGGAAAATGGATCCAAATAGAAACGGATTCAGGAAAAATGGAACTTTCTGACGTGAATCTTTGAACTTCTGATGAAAAATCGGATAAATTTATTGATCCTGAAAGAGACGAAATGTGGAGACGTCCAAATGTCTCCAGTCCTGTAGCAGTCAGTTTCACAACCAGCAGGAAGCTGCCTCTGACTGAAGACTGTTGCTGCTGCTGTGCTAACAGCTCAATATCTGGATGACTCCATCCTTTCTTTGCTAGCTCTGCTGATCCACCTCCTTTGCTTTTGCTGCTCCTCTTGAAGTCTGTCTGGTTGCATCACTAGAGCGATGCTGGAGTTGGGGATCAGAGATGTTTATCTTCCTCGTCTCTTCGGCCTCTAAAGGCTTTCTGGTTCATTCTCTGAAATAAATAAAAATGAACAGAATTCAGCAGAAAGTGAATGGAAGGAAGAACTCAGCTGACAAACAGAAAAACCACCTTCAGCTCTGAGGCTCAGCCTGACCTTTGACCTCGGGATCAGGTGGTGATGGCCGACCCGCAGCGGAACGAGCAGAGTGAAACGTTTCAGAGACGCCTCCTCTGATGGAGGAAGGTTGGCTCTGACCCGGTCGGTCAGAACCGGACCGGTCAGAACCGGACCGGTCAGAACCGGATCTGGTCACAACCGGATCGGTCAGAACTGGACCGGTCAGAACCGGACCGGTCAGAAGGGAGGAGCGAGGGGAACACGGTGAGGAAGGTCAGCAGGTCGCTTAGGGAGCGGTGGAACCGGTCCGTCCGTCACCGGTCCGTCCGTCACCGGACGGTCCGTCACCGGACCGTCCGTCACCGGTCCGTCCGTCACCGGTCCGTCCGTCACCGGTCCGTCCGTCACCGGTCCGTCCGTCACCGGTCCGTCCGTCACCTCTCCCATCACTGTGATTATATCCTGCAGCATCAAACCTGCTGAAATACGAGCCGCGATGGAGATGCATTAGCAGCTCCAGGATCAGATGACCGAGTTTAACCGAGGCCCAACGGGCCGGCCGGCCGGCGTTGCCTGGCGCCGGGCCGGGCCGAACCGGACCGGACCAGGCCGGGTTCCATCAGAGAAGATCAACACCATCACATTATTTAACCTCTGAAAAACAATCCCTGTTTGCCTTTTAACACTTTAAAAAAAGTCATAAATAAAGATCAAATTAACAATCGTTAGCATAGTAAGTGTAAAAATAAACAAAAAATACTTGATTACTAAAAAGGTAGCATGAAACTTAATCGTTTAGGATTTAAAAATACATTTTAATTGACTTTTTCTCAAACATTTTAACACTTCAGTTACCTTCATAATAATTTTATTTTCCAATCTTCTGACATCGCTTTTAAAAATAAAAGCTAAGCTAACTCTCATGTTAGCCTAAAAATAAAACCTGCTCAATAACAAAGTATTCAGAATGTAAATTCTTCCTGAATTTGACTTAAATTCCCATTTGGGAAACATTTTGTGAAAAAATAACACGTTCTGTTACTTCAGTTTAGTTTCCACTCTGACAATCAGGAAAAGTTCATTAGTATTTTAAAAACTTTCGTTTCTTTTTGTTTTGCAAGTGAAAAGCAAAAAGCTGAAAATACAGTTTATGAATTTGGTGTGATGTCTGTCAATGTTCTGGTCTTTTATAAGACATTTACTGATATAATTATTTCATAAAGGTTAATGACTGCCACCATAGCTACTGGGTACCAGGCCCAGATCATGACAGGACCTCCACCGTGTTTTACTGACTCTGTAACTTTCATTATGTCTCAAACTTTGATCTGCAGGTCAGAGTTACTTTATGACCAATCAGAGGCAAAATATTTAGAAATTATACTCAGAATTGTGAATATTTAGAGGATTGTTAGACTTTCTTATGTTTGTCTTCTTTTGTCATTTGTTGGAAACCGCCGCCCTGCTCCCTGCAGGATGTTAACAGAGTTTATCAAAGTAGGAAACCTGCAGGCGCTGCGAACGTTTAGAGTGCTGAGAGCCCTGAAAACTATCTCAGTCATCCCAGGTAAGGCCTCACCAGCAGGGGGCGACACGGGCAGCTCATTCAAAGAGCACCAGAGAGTTAGCCGTGAACGTCATCTGCTGTCCGTCCGTGTCTGCCATGTCCTGCAGCTCCAGTCTACCTGCTCACCCCCCACTCTCCGCCCTGTCAGAGGTCACAGGTCACCTGATCTGTCTTAAAGGAACAGTACAGAAGGAAAAGTCAGATGAGGCTAAGCTGAGCACCTGGTCATTAGCTGGAGAACGGAGGAAATATTCCTCCACCTCTGGAATTTACTCAAAACTTTCCTTTCTCTCCTATAAATGTTTGCTTTTGTGATGCTAACGTTTGGATTAAGTGTTTGCTAAACTTCAATAAAATGCGAGTAGCTAAGAAAGTAATGTAATCTGATTACCTCAATAGTTACACATACATAATGAATCTAATTTTTTTTTATGCACACAATCCTTAAATGAAAATATTTCTATTTTTATAATTAATTTTAATACATAATTTTACTAGATTTTATTTAAAATCTATTTTGCCATTTTTCCGGCACATTCCATGTTTTTATTTGCAGTTAAAATTTGTATTAAAGTTTCCTAAATCTTTAAATCAGTTTATTCCAATTAAATGTTTCAGGGGAATTTTGCCAATTAGCGATTTGCTAGCTAACAGGTTAATGAAATGACTGGCTATTGAGTTAGCTTAGCACAATACTGATGAGCTAATGGAGCTGAGTTAACAATTAAAAAAGGGCAGATATTATCATTTCAAACAGTTTGTCTCATTCTAGGGTTAGCTTGTGCTGCACTAGATATTTGTGGAAATATTTAATATTTCTGCAGCAGTTATCACATCCTAAATATAGTGTTTAATACTTTGCTGTTTAAGCTAGCAGGAACAGAACATTGTACGCTATGATTTTATGCTAATTATCATAGTTAGCATGCTAACTGCAATATTCACTAGATATTTTTTATTTATTAGAAAATTTTAATATCTTGTTTCTTTTCCAACACATTTGACTAAATATGAATAAATAAAAAGGAGCTAACATTTTTAGCGTAATCCTGCTAATTAGCCATTTGCTAGCTCACAAAACGAGCAGCAAATAACAAAGCTATCATAATCTGACCAGCATACCAAAAGCAAACAAAAGTTGAGACATCTGCTGTGAATATAAATTTCTGCGGATGGTGAATATTTCTGCAGTCTGGATGGTGTGAAGCTTTTCTGTCTGATTTCTCCTCCTGCGGCTCTAGAGGCTCCACAGCTCTTCCTGTCTCTGCCTGGATCTCCGTCTCTCTGATTCTCCCTGCGTGTCGGCTCGTTGCTCCGTGTGGTCACATCCTTCTGTGTGTCTGTTTTTGTGCTTCTGTCTCCCGGCTTGTTGCAGATATGTCACTGAGTTTGTGGACCTGGGTAATGTGTCAGCCTTAAGGACGTTCAGGGTGCTGCGCGCGCTCAAAACCATCTCAGTCATCCCAGGTGAGAAACACGAGGGAAAACGGAGCGCCGCCCTCCTGACCCGCCGAGCTGCTAGAAATAAGTGGCTGTGTTTCATATCTCCTGCTGCATACTCCCTGCTGGAGCTCATCTATCTGCTTTGTCATTCCTGGAAATTAGCTCAGAGGCAGTATGCAGAAACGAGAGGCGTTTATTGACA
The DNA here is from genome assembly GCA_911649635.1 of Poeciliopsis gracilis. Classification (NCBI taxonomy): domain Eukaryota; kingdom Metazoa; phylum Chordata; class Actinopteri; order Cyprinodontiformes; family Poeciliidae; genus Poeciliopsis; species Poeciliopsis gracilis. The sequence continues at coordinate 743,433 of CAJVRI010000136.1, forward strand.
CTGTTTGAGTGGACAGCAGAGGCCAGAAACGCTTCGTTACCAACAGCAGAGAACCAGAGGAAGAGAAGGACCAGCTCCAAATGTAGGATCTCAAATCTGAGCTGGAATTAGCAAAACCCAGAAACGCTTTTCATTCGGATGATTGTTTCTGTCTCAAGTTAATGACTGAACAGTTTTTCACAAACTTCTCTGCTTCTGTTCATGAATCTTCTGCCAGATGTTTTCTGCACTAAAATAAAAGTTTGGTTGAGATTTCAAAGTGGAGCGTAAACATTTCCTACATTTCCCACAATTCCACTGGGCTGGAGCGAACCTCCCTCCGGCAGGACGTCCAACGGTCCTGATGTTTTCCATCTGTTTGGATCCAGTTAATAATCTCTACTGGGAGGTTTTGATGGTTCACATTAAACTTGTTGCATTTTCAGTTTGTTGTTTATTTGAGACAAAATGTCATAAAAACTGAAGCAGAAACGTTTGAGTTTAGTTTGGATGCTAATTATTGATATTGTGATATTGTGATAGAGTGAAGTGTTGAGGCTGCAGATGTTTCCTTTCTGGTGGAGGTGAGAGTGAGTCAGTGGTGGCGTCGCCGTGCAGAAGTTTCGGGTCGTTCTGGGTGTCAGCAAGGCGCCTGGTTCTTCCTCTGTGGTTCTGTTGAAACTGTTCAGCACCACAGCGATTAGCTCACAGACACTGGAAACAGGGTCAGCTCTGTTTGTAATGAAACGGAGGAGTTTGTGACACGGTAACGTTTGGACGGCTGGCAGCTTGTCTGCTCCCTCTGTTCAGTTCTCAGTGTTTGTTCCTGTTGTTCTGACCCACTTCCTGTGTGTCTCAGTGTAACTTCAGGAGTTTGTTAGAGGGTGAAGTTGGTGATTTTCAGCAGGAGGAATGTCTTATTTACCCTGTTATTCATTGTTAATGCATGATTTGTTTCTGAGCCTGAATAAAGATGGCCGCCCTTCGCTAAAATCCTGACCTTCCAGAATCTGAGGCCGTTTCCCTCCTGATGGTTCGGTACCATCTTTGTTTGGTGCTGAAGGGCTGCAGGAAATCACTCTCAGGGCCACAAATGGCCCCCGGGCCACACTTTGGACACCCCTGAACCAGAAAGTCCGGTCCGGTTGGTGAGGTGTGAACGCTAATCGACCTTTGACCTCAGCCTGGGTTTGGTTGAAGTGAACTTTGATTTGGTTTAATGTGAACGCCAAGCGGACCAGAGACCGCTCCAAAAGCAGGAAGAGGACTATAGCGCAGGGCATTCTGGGTAAATACAACCAAAGCTAACATGCTAGCCTAGCGCTAGCAGCAGAAATGGACAGCTGTTGAAGTTTTGGACCCAGTAGAACCGAGTCCATCAGACTGTCAGGAGGGAAAAACAGCCTGGAACTCAAACGATCCCTGCTGGATGGAATTCGTCCTCCATCGTGTGACTGAGTTTGTGTTTAAACATGCATCAGAGGGCGGCCATCTTGTCCTGCTGTGTGACGTTGTGGTTTAGAAGCGGCTATAAAGTATTAACTGGCCCCGCGGCGCTCCTCAGGCCTGAAGACGATCGTCGGCGCTCTGATCCAGTCGGTGAAGAAACTCGCTGACGTCATGATCCTCACCGTTTTCTGCCTGAGCGTCTTCGCCCTCATCGGCCTGCAGCTGTTCATGGGAAACCTGCGACAGAAATGCGTCCGCAGCACGGAGCACTGCATCAACGGCAGCCTGCCGGCCAACACCTCCTTCTTCTGCAATAACAAGACCTGGGCCTCCATCAAGGACTTCATCGAAGACGAAGGTGAGTCGGGATGGTGGGGCAGCTGGGGCAACTGGGGCACCTGGGGCAACTGGGGCAACTGGGGCAGCTGGGGCAGCTGGGGCAACTGGGGCAGCTGGGGCAACTGGGGCAACTGGTTGCTGGTTGCTGGTTGCTGTTGCTATTGCTGGTTGCTGGTTGCTGGTTGCTCTGGAGATGTTTCTGTGTGTCAGAGCAGTGATGCTTCCTAAATGGACCGGACAACGTCAGGTTGGAGCTGCGGCTGCAGCTGACGTCAAGACACACACACACACACACACCCCCACACACACACACACACACACACACACACACACACACACACACACACACACACAGTCTGCTCCGTCCTGAATTCAGGTTCTCCTGATTCATAATTTTTATTTTTATTCTTCATACATTCAGTTTCACTGACCTTTTAAAACAATCATCTTTATTTCTTATTCTCAGGCTTTATGAAGGTTTTTTACTTGAATAGTTATTTTCTGTATTTTAGGAGTTTTTTACACTCGACTCTAATCTCCACATCAGGCATCAAAGGCTCCTAAATAATCAGTTTTACATCAGAACCTGTTTGTTCCCAACATGGTGGCACAAAACAAACCATTTTTTTCACTAAATTTAACTTTTACGTTGGAAAACAAATTGTGTAAATTGAGTCTTAAACACATTAATTTCCCTCCGAGTTGATAAAACCACAACGCTATGAAAATTCAGAGGCTGCGTCGCTGGCAGGCCGGCGTGACGACGGCTGTAAATCTCCTCGATGTGAGTTTCGGGTCTGATGCTCAGAGCGCAGCGTATCCCAGGATGCATTGCAGGCTGAGGGGAAGCTAACAGCTCAGTTGTTGGGCTTTGTCACTTTTAATATCCTTACAGATCGTTTTAAGGATGGAGCCCTGAGTTTGGACACAACCTTACATTGATGTATTTTAGCCTAGTTGTTAGCTTAGCATTAGCTGAGTGTATTTTATTTACTTCTTATTCCCAGTTAAGCTCTTTTCAGCTCAATTCAACATTTCTTATTTTAGCAAACATTGTTTTCACTCAGTGTATTTCATTTAACATTAGCTTAGCATACCTAAACCTACTAGCATTGGCTAGCATTGGCTAGTGACGTTTAGGTATGCTAAGCTAATGTTAGCCTAGCTCAGCCTTTCTTTGATTCATGTAGCCTGTTTATCATAGCTAAGCTTTTCTTACTTCTGCATAACTTAGCTTACACTTACTTGGCTTTGTTCATGTTATATTAGCTTAGCTAAACATAGCTTAGCTTAGTTCTTCTTGTCTTATTTCACTTTAGCTAAATTATTCTTAGCTTAGCTTTTCATAAAAGCAGTTGTCACCATTTTATTGGCTGAATCTACTTTAAAAATCCCTAAAATAATAATTAAATAGTGTTTGAAATAAAGTTTAAGCTGCACTAAGGTCATTGTTCTGCTGCACTGAGCAGTTACTGCCGTTCATCGTTTCTGTTCATCGTTTCTGTTCATTGTTTCTGTTACTCACATTCTCCTGCTGAGATTCCCAGAACATTTCAGTGAAAACGGTTCCAGAAACAGAATAATAAAAATGAATCTCTTTGTCATGTGTTGTTCCTGAGTCTCTGATCTGCGGCTCATTTATCAGGCTGGATGTTTTCAAATGAAAGGCCCAGCTGCTGCTGCTAGCATCAGGTCAGACGTTCAGGCAAACACCAAACAAAGACTGAATATTTCCACAGACTCTCCACAGTCAGTCCCTTTATTCCACTTCAGACGCGACACAAAGACTTTAATGAGTCAAGCAGAGATTTTCCATCCTGACAGCAAATCAGTCAATAACTCACTTTATTCACTAATTTCTCTCATTATTAGGTAAAAACTCACCGCTGTTTATTTTTACCTCATGACGTTTAAAGATGGAATAAATCTGGCTTTCCAGGAACACTCAAACCACACGGCGTGTTTGGACTTTGACTAGGCCATTCTTTACATTTTAAACTACCAGTTCTGGGGACTGTAAAGCGAGCCCACATCATGACTCCTCCTCCACCGAGCTGAACTCTTGGTTTGAGTTTTCGTTTTTTCTGTTTGGTCTCCAAACTCGACGTTTTCTAGATAAACGTCTCAGTTTCAAAGGCTTGTGCTGCTTTACATGGCGCCATATTGTTTCTCCTCAGAGTGTGACCTTTGACCTGCAGACTGAGGGCTGAGTCTGACATGGAGCTGATGGTTTCTGGTTTCTGTGTTGGGACATTGATTCCTGGGAGGGCTGCTGCTCTCTGAGTCGTTTCCTCTTCTGTTCGCTCCTTTTCTCCAGATCTGCTCCACTGGCATGGAAAACATGGCCGCCTCCTTCGTTTGCCCCCAGACAACGGTCAGATCGGCCGCTAGCTGCTGACCGCGAGATTATCGTCAAGTGCTGAACGTTTTGAGTCGTAGTGAAAGTAAAACTGACAAACTAAATTTGTTCCGGTAAACGACTTGACCTGCATTGATCTGACTCACCTGAAGGCTACAGAGCAGCAAACCGCCTCAACTTCCTGCTTCCAGTGACGGAAACAGGAAGTTCAGCCTCAACTTCCTGCTTCCAGTGACGGAAACAGGAAGTTCCGCCTCAGCTTCCTGCTTCCAGTGACGGAAACAGGAAGTTCAGCCTCAACTTCCTGCTTCCAGTGACGGAAACAGGAAGTTCAGCCTCAACTTCCTGCTTCCAGTGACGGAAACAGGAAGTTCAGCCTCAGCTTCCTGCTTCCAGTGACGGAAACAGGAAGTTCAGCCTCAACTTCCTGCTTCCAGTGACGGAAACAGGAAGTTCCGCCTCAGCTTCCTGCTTCCAGTGATGTCGGTGAATCGGGGAATTGAACCGGCAGCCTCGGGGGTAAAAAGTTCATGTTGAGTGAATCCAGATGAAGTTTGCAGTGAAGGTGAATGTCAGGACGCGCTTCTCCTCACTAATGCAGCTTCTAAATGTTCGCTCCCAGTTTACCTCTGCATCCATCACAACAAATAATTGTCCCCTGCGGGTTGCCGTATCGACCCCTAAAAGCTGCTGTGAAACCTGAGAGGCGCGAGGCGGTGCAGCCCTGCCCGGTTCGGTCCGGCCCGGTCCGGCCCTGCCCGGTCCGGTCCGGCCCGGTCCTCTGCGCTCATCGGCCCTCAATCTGCCGATCAATGTAACGCGTTTTCTCCCAACGTTTCCCATCAGGCTTTGGTTGTGCTGAGTCAGCAGGTGGGTCGGGTTACAGGGCGGGTTGTGTCTGACCAGGTGATCGGTTCTGATAAACTCATGATCCGATTGGTTCTGGACGTCGTGCTCTGATGGATGAGGCAGAACCACCTGGACCGCCGGTCCTTTGACTGGTCCCTTCCTGCTGATGAACAAACCGCCGGATAATTCACTTCGGACCATAACTCTTCCTGCTGTGCGTGTCAAAGCTGCAGATTTTCTCTGTGAATTTATCTTGTGCTGATGAAAACGCTGCGGCGGAGGACAGAGGTTTATTCATCCCTGACAGGATAATTTGCTGCTCTTGAGTTTTTAAAGAGGAATGAAATTAGACGCTCTCCTTCAGGCGTCCCGTTGAGACAATTTTCTACATTTCTGCAGCTCAGTGAAATCTTCCCAGATGGTGGTCTCTTTGGGAAAAATGAATCTTTTTATTAAATGTCAGAGCGAGTGCTAATATGCATTCATCTGGTGACGAAGAACATGAGCTGAACATCAGGTGATGCCATTAAGTGGAGGCAAACACGGCTTTGTTGTCCCTGGGAGCCGCAGAGAGACTCCAACGTTTCCTTTGTTTCAGCCGCCGTCCGTTTCAGCGTTCACACAGAATAAATGCTTTACTGTCTTTAATTAGCTTAAATTCTCTGTTTCTGTTAACAGGCTCTTTAACTGCTGAACAACAAGCTGCAGTTTGTTTGTTTCCTCTGAGCTCAATAAAATCTGATCAGAAAATGACGCCCAGCTCAAACTTATTATGTAAAATAAAATAAAATAAATATAATCAATTCAACGACAAATCCATGGAAAACCGACGGCAGCAATAAGAATCTCAAAAACTCAAGATGAAATGAATAAAACGCATTTCATGTTTTAAAGGAAACGTTAAATGTGTCTCTTATACGTTGCTATATTTGACTTTTAAGTATTTTCTGAATGATTTTCCATCTGATAATGTTAAACGTAAATCTGGATGAGGCTAGCTTGCCTTATGCTAACCTAGGCTAAGGCTAGCTCAGTTTAGCTAAGCTTGCTAAATTAGGCTTAGGCTAGCTCAGTTTAGCTAAGCATGCTAATCTAGGCTAAGGCTAGCTCAGTTTAGCTAAGCATGCTAACCTAGGCTAAGGCTAGCTCAGTTTAGCTAAGCTTGCTAACCTAGGCTAAGGATAGTTCAGTTTAGCTAAGCATGCTAACCTAGGCTAAGGCTAGCTCAGTTTAGCTAAGCATGCTAACCTAGAGTAAGGCTAGCTCAGTTTAGCTAAGCATGCTAACCTAGGCTAAGGCTAGCTCAGGTTAGCTAAGCTAAGGCTCACAGGGCCAAACTGAGGCCAGCAGTTTAATTTAAAAAATACTTTATTGATCAAAAATCCAAGCTGATTTCCTCCATATTTACTGCTGTAAATAATAAAACTGTTTATGTTTCATAACTAAAGATGTTTTTGCACTAAATAATTTGTCACTGAAATACATTTGAGTTAGTTTTGGTATTTTTAACTGGATTTAAGTAAATAAATGGGAGCAAATGACAACAAAAGACTAAAGATCCAATTTAGAGTCTAATTTAAAACATGTTTCGTGTCCAGATGATCAATACTCGTCAGAGACGATCAGATCTCCAGACCAAACCGGAGCGGTTCTGCGGTTCTGTTGACGTGGCTGCTGGACTTTTTTAAATTCTGTTGTCACTGCTCTGTCAGATTGGATGTAACTCATGGAGAGAGGAGCTGGAAACACGACAGGACAGATTAACGTCCCAGAAGAAGCTGAAACTCGGAGAGCCATTCAGTATGGCGGCAAATGAAACGGCCGAGGGAAGAAGAACAATCAGGCGTTGGACCACAGAGCGGATCCGCTTCACCTGCTCCTAATCTGTCATTTCATTCCTAATCATCCTCAGATTATTCTCAGATTATTCAATCCCAACAGTTTCCTGAACTCCCTGAATGTGAACCAGTCTGAGCCGAACTGGTTCTGTTTGCGGCCAGTAAAGCGTGAGGTTGTGCTGAGTGGTGCTGTGAGTGGGTTTGGGCCGCCCTGGTACCGGTCCAGCAGCCTCCAGGCATTAAAGCGTATTAATGCAGTGGCAAATGGCCTGTGGTCGGGTTTAAGTGTTGGATAAATGTTTAACAAAGCGTGTTTGCTGTAATGGTTCAGGCTTTATTGGCCGGTCCAAACAGACGCAGCCAGTCTGATGAGCGTATTGATCCGCCGGTAACCGCGGGAGACGGGCAGGAAGCCGGGCCCAGACGGCCTCTCGCCCCGTCTGCAGGACACGTCAGGAAAACGACGCTTGGCTTTTATTTAGAAACATCTGAATGTAAGTTTTCCAGTGAAGCTGTGAATCGTGTCCAGGTGAGAAACGTCCTGATGCTGCAGCTCTAACTGTTGGGAAAGTTCCCGTTGTGCAGCAGGTTTCCAGGTTTCTGCCTGTTCAGACTGCAGGTATAAATGTGAACAGAATAAACTCGTTTACTGAGTCGGTTCCTAGAATCCCGTCTTTGTTTCTGCTGCTTCTGCAATCAGCAAAACTATCAGGATCATTCAGTTTGTGTGGAGAAGAAGCCGTTTACAAAACCTTCTGCGTATTAAGTCACAACCAACCACCCCGTTGCCTAGCAACCACCAGTTGGACTGAAACCAACCTGAGACTGCAGGGGGCGCCACTTCTGAAAGATGTTCAGTTATATACCTGGCTGGTTGCTGCCATTTTCACTGGAGAGGGGCGTGGCCAGCAGCAGCTTATTGGCATAAAACAGGAAACAGTTCTTATGAACAGGAAACAGTTCTTATGAACAGCAAACAGTTCTTATGAACAGCAAACAGTTCTTATGAACAGGAAACAGTTCTTATGAACAGGAAACAGTTCTGAGCTCTGATCTTCTTCTCTTCCAGATAATTTCTACAAAGTGGAAGGAGCCAAGGATGCCTTAATCTGTGGAAACAGCAGCGACGCAGGGTGAGTCCAACCCGCCTGTTGGGACCGGTTCAGGTCCAGATGGATGGATGAACGGATGGATGAACGGATGGATGGTTTGGTTCCGTCTCTCCAGATGTTTCTATAGAGGTTCCGTTTCTAGAACTCTTTTATAAAATGGGTCAAACTGAAGGTTTGGAGTTAAATGAACCGTTTATTGATTCATTCCAAGAAGTTTCAGAACATTAATTATCAGAAATGCTCCGCATCTCGTCACACTTCTGATATTTTCTATAAAATCACGTTAAACTCCCAGACCTGCAGATCAGAATCTGTCTGGTCCGGGTTCCTGTGGATCCAGCCGGTTCCTGTGGATCCCACCGGTTCCTGTGGATCCAGCCGGTTCCTGTGGATCCAGCCGGTCCGGGTTCCTGTGGATCCAGCCGGTTCCTGTGGATCCAGCCGGTTCCTGTGGATCCAGCCGGTTCCTGTGGATCCGGTTTCATCCTAACTTTACGGCTTGTGCTGCTCAGAGACGCTGAGTAACGTTTAGTGATTCTGGAGCCGTGACCTCTGGAGCGCCGGATGTGCCGCCGGCCTCCAGGGTTTCCGTTCTGCTGCCGTCGTCCTAATTTGTTGGAGGATCCGTTAATATGCAGCTGCTGGGAAAACGTTCCGTAATACCAGCAATAAATCAGCAGCGAGAGCCAGGAGAACGCTCCTCCTCTTCCTCTCCTCTTCCTCTCCTCTTCCTCTCCTCCTGGTTTCATCCTGGTCCGGTTCCGGGTCCGGTTCCGGGTCCGGTTCTGGGTCCGGTTCTGGGTCCGTTAGAGGACTCTGTCCGATGGAGAACCCACGTCTGAGACGTTTGCTTCACAGGAAGTACCAGGACTGATCTGAGCAGAACAGGAAGGAAGAAACTCTGGACGTCTTTATTTAGACCCAAGAAGAAGAAAAGGAGAGACGGATAAATTAGAGCAGAACTTACTGAAGTTTTCTCTCCATCTGATGACGAGCTCTGGGTCTGCTGACCTTCATCGCCGTCCTGATGACTGTGTTTAACCTTTGACCCTGTCTGTGACTCAGCTGTGAGTCAGAGCGATGAGTCCTGTGGGCGTTTGTTCTGTCAGGTCGGACCGATCCGATCCGATCCGATCCGATCCGATGGGAGTCAAACTGCTGGAGGAATCAGCAGCCATGACGGCGTCTGCCTGCTCCTCATGAGAGATGCTGATTGGCCGAGCTGGCAGGCGACGCAGGCTGAGCTGCAGGTTGATCAGGTTGCAGGTTGATCAGGTTGCAGGTTGATCAGGTTGATCAGGTTGCAGGTTGATCAGGTTGATCAGATTGATCAGGTTGATCAGGTTGATCAGGTTGCAGGTTGATCAGGTTGATCAGGTTGATCTGGTTGATCAGGTTGATCTGGTTGATCAGGTTGCAGGTTGATCAGGTTGCGGTTGAGTCGAGGATCTGGTGTTTTTGTCGCTGCAGATTCTGAAAGCGTCACCATCTGCAGCAGCGTCTTGCTGGGATCTGCTTCTTTAGACTCTTTGTTATTTTCAGTGTTTTAATTCAGCTGAAGTGGTTATGACCTTTACTGGTTACCATGGAGATTTAGCTTGATATTTTGCTGCAGAAAGGAAAACTAAACACTCTGAAGCTGGAGTACCTGGTGAGCGCCCAGCATGCACCTGGACAACATGGAGACTCTGCAGAACCGGAACCAGAGCCGGAACCAGAGCCAGAACCAGAACCGGAACTGGAACTAGAGCCGGAACCGGAACCGGAACCAGAGCCGGAACCGGAACTGGAACTGGAACCGGAACCGGAACCAGAACCGGAGGTTCTCCTGCTCTTCCAGACGAAGAGGTGACCTATAAATCGTGTGCAGAGCAGCAAACCTCCTGCTGACGTTCCGGCTGACGGCCCAACGCGGAGCGACAGCCTGCCTCGTTGGGAAGCTCGTTAGCGGCGTGATGTCGCCGTGTAACATGTGACCTCTGAGGTCACCGTCAGGAAGTTGTTGAGTGCTGACAGGAAGTGATAGGAGGAGCTGACGGCGGCCGCAGGGCTGGAGTCATGTCCGGTTTGGACCTGATGAGACTGATTCATGAACACGGTTCCCCTCAGAGTTTAATAATCCTGGAAACGAAACAAATTCCCAACAGGAAAGCTGATCAGAGGAAGCTAACGGCTAGCTTAACCTTTGACCCCATCAAAAGCTAGCTAGCCGCTAGCTGCAGTGAAATGATCTAATTTGGTAAAACTGAACTGGAAACACTCTGGTCCTGGTCCCGGTCCTGGTTCTGGTCCTGGTTCCGGTTCTGGTCCAGGTTCTGGTCCTGGTTCCGGTTCCGGTCCCGGTCCTGGTTCTGGTTCTGGTTCTGAAGCTGCAGGTTTGTTTTGCTTCCTTGTATTTTTGCAAACTATTTTATTTTAAACTTTAGCTGAATGGCTGCAGGACGGCTGACCTGTTCAGGTCATTCTGCCGACCCTGAACTCGTCCAGGCCGCTGCGATCGGACCGGGTTCGGACCGGGTTCGGACCGGGTTCGGACCGGGTTCGGACCGGTCCGATCCGCTGACTGGTTCTGCTGGAACATCTGTGATGTTTCTGTTTGTGCCTTGCTGGCGCCCAGCAGCAGAGGAAGCTGCGTCTTCAATCATCGTTGACCCGGCTTGTTCTCAGAGAGACTCCGCTGTCATCGCAGCAGTCAGGAAGAAAGATGGCCGCCGCGGCGTGAGGAGCTGGCCGGCGGAGGGGCAGGTTTTCCAGGAACACGCCGCGTCTCGCAGCCGTATCCATCATTCCATTAGCCGGCCGCTGGTTGCCATGTTGATGCTCCAAACGCTTTGTGTTTCATTAAATCAGTTTGCTGCTGTGTCTGTCTGGGTGGAGCGGCGCGGCGTGTCGATGCACCTGCAGGCTGACCGCCCACACACACACACACACACACACACACACACACACACACACACACACACACACACACACACACACACACACACACACACACACACACACACACACACACAGTCTGACTCTGATCTAAATGGATGAAACATTACGCTGAAAGCAACGCGGATCGATAAGCCGCCTGGTTTCAGTAACGCTGCTCTAAGTGGAGCTGCTTCTCTGCTGGGTCGCGCTCCATTTCCAGCCCACATCAACACCCCTCCACCGCCGTGCAGGGCTGATGGTGGGAGGGGTTTGGGTCTCATGATGCAGCCCTGTTGACATCAAGTCATGACCTTTGACCTCTAACCTGCTAACTGAGGCTGGAAGTTTCTCTGATCTTGGACTGAATCTGCAGTCCATCCCTCTGGTTGCCATGGTTACAGGTGAATTCATCTCCTGGCCTTGATGTGATGGTTTTTGTTTTTACAATGTAACATTTGGTGGTTAGCATGAAGGATTTTTAGCTACAGGCTGAAACTTGTTTGGTGTTTTTTAAAGTGACAGCGTCATTTAAAATCAACTTTATTTTATATTATATTTTATATTTCCATCATGTTTTAACGGTTTTCCCTTGAGTGTTGCTTTGATTCTTTTCTGTCAGAGTCGCTGCTAAAATGTCTGGGTGGACCCAGCCCCGCCTTCGAGGCGCAGCTCCTCCCCCACTCAGCTCCTCCAGACTAGCCAGCAGCAATTAGCAAACCACTGGTGGAACTGCTGCTGCTCAGAGCAACGCAGGTCAAAAGGTTGTTAAAGGATTAATAGAGGAGCCATTTTGGGACGACTTCCTGGAGGCGGAGTTTCAGAAAGAGCAGGAGCTTAAAGGGACAGAGACCCAATTTCAATATCAAATTTCTTTTCAGTCATGTTGGTATGTAAAACATTTTTATAACTGAAGGCAACATTGACTTAGTAAAATGGCTGCCTGTCCGTCCGTCCAGACCTGGATCTTCATTTCCTCTCCGTCTTCCTCCACTAAACTTTCTGAAGCTTCAGGTTTCATCTCGTCTCTGGGTCAAACTCTTTCTGTCCCGGTTTTGTCTGCCCTCCGAGTCCCGCTGTAAATCTTCCTCCCATCTTCATCTTCATCGCATGTTGCTGCGTTCCCGGCGCAGGCGGCGCCCGGATCGGCCCACGCTGGAGATGAACTTTATCGATCCAGAGGGAGAACCGGGTCGCAGCAGCAGAACGGAGAACGCTGCTGTCACACGGTGTTAATGAGAACACATTACCCACAATCCTCCTCTCTCTCTTCGGCTCAGAGCGGGAAGGCTGAGGGAGAAGCCTGTTGGACAGTCTGACCTTCTGCTGCAGCCCACGCCAAGATGGCCGACATGTTGATTCAGATTCGTCCTGAACGCTCGATGGGAGCAGAAACAATAATTCATCGTTTTATCGATGGATGAAAGTCTCATTTCATCCTCATGATGCTGCTCATGATGCTGCTCATGATGCTGCTCATGATGCTGCTCATGGTGCTGCTCCTCCTCATGATGCTGCTCCTCCTCATGATGCTGCTCCGCCAGGTTCTCACAGCTCCGGCTGACTCATCATCATTGACTCTGTTTTTGGATGTAGAAGTTGGAGACGCTCCGCCTGCTGGTGGGAGTTGGCACTGCATGAACTCGACGATCTGTGATTGTGACTCTAATTGTTTTGAATTTCCAGAAATCGTGACAAACGGGCTGCACAGTGGCGCAGTGGGTAGCGCTGTTGCCTTGCAGCAAGAAGGTCCTGGGTTCGATTCCCAGCCCGGGGTCTTTCTACACGGAGTTTGCATGTTCTCCCTGTGCATGGTGGGTTCTCTCCGGGTTCTCCGGCTTCCTCCCACAGTCCAAAAACATGACTGTCAGGCTGATTGGGCTTTCCAGATTCTCCTTAGGTGTGAGTGTGTGTGTGTGTGTGTGTATGGTTGTTTGTTAGTCCTGTTTGTCTTTGTGTTGCCCTGTGACAGACTGATGACCTGTCCAGGTGACCTGTCCTGGTGACCTGTCCAGGCGACCTGTCCAGGTGACCTGTCCAGGTGACCTGTCCAGGCGACCTGTCCAGGCGACCTGTCCAGGCGACCTGTCCAGGCGACCTGTCCAGGTGACCCCGCCTCTCGCCCGGAACGCAGCTGGAGAGGCAGCAGCTCCTCCCGACCCCGTTAGGGAGGAGGGTGATGGAAAATGGATGGAAGGATCAGTTACATCCAGAGGAGGCCCTCAGCATCATGCTGCCACCACCATGTTGGGTTCTGTTAGTTCCACTCCAGATGAAACTGGACTCAGATTCTCCATCAAGGCCCGCCTTGGTGTTCTTCCGGGTCAGCAGTGGTTCTGGTTCATGGAGTCTCTCTGATGGTTGGATCATGACCTTTGACCTTGACTGAGGTCTCTCAGATATTTTTCTGTGTTGGTTCTGGGGAATCGGGTCAGAACCAAACAGCCATGATGAGCTGCATGATGGAGGAGGAAGTGGAGGAATATTGACCCACAAACAGCTTTATTGACACAGAATGTATTAACGGTGTTGACACCGGATCCGATCGATGGAACCAACGGAGAGCGAGGCGGGAAATGTTCTGGTTCTGATCCGACACCAGAGAGGTTCTGCTGCTCCTGTGGGGAAAGATCCAGAAAGGTTCAGGGTTTTATTCTGCCTAGCAACAAGGCAGAGTTGACTCTGATTGGATGAAAAGTTGAGTTCAGGCTTAAGGTTTTACCTTCCATCCAGAACTCACCTTGCAGCTGTTTTGGTCGGTCGGTGACCTCTGAGGTCAACAAATTATAATCCAATATAATACAGTAATTTATAAAACTAGTTATTGATCTAATAATTCTATAGTCGATTTTAGAAAACTTTCCATCATAACGTTTTTCTCTCATCAAAAACAAACTGGGAGTCTTGCTTTGATTCTTTCATCACTTCATCTCCATGGCAACCATTCAGCTGTTCCTTCCTGTCAGTTCCTTCAGACTAGCCAGCAGCAATTAGCAAACATCTGGTGGACGTGCACATCAAGGCGTTAAATCTGGAAGTAAAATTTCTATTCCGTCATATTTAATATGATTTCTGCCATCTTAACATTTTATTTACAACATTTTCCAGTTTTATAAGTTGAGCCAGTGGAGCTGCTGCTTTTTAAGAACAACAATATTTAGCTGTTATTAACGTTAATAAAACTCTTGTAAACATGAAAAGTTACTTATAAGTTAGTTTTATCTTCCAGGTATGAAGCAGAGTGAAAATATCTGGATGAGGTTTTGTGTCCCAGAGATGGACAGAGTTTCTCTCCGTATCGATCCAGCGGCCCACGGCTGCGGTCCCGCCGGGCCCCGGGCCCCTCGGGCCCCTCGGTCGCCTCCACCCCCTCAGGCTCTATTCCTGTAGCCGCAGCCTCCCCCCTCCCCACCCTGCTCTTCTGAAGCCAGCAGGACTTGGCGCTGTGGAGGGTCCCGGCGCGGCGGCGTGAAGCTCGGTAACGAGCTGCTGAGGAGCCGACAGTCAGCGGCTCCCGGCGGGAAACCGACTCTCTGCACCGTAAATGTGTTTTAGTGGACGGCTCTCCTGTTCCCACATAGTAAACCAGTTATCACTGCGTGACCCGATGCGCTGGTGCTGCCAGGGCCGGTCCCAGCCGGTCCCAGCCGGTCCCAGCCGGTCCCAACCGGTCCCAGCCGGTCCCAGCCGGTCCCAGCCGGTCCCAGCCGGTCCCAGCCGGTCCCAGCCGGTTCCAGCCGGCCTGGCGCCGCGGGCAACGGGCTCCATGTTTCACTCTCATTGTCATTTTAATATTTGGCTTGATGTGAAAGTTACCAGAATAATAATAAGGTCCAAACATTCTGTAGTCGCTCCTCCTGGTCCTCCTGGTTCTGCTGGTTCTGCTGGTTCTGCTGATCCTCCTGGTTCTGCTGGTTCTGCTGGTTCTGCTGCTCCTCCTGGTTCTGCTGATCCTCCTGGAATCGGGTCCGGTTTGAACACAGAACCCGGAGGTTCTGGAGCCGGGTCTGAAGAACAAGCGGTTCTGATCCGGCGCTCCAGCTGCGGGTCGGACCTTGTTCTTCTGTTCTGACGAAGTTCCCTGAAGCAAAGCAGCACCAGACCTGCTGGTCCAACTCCTGAACCCAGCAGAACCTCCAGGTGGTTCTGGTCGGTTCTGATGGCTGCTGCCAACGTGATTAATAATCCGATTCTTTAGTAGAACTGAGTTATTCTGACTTTGGGTCAGATTACCAGAAGCTAACCTGAACCGGGCTCAGGGGAACCGGGTCAAACAGAACCGACACAGGGAGACCGAGCCGCTGCTCCTGCTGTTCAGGAGGTTAGACCGGGATTGGATTAGGACGTTTGGAATTGGATTAGCAGGTTAAACCCGACTGAGGCGAGCAGCTGGAATCAGATTACGGCGCTGATGAACTCTGCTGTCCGTCTAACCGGATTACCTTCCTCCTGATGAAGAGGAGAGGTCAGAGGTCAGCCCGCGTTCTGGGAGGAACCTCCGGAACATTCCCAGGAAAACACCACGTCCCCGACTCCCGGTGGAGAAACTGTCTCCCACGGCAACCAGCGCCGGGACACGGTTGCTATGGCGATGCAGGTTTCTCCTCCTGGGGGAGTTTACCTGTGTTATAATTAGAGGAGTGTGTGTGTGTGTGTGTGTGTGTGTGTGTGTGTGTGTGTGTGTGTGTGTGTGTGTGTGTTTGTGTGTGTGTCTGTGTGTGTGTGTGTGTGTGTGTGTTTGTGTGTTTGTTTGTGTGTGTGTGTGTGTGTTTGTGTGTTTTGATGCAACTTCAAAACACGAGAACAAAACTTCAATTTACACAATTTGTTTAGTGCATCAAAGAATAATAAATAAATATAAATAAATATAAATAAATACAAACTGCTGCGGCTCAACGGCAGTTTACAAAATATAAAAATGTTTCTGAAGAACAAAAATAAGAATCTTTATTTAGTATAAAAGCAAATATTTATTTTAAAAACTAAAATATCCAAACACTAAAAACTGGAACTGGTGGATTTTATCACAAGTTTTTATTTCACCAACCGACAATCAATGAGTTCAGCTTTTATTCTCCAGAAATCCCTCAGCATCAGAGGACAGATCGTCTCCTGTCTCCTTCGTCTCCTGTCTCCTTCGTCTCCTCTGTCTCCTTCGTCTCCTCTGTCTCCTTCGTCTCCTCTGTCTCCTTTAGAGTCCCACCATCAAGGTGACGGGTCAGGTTCTGTGGTTCTGGTCCACTTTTAGACTGGAAGTGTTTGAAGCTTGGTGTCTCCACCGCAGAAGACTGTGTGTGTGTGTGTGTGTGTGTGTGTGTGTGTGTGTGTGTGTGTGTGTGTGTGTGTGTGTGTGTGTGTGTGTGTGTGTGTGTGTGTGTGTGTGTGTGTTGGGGTGTTAGTGGCCCCTGCTGAGGGGCCTCCTTCACTGAGTGCTGCTTCTGAAGTGGCGTCCCTCCATTAACACAGACAGAGGTGTGTGTTGGAGATAACCGCTAGCTGTCATGCTGCGACACTTCGCACACACACACACACACACACACACAAACACACACACAAACACACACACAAACACACACACAAACACACACACTCTGAGGTTTGTGGTGACGGGAAGCGGCGCAGCCGTCACACACACTTTCTCACATGCCTCCATGTTGACTCACTCATCAGGAGACGGATGGATGGAAGTGGAGGAATGACACACTTCATGGAGTGTGTGTGTGTGTGTGTGTGTGTGTGTGTGTGTGTGTGTGTGTGTGTGTGTGTGTGTGTGTGTGTGTGTGTGTGTGTGTGTGTGTGTGTGTGTGTGTGTGTGTGTGATGAGTTCATCCTTCAGTCACTCTGGACAGGAACATCAGCAGATCCGTCTCAGTTTGATCCAATCAGGATTGATCCGTGTTCTTGTCCCGTTTGGCTCAATTTTACCGTTTATTTTCACACCAATGAGTCAGAGCCGCCGCAGACCACACACATGCTGGACACGGCTCTGCAGATCACACACATGCTGGACACGGCTCTGCAGACCACACACATGCTGGACACGGCTCTGCAGATCACACACATGCTGGACATGGCTCTGCAGATCACACACATGCTGGACACGGCTCTGCAGATCACACACATGCTGGACCTTCCTGTTCAGACGGTCAGCATTCAGCTTCTACTCTCCACAATTCTGGAACAAACTTCTGGAAAACTGCCAAACAGCCGAAACCCTGAGTTTATTTATCCAGAATCTAAACCCAGCAGGTTGAAGATGTTTTCGATTCATAATCATTTTTACATTTTGGTGTTGATGATTTTCATGATGGGATCAAATGTTTGTTTCTGGTTTCTCAGATTGGTGACTTTCTGAGTTTTTCTAAGTTTTTCTTTTTGTGTTTTAATGACATAAAGGGCGGAGCCAGTCAGAACCAGAACCAGAACCAGAACCAGGACGGTTCCTGATGCTGCTGCTCTGTGTTGCAGGAAATGTCCCGACGGGTTCGACTGCCTGAAGACGGGCAGGAACCCAAACTACGGCTACACCAGCTTCGACACGTTCGGCTGGGCCTTCCTGTCGCTGTTCCGGCTGATGACCCAGGATTACTGGGAGAACCTCTACCACCACGTAATGAGGCTGTGACCCGCTGTGACCCGCTGTGACCCGCTGTGACCCTCTGTGACCCGCTGTGACCCTCTGTGACCCGCTGTGACCCTCTGTAACCCTCTGTGACCCGCTGTGACCCTCTGTGACCCGCTGTGACCCGCTGTGACCCTCTGTGACCTGCTGTGACCCTCTGTGACCCGCTGTGACCCGCTGTGACCCTCTGTGACCCGCTGTGACCCTCTGTGACCCGCTGTGACCCTCTGTGACCCGTTATTAGCTATTAGTTATTAGCTATTAGTTATTGGTTATTGGTTATTGGTTATTAGTTATTGGTTGTTGGTTGTTGGTTGTTGGGTCAATCAGACCTGCAGAAGAGAGGAAGTGATGTCACACGCTGCTTCCTGTGTCTGGTCCAGACGCTGCGCTCGGCCGGGAAGACCTACATGGTGTTCTTCGTGGTGGTCATCTTCCTGGGCTCCTTCTACCTGATCAACCTGATCCTGGCCGTGGTCGCCATGGCGTACGAGGAGCAGAACCAGGCCACCATCGCCGAGGCGTGTCAGAAGGAGCGCGAGTTCCAGCAGGCCGTGGAGAGGCTGAAGAAAGAGCAGCAGGTGGGTCGGGGTCAGCAGGTCATGACCTCCAAACCGCTTTTGGTTATTCCGGCCTGTTGACCGGAACGCCTCCGTCCTCCAGATGGCGGCGCAGAAACCGCCGGACTCCGACTCCCTGACCTCACCAGACCTGTCACCTCTTGGGCCGCCGCTGGACAGCTCCGAGGAGCGGAGGCGGAGCCAGGCGCTGATGGGTGTGGCCGACGGGGAGGGGAACCTGTCGGAGGAGAAGCTGCTGCAGGTGGACTTGATGGACGGGGGAAAGGTGAGTCTGAACCGGCGCCGGGCGTCGCCCTTTCAGAATAAAAGCCTCACGGCTCTGCGCCGCCAGGCCCTCCATCCTCTCCTCGCTCGCTCCTTCTCCACGCGGACGCGACGAAGCAGTCAGGTGTCGTCCATCTTTAACTTCCGGCTGAGGAGCCGAGGGTCGGAAGGCGAGATGGCGGACGACGAGTTCAGCGTTCCCGGCGACGTGGTGGACGGCGTCGGCGGCAGGACGTACAGCGGCGGGACGTTCAGCGGCATCCTGACCAACCCCTGGCCCAAACGCCGACTCAGCACCTACAGCACCGCCAGCAGGAACTCGCAGGTGAGCCGCCGCTCCGAAAGGAAGGTCAGCAGGTCAAACGTCCTCAGAGTCCTGCTGCATACAGGTCACTGGAGGTCAAAGGTCGACATACAGTCCAACAGTGGAAAGCAGAAAAAAAATCAATTAATATTTTTAGAATCACAAACATCCAGTAACTTTTATTGCAGTTGATCAGGATAAAAAGTCAACAAAAACAATCAGGATAAGAGATTTAAACGTTTCTGCAGGTTGAGAGTTAATTATATTCTCTACAATAAAATATCGGATTTTATTCATAGTTCAGCTCAGAAATGAAACATTTTCAATCAAAGAAAAAACTTTTTGTTTCAGCAGGAAAATGTTTTCTGTCTCTTCCTGCCATCATTTGCTTTGGCTCCTCCCCCTTATGACATCACAGCATGAAGGCCTTGCTGAACTTTTCTGACCTCCTGCAGGCCTGTTGCTGTGGTAACCGGGGTTATCAGCGAGCAGCCTGCGAATCTGACTAGTTAACCTCTGACCTTCTGATCCCCCTCCAGGTGTTTTATCCCACCCTGAACGTCAACGGGAAGCTGTTTGTCTCCATGGACCAGAACGGGGTCTCCCCGCCGCCGCTGCAGGGGCAGCTGCCCGCCTGCACCATGGAGAAGGTCAAGGAGGAGAGCGTGAGTTTGGAAACACTGCAGCCGCGACACACACACGTCTGAATCGACGCTTCGCATAGCTGCGCTCTGAAATCATGGACACACACACACACACACACACACACACACACACACACACACACACACACACACACACACACACCACCCGGCTCAGATAACACCGGCCCCCAGAACCCAAACATACCAGCAGAGACACAGAGAGTCGCTCTGTTGACCAACCTGCTTCATCCTATCAATCAATCAGTTATTATGTCATGTTTCATCTGCGACCAAAGTCACAACCAGAACCAGAACCAGAACCAGAACCGGAACAGAACCAGAACCGGAACCAGAACCAGAACAGAACCAGAACCGGAACCAGAACTAGAACCAGAACAGAACCAGAACCAGAACCAGAACCAGAACCTGAACCAGAACCAGAACCGGAACCAGAACCAGAACAGAACCAGAACCAGAACCGGAACCAAACCAGAACCAGAACAGGTTCTGGTTCTGGTCCAAGTCCTTCCCCAGCCGTTTTTCCTTAAACAATTTTTATGTGCTATAGTTGGCCTGTCGCAATAAGCAATAAATCAGTAAATCAATAAATCAGTAAATCAATAAACCGATCACATGATCAATTAAAACAATAATTTCTCTTTGCATAATTGATGGTTTTTCTCTCTCAGAGTTTGAACTGTGGGTCTGTTCTGGTTCTGGAGATTTTACATCCATCATGGATGAGTCCAAAGGTCCTAGTCAAAGTATGTTGTACTCCAGGTCCACCAGGTTGACAGTATCGCATATCAGCGTTAGCAGCTTCAGCACTTTGACCTTTGACCCCAGGGGATGCCGCTCCATGAAAGTCTCTCCTGAGGTTCGGCTGAGCGAAGCGGCGAAGCGTTTGTGTCGAAGCTAACGCTAACATGGCGGCGTTTGTTCATGTCTGCTGACCTTAAAGCTGCGGCAGGCGGATTATATAATCCTGTTTCTGGAGCGGCGCAGATTCACGGAGTCACAGAGACAGTTTGGTTTCCTCAGACGATGTTTATGCCCAGAAAAATGCAGCTTGGTTTGTTTTTGTTTGAAACGAGACGAACATGCAGTTTATGCTTCAGGTCTGAAACGATTCACAGCTGCATTTCTGCAGAAGTTTTTATTAAAGTGCTTCGTTTGCAGGAAAAGAAAATTAAAATTTGAGAAACAAAATGAATTTTTGAGCCTCGATTCTCTTCAACTCACTGCTTTTGTGAAGAAGTTTGGACATGACAGTAGAGCTGCGTTTGTCTGATTCAGGTCCGGACTTTGACTAGGCCATTCTAGCACATGGATGGATGGACTTTTCCCTCCTCTCCAGTCTCAGCTCTTCAAACAGATTTTCATTTAGTTTCAACCTGAAATACTCCATGTTCCTCATCAGATTGGGCTGGCTTCCCTGTCCCTCATCATGATGCTGCCACCACCATGTCTCAGAATCTTCGTCACATGTTGGTCAGAAAAGAAGTTTGCTTCTTTTCTCTGGTTTCTGTGGTTCTGATTAGGATCTTCTGAAGGTTTAGTTTCACTTATTTTTGTTTTGGGTACCAGAGTAAAGGGGGACAGAAACAAAAGCACACCACACTTTTCAGATTTTGTGTTTCTGTTTTGTTCTCTGACCTGCTCATCACATGAAACCCGACCAGACTCTGACTGAACCTGATTAAAGGTTGGGAGGAACTGCTGATGTTTGTGTTTCTGGCTGAGCCCAGATCCGACTCAGGCGTTTCCAGGTTCCATCAGAACCTCTGGTTCCTCCGTGTTGGGCCGATCAACCCGTTCCCTGCGCTGCCGGGGCTGAGTGGGCGTTCTGCTGGCCTGAGCTCGGGTTGTGGTGTCATGTTGTGACACAAAGCGTTTCTGCCTCCAACAACACAGAGCCGCGTCCTGCAGCTCTGAGTGGGAGGCGGACGCAGACAGCACATGCTTTATTAGCAGAGAAGTGTCACCATGGCGACCCGCGGCCGCCGCAGGAAGCCGAGCGAGAGCTGGTGGGAGTTCGCCGCTGCCAGAGTTTCCCTGGTGCTTCCCTGCGGCGGCAGACGGGACGGAGGCGGCGTGGGCGCCGACCTTCACGACCCCGCGTCCCGGCCGGATCCTAACAGGAAGCGTTATGCAATTACACCTGAGCAGGTGAGGGTCACCGAGAGGTCAGACTCACCTGGGAGCGGCGAGGTTCATCCACACAGAGTCAATGTGGGAGAAGTTCTGGAGAACTTTGGTCAAGTTGGACCGTTTCATTCATTACCTGGGAATCCTTCAGGAAGTGGATGGATGGACGATGAGTTTTATTTAATAAAGGAAAGAAAACAAACCTAGTGAAACTAACGACGTGGGCGGAGCCTGTGGGCGTATGGGCGTGGCAGGGGAGGAGCTAAAGGGGCGTGGTCAGACCGAGGGACGATACTCGCTGTATTTAGCGACTTTCAGACACGAAAGACTTTTTCTAAAAAGTGATCAGCAAGAAATCCAGCAACAGTTGATCAAAAACCACCTGGAAACATAAAAAGGTTTTATTGGAAGCTTTTCTGTGAAGCTCAGCAGCAGCTCTGTCCACAAACAGGATGTGTGTTTGGATCCAGTTTCAGGTCATTTCCTGTTGACCTCAAGGCAACATGACCAGCTTCATGTCAGATTTATATCTGAGATATTTAATTATATTTTATACAGTAACTGCATGTCAAAAGTTATAAAATCATAAATGTGGCTGTAAATTTAATAACCTTATATTAATTAGATTTGGATTAAAACGGCCTTTAAATCCGAGTTTGATTCTAATTAATGTGAGCAGATGATCAATAATCACATTCATTCCTCTGATTTTCTGAGCAATAATAACAGAGCGGCTGGTAGAAACATGATGGAAAGTTTCACTTTAATTAGTCCTCTTCCTCTCTGGAGGTCAAAGGTCATCTGAAATGACAGAGACCATTAAAAGTCTGTTAGTCAAGGCTGAAGGCCTGCAGGACACGTCTGACAGCAGGAAGCAGGTCTCCAACCGGAGGGAGTGTTTCATCGTACCGCTCCCTCGTTCTGCTCCCTCGTTCTGCTCCCTCGTTCTCCTCCCTCGTTCTGCTCCCTCGTTCTGCTCCCTCGTTCAATCAATCAATCAAATTTTATTTGTATAGCACATTTCAGCTACAAGGCATTTCAAAGTGCTTTACATCATAAACACAAAATACAACATAGAATAAAATGAAATAAAATACCACCACGGAATTTAAGCGCCTGTTACCGCCGGACTCCGCCGTCCGTTTAACCACGGGTATTCGTCGGGCCCCATTGCCCACAACAGGAAAAGGTCTCAACCTACAACTTACATACTTATCCACAAATGCAAATCCAAATACATATTACATTTCAAATACAGTTCTAAACAGGTGTGTTTTTAGTTGAGATTTAAAGAAAGTCAGGGTTTCTGCTGTTTTACAGTTTTCTGGAAGTTTGTTCCAAATTTTTGGTGCATAGATGCTGAAAGCTGCTTCTCCTCTTTTGGTTCTGGTTCTGGATGCAGAGCAGAACTAGAACCAGAACCTGAGAGTCTGGCAGGTTGATACAACAACAGCAGATCTTTAATGTATTGTGGTGCTAAACCGTTCAGTGATTTATAAACTAGCAGTATTTTAAAGTCTATTCTTTGAGCTACAGGGAGCCAGTGGAGGGACTTTAAAACTGGTGTTATGTCTCTATCTTCCTGGTTCTAGTGAGAACGCGAGCAGCAGCTTCCGGATCGGCTGCAGCTGGAGGATTGATTTGTTGGACAGGCCTGTGAAGACGCTGTTACAATAATCAATGCGACTAAAGATAAACGCATGAATGAGTTTCTCTAGATCTGGCTGAGACATCAGTCCTCTAATCCTGGAGATGTTCTTCAGGTGATAGAAGGCCGATTTTGTTACTGTCTTTATGTGGCTCTGGAGGTTCAAGTCCGAGTCCATCACTACTCCCAGATTTCGGGCCTGATTGCTAGTTTTTAGTTGTAATAACTGAAGCTGTGCATTGACTCTAGATCTATAGCTCTAGATCTATAGCTCTAGATCTATAGCTCTAGATCTGTAGCTCTAGATCTATAGCTCTAGATCTGTAGCTCTAGATCTATAGCTCTAGATCGTTCCTCTTTAGGTTAAAAAATAATGACTTCAGTTTTGTTTTTGTTCAGTTGGAGAAAGTTTTGTCTCATCCACACATTTATCTGTTCTAAGCATTTATTCAGTGATTGGATGGGGTCAAAGGTCACCTGGTGACATGATAATGTAGAGATGTGTGTCATCCGCATAGTTATGGTAGCTAATATTATTTCCTGTTATAACCTGAGCTAGTGGGAGCATATAAATATTGAATAAGAGGGGTTCTAGGATTGAACCTTGGGGTACCCCACATGTGACCTTTGACCTCTTTGATGAGAAGTTTCCAATTGAAACAAAGAAATCCCTGTTCTTTATGTAAGATTCAAACCAGTTGATCACTGAACCGGAGAGTCCAACCCGACTCTCCAGTCGATTCAGTAATATGTCAAAAGCTGCACTGAGGTCCAACAGAACCAACACCGTGGTTCTCCCACAATCCCTGTTTATATGGATGTCATTGAATACTTTGACTAGGCCAGTCTCTGTGCTGTGGTGAGCCCGAAAACCAGATTGGAAAGAGTCAAAGCAGTTGGTCATCATGAGGAAACTATTTAATTGTTTACATACAGTTTTTTCAATAATTTTGCTGATGAATGGGAGGTTGGAGATCGGCCTGTAATTCTGCAGTAGTGATTTGTCCAGATTGTTCTCCTCTCTCGTTCTGCTCTCTCTCTCTCTGTTCTCTCTCTCTCTCCTCTCCCTCGTTCTCCTCTCCCTCGTTCTCCTCTCTCTCTCTCCTCTCCCTCGTTCTCCTCTCTCTCGTTCTGCTCTCTCTCGTTCTCTAAACGTTTTTGTTTCATGAATCCTGCAGCAGGTTTTCAGGTTGGAGTCGAGTGGATATTTCTCAGCTCATCTGAAAACCTCAGCAGTCCTTTTCACCTCCAGCCTGAGCTCCACATCCTTTTCTCTCATTACCTGTTCGTCTGTTGCCGTGGCGATGGGAACTCCGGCAGGGCAGCGTGGCGCGCTGCTTGACCCGACAGAAAGCGGAGTGCATGTTGCTGAATGAGCAGGAGGGAAACCGAAACGAGCTTCCTGTCGCTAACGTGTCCTCTGTGTCTCAGGTCCCGACGTCCACCACGGAGCTCAGCACCATGCTGCTGCCCCGACCTTCGTCCACCCAGGGGTCAGAGCGGAGGGGGAGGGCCATGAGCGCCGCCAGCTACCTGACCGACGTCATGGAGGGTGAGGAGCGGCGCGGCGGCCACACCTTCATCTGCAGCGCTGCTCTTAAAGCGACAGCGTCACGTAGAATCTACTCCTTTAGCCAAACAGGCTTTCATGTTTTTCACTCAGAAACAAACATAAAGGTTTGATTTGATTCTTTCATGCATGTTTGAGGAACTCTTTAATCTCCATGGCAACCATTCCAAACGGCTGAATGGACCTAGCCCCGCCTTCCAAACGTAGCTCCGCCCCCACTCAGCTCCTTCAGACTAGCCAGCAGCAATTAGCAAATGGAGAAGTACAACATAGAGAAGGATATCGCTGCCAACGTTTAAAAGCAGTTTGGCAGCTTTGTGACACACGAAGCTAACAGGGTCACCTTGTGGGACGACTTCCTGGGGGCGGAGCTTCAGGACCAGCAGGAGCTTTTAAAGAAACAGAGGCCCAATTTCCTGAAAGTCCTGAATCCTCTGTAGACCAAAGTATTCCAGAATCTGCTGCCGGTCCGTCCGTCTGTCCGACAGGCGAAGCTTAAACCTGCACAGAGAAAGTCTTTATGAAGAAGCTCAAATTGAAATCGACTTCAGTTAAAACCGTTTCCAAACTGATGGAATGACTCAGAACCGGCGCGCTAGCTAAGTCCAGAAAGAAGAAAAACCGAGCAGCATGAAATAAACAGAACACAATAAAACGGTCGTATTAATGCAACATTATGCAGAACTGCAAGAAGAACCAAAAACATGTCAGAATCCAGGAAGCCGCCCAACAGGCGCCGGACGGCAGCAGCTTGAGCTAAACTGGGTTGTGTAAGAGAGTCTGGGTTTGTTGTGGCTCCGCCGTCCTCAGGGGAACGAGCGCTTTGTTTGTCAGAGAGGAGCGGGATGCACAGAAACTGAATGAAAGAGAGGAGAAGGAGTGTGGCAGCGTGGTCTCCCTCATTTACCATGCAATCAGCCTCCTGTGTGTTTGTTGGGTGAGCTGAGTCACCGTCTCCCCCCCGGCGCTCGCTGCTCTTAGAGAACAGATCATTATACAGGAAAACACAAAAACCCACTGCTGTCCTCTCCGATTCATCTCCGCCCCGCCGCCTTACTCCAGGATGAAATCCCTCCAGTCTGGACTCAAAACTAACTTCTGACCCATAAACTGCAAACTCCTCTGCTGCTGTGTAGAAACATCTGGAAATGTTTCACTGATTAGCAGATAAAAGCTGCTGTGCGTCTCCATCTCTGCAGAACTGGAGGAGTCCCATAAGAAGTGCCACCCCTGCTGGTACGTGTTCGCCCACCGATACCTGGTGTGGGAGTGCTCCCCCTCCTGGCTGCGGCTGAAACAGCTGGTGAAGATCATGGTGATGGACCCCTTCCTGGACCTGGCCATCACCGTCTGCATCGTCCTCAACACACTCTTCATGGCCATGGAGCATTACCCAATGACGGACGAGTTCAACGGGATGCTGAGCATCGGAAACCTGGTAGGAGGGATGGATGGATGGAGGGATGGATGGAGGGAGGGAGGGAGGGATGGATGGATGGATGGATGGATGGATGGATGGATGGATGGATGGATGGATGGATGGATGGTTGTATTTCTGGGTCCAGCATCTTCTGGGTTTTCTGTAGTTGAATGTCTGGTTCTGGTTCAGAATGGGATCAGTCTATTTTCTGGGTTCTGGTCCGGGTTTCTGGATGGGATCAGTCTATTTTCTGGGTTCTGGTCCAGGTTTCTGGATGGGATCAGTCTATTTTCTGGGTTCTGGTCCAGGTTTCTGGATGGGATCAGTCTATTTTCTGGGTTCTGGTCCAGGTTTCTGGATGGGATCAGTCTATTTTCTGGTCCATGTGGCTGAACTGCGTCAGTCTGTAGAGGATTTGCTGCAGGAGTTTTTCACCAAACTAACTTTGAAGCCGTTGAGGAGGCGCTGATGTTGGTTGGAAGTGACAGAAGAAGAAGAAACCTGGTGTGAAACGAGCTGCAAGTCTCTCAGCCCTCGGGATGAAAATAATCCTGACCTGCTGCGTTTCCAGTTAAACCAGGAATGTTTGGAGGTGAGTCAGTGTATCGGAGCTGACAGAAGCGGGTCAGCTAACGACTCGCCGCGCGGTTTGACCCCTCAGACGACCTTCAGGCCGCAGGTCGGTGGAAGCGCTATGCTAATTGGTTCACCTGAGGTGTGAACGGCCCTGGGCCGGAGCGCTGCACACCTGGGCAGAGCCGGCGCGTCAGCCGGCCTCAGCTGAGGAAACCAAATGCTAACAAGGTTTAAAAGTAGAAGCGACCTGCAGCTGTGTGGCTCAACCTGTGGCGCTGGGGCCTGACGTGGTACGCTGCTCCATGTTCCGCTGATGGTCAGTTTGACTCAGAACAGATTTAAAATCCTGGTTCCGATCGATCATTCTAAGTTTAGGAAACGTCCCCATGTTTTCATTTGTGATGGTAGACGAACCTGATGGTTGCTAAGCGACTCTAAGGTCTTTCATAAAGCAGGTGATATCCAATCAGTGTTGATTCCTCCCATGTTGCTCGGTGTTTGTTAGCGTTAGCGCCGGCGGCCCTCAGGCCTCTTCCTGTTGTCGGTGGATTATGTAACGCCGCTGTCGCCTCGCTTCCTGTTTGATGCGCCGCCGTCTTCTGCAGCGTAAACACTTTGGAGCTGTTGTGCGGCTCAGAAAGGTTGAAATCTGAAGTTCCTTACCGGATCAAACCTCTAATCCCGGCAGATGTTTGCTTAGCATTTCGGTGGCCTTTCTGTGGGCTGCGGCGCCTCTGAGGGTTATGTAAGCTGGATCATGTCAGGACGCCTCCCTGCTGACACAATCAATGTCAGCTAATGCGCTCGCTGTTTGCTTTTCAGCGGCGCTCTCCGCGTTTCAATATTTCCGTCCGAGCAAACACCTCCAACGTTCAGAGGAGGCTTTTATCCGCAGAGAAGCAGCCGACCTGCGCCGAGCGCCGCTAACCTTTAATGCCTGTGTTTCCTGACATCCTGATTTATGTTTGCAGGCCGAGCTGATTCTGTTTCACCAGAGATCTTCCACTTATTTCATTTCCAGCAGCGCCGGTCCAGCAGCGCCTTCAGATGACAGAGCAGCTGCTGCGACACGTTTCCTGGAAGCTTTGTCTTGGTTTGCAGACGAGAAAGTCTGTAAAGTTAGGAGGAAAGTGTTGATGCTGCTAAGCTTCCCTAAGGTCAGAGGTCAGAGGTCAGGGTTGGAGGCTTCATGTGGCGTTTAGCCGGCTTCACCGATTCTGATCAAATGTTCAGAAACATTTTATCTGACGGAGCAAAATGGAGCCGTGATTCAAAAACAAATCATTTCATCAGCAGAACAAAAATTACGTTTTTTCAACAATTGAATCTGATGCAATTATTGATTTTATGGGAAAATTAAAACAAAGGGAACAAAAAAACACTTGAAATACTCAGAATGAATCTGCCATGAAGGGAAATGAATAAGTTTCAGCAGGTTGATATCTTCAGTCCTCTGACGGACGTCGGTCTTTGCTCAGAGGCACTGAGGAAGTTCAACCATAAAACAGGAAATGTTGGTTTAATGTTGTTCAGATTAAATCAGAGACGATTTAATGAAGTTAAAACAAGAAGGACGAAACCTCAGAACATTCAGCTTAATGATCGTCTGCTGCAGCCTGCAGCCGCCTGCGTGTGTGTGTGTGTGTGTGTGTCTGTGTGTGTGTGTGTGTGTGTGTGTGTGTGTGTGTGTGCATGTGTGTGTGTGTGTGTGCGCGTGTGTGCGTGTGTGTGTGTGTGTGTGTGTGTGGTGCTGCTTACTCATTACATCTGCCTGGTTGTGACAAAAATAATCACACGTCTTCCTCACACAGTCATCCTCTCTCTGCTGATGTTACTGTTATTAGTGAGTGCTGATGTCATCATCCCTGTTCAGGAGCCTACGGCACACACACACACACACACACACACACACACACACACACACACACACACACACACACACACTGATGTGAACGTAGCTGCTGGTCAGTTGTGTTTCTTTCCTCCTTCAGTGAATCAGAAAGTTATAGGAAGTCAAACTGTCATAAACCAGAGGAACCGGATCAGAACCATCAGCTGCTGGACTGTAGATCAGTATTTATAGATACTGATCTATAGATATTGATCTATAGATCAATGGACACCAGTCCAAACAAAATGTCGTCTTTACAAAACTTCCTTTCAGTTCCGTCACACCTTCCTGCTGATCCTCATTAGAAACATTAATTTGTTCAGATTAGTTCAGGAAGGTTTTGATATGAGGCAGGGGGTCAAAGTGCGGCCCGAGGGCCATTTGTGGCCCGTGGAATGCATTCATGTGGCCTTGACTTCGAGAACAGTTTAACTTTCAGAACGTGAAGCTGATAGTTTCACATCTTTTATGGGTTTTTAGGATGAGATCTTATTAAATGTAAAATGTTCAGTTTAACAAATTATCTTTTCTTTTTTTAGCCACATTATTTTTACTTTGATTAGGCCACAAACATCCCTACTCAGACATTGGCATCCAGTTTGCATTTTTGTTGCTAAATAAAATCAACTAAAATAAATTCTTTTCAAAGATTTGCAGTTTTTTAGCATTTTTAATGGAAAACATCTGTAAATCTATTGCTTCAACTTGGCGAACAGGAAGGTGTTTGATTGAATTCAGCTGAGGCCTTTAAAGCTCATAGTTTGATATTTACTGAGTTGCATAAAGCGGCGAGTTTTTCTGCTCACTGATGCTTTTGGTTGCAGGGAAGCAGCAGCTGCTGCTGATGTTTGGCAGCTGAGCCGAGTTTAACTTCGTTAGCATCAGTCAGAGCCTCGGCAGAGAAACATGAGCGGAAAGACACGACACCATATGCAGAAATAACAACATGGAACGAGAGCGCAGAAGTAAAAATGATAAACTGACATTCTGAGAGTCGATGAGTTAAACTGGAAACATGAACTAATTCTGTGAGCTAGAATCGGATCACATAGATCCGCTACTTAGATCCAGGTTTATTAGAACCATTAGAGAACATTCTGACCCTGACCCGCCTCCTCCTCCTCCTCCTCCTCCTCCTCCTCCTCATCATCATCATCATCATCATCATCATGTGTGAGAGCTCCTCCTGATGTCAGTAATCATGAGGAGAAGCTAATCAACGCTCTGCAGAGCTAATGAGCCCCGAGGCGAGACGGGATCATCCTGGAGGCTTCACACACACGCACACACGCACACACACACACACACGCACACACACACACACACACACACACGCACACACACACACACACTCCACTCTGCACACACTGATCCTAAAACACACACTGACATGAGAACACAAACATATATGATAACATACATACTGCCCTGAAGTAGAACTAAACACATCTCTAAATACACACACATGCTAACACACACACATGCTAGCACACACACATGCTAAAACACACATGCTAACACACACACATACATGTAACACACACACACACACACATGCTAACACACACACATGCTAACACACACACAGTCATGCTAACAGCTGTAGCATGTAGCCAGTATCTGGGAGCATTAAACTGGTAGCAGTGCGTTAAACTGGTTCTGCTGGTTTTTCTTGGTCCAGTTTTTCTCTGCATTGTTGCTTCTGTCCATCGAGGTCACAGGGTCGCCTCGGCACATGCCGAGGTCAGTTTGAGACGATGACCTTTGACCCCTTCTCAGATTTATGGACAATAATGTAAATCATTGCTGATGGTTTTCCTCATGTTGATCAGAGCATCCTGCTGATGTTTGCCTACTGGTTACCATGGAAACCGTAGTGATGGATTCATGATGATGTCGCCTTGGTTTCCGTGTCCATGAAGCAGAGCAGTGTGCATGCTAGCAGCAGCGTGACTCCCTGCTGAGTGGCGTGGGGCTCCATGCTAACTGAAGGATACAGTAACATTTCAGCAGCAGCAGCGGGACGCCGCCGCTGCCGCTGCTGCCGCCGCTGCTGCCGCCGCTGCTGCCGCCGCTGCTGCCGCCGCTACTGCTGCCGCTACTGCTGCAGCCATAGCTCAACTCCTGCCGGCTTCCAGAGAGCCAGGAACGGAGCAGCGGTGATAGGAGGTGGCACGGCTGCGTGTGGATGTGGCCTGAACCTGAAGTCGGCCCTGTGGTCCTGTGACCCTCTGACCCTGTGGCCCTCTGACCCTGTGACCCTGTGGTCCTGTGACCCTCTGACCCTGTGGCCCTCTGACCCTGTGGCCCTGTGACCCTGTGACTCTGTGGCCCTCTGACCCTGTGGTCCTGTGACTCTGTGGCTCTTGGTTCAGCTGCTCTGAGTTGCTCTTTTACCTGAGCGTTTCTGCAGCTTCAGGCGTCGTTACGGTCGTCATAGCGACAGAGAGGCTCTGTGTCGATTCTCTCTCTACTTGCACAAACATTCTTCTTTACATCTGAGTTTATTCCTCTGATTCTGAGAAACGGACCCAAATATTCTGATCAGAACCTGGATCTGAGCTGCAGAGCCTTGAAAATATAAAACACCAGGAAACGAGTGAATGGATGAATTTTTCTATTTTTATCTGTTCCTGCTCATCCTGTCAGGGTCTCATGCTGCTGTCTGGTTACAACCTGATGCAGTTTGTATCTGAACTGCATCAGCTCTTGTGTTCATGCAGTTTTATAAACATTAGTAGTTACATCTTTCCATTCAGACAAAACACAAAAACAAGATTTGTTTCCCCAAAACCAGCAGTTTAGTAGAGTCAATGAATTAAAAATGATCTTTACTGCATGAAAACAAACTTAAAATGAAATGAAATGAAGTTGTGATGAAGTCACTGCAGAACTGAACCGACTGCATCAACACAGTGGAAGTTACACAAATTAAAGAATAAGAAGCAAAGAAACATTTAAAGAAGTTTTTATCCAATAAGCAGCTGAACATCCTGGACTCCAGAGGGGTCAGCAGGGTCTGACCCCAGTGTAACCCCAGTATGACCCCAGTCTGACCCCAGTGTAACCCCAGTCTGATGACCCCGGTGTGACCCCAGTGTGACCCCAGTGTAACCCCAGTCTGACCCCGGTGTGACCCCAGTCTGACCCCAGTGTGACCTCTGTGCTCCCTCAGGTGTTCTCAGGGATCTTCACGGCGGAGATGGTTCTGAAGATCATCGCCTTGGACCCGTACTATTACTTCCAGACGGGCTGGAACATCTTTGACAGCATCATCGTGTGCCTCAGCCTCATGGAGCTCGGATTGTCTGATGTGGAGGGGCTCAGCGTCCTGCGCTCCTTCCGCCTGGTACGTCCTGACGGCCGCTGCTCGTCACGTCGCTCACCAAAAAAAGTTCATTGTGGCGCCCGCTGCAGCGCAGCACCCGCTGCAGCAGCACCCGCTGCAGCGCAGCACCCGCATGCCAGACACTGATCCTGCCTGAACCGTTTGGGTTTCTGTTGGTGCAAAACCGAACCTGATGACTAGTGATTCCCTCTGAGATGTTTGGGTTGACGGTGCGTGCTGATTGGTCGGTGCAGAGTGATGTCATTTAGCCCAAAAGTCCAGCTGTGGCCCAGTTTCTGACCCGACCAGGCGGAGCGGAGCGGAGGCGTCGGCAGCAACTCGGATCTTCATCTGTCCTCACTGATCTGAGGAAGTGTCACTCTGAGGATCTCCGTCTTCCTGCAGGACGCCCGCCGTGATAACACCCTTCATCCTCCTCATCCTCACTGGTTGCATCTGCAGATCCTTTCTTCTTCTTCTTCTTCTCTGATTTATGTGACCTGATAGATGCTGCAGAAGAAGAAAAAACCTCCGTTCTGCTGATAGATCCAGGATAACCGGAGATTTTCTGCTTCTTTTCCAACATGTTACTCATATTTGCTTTAAAAGTCTCTAAGGATGTTTTCCCTCCTGACGGTCCGGTCGACCCGGTTCTGCTGGAACCAGAACATCTGCTCCACCTCCAGCTGCTGTGACCCAAACCAGCCTGTTCCCCTCCTGGCCTGTGGGGGCGCTGCACCAACAACCACTGCAGGAAACGACACTAAAACCTCTGAGAGCAACTTCCTGTTTCACCAGATGGAACAAGATGGAGGCGTCAGAGTTTAGAGCTGGAGGATTTCTCTTTAGTCTTTGGCTGAAGACCAGGAGCCATTTCTGCTGCTAGCGCTAGGCTAGCATGTTAGCGCTAGGCTAGCATGTTAGCGCTAGACTAGCATGTTAGCTAACATGTTAGCTTTGGCTGGATTTACCCAGAATGCCCTGCGCTGTCGTCCACTTCCTGATATTTTAGAGCTGCTGCTCATTTTGTATCTGAGACTCAGATCTTTATGATCTGCATCCAGTCAGTCAAGATGACTGACTGGATGCAGATTGAATCCTAAATTAAAGGTTTTTCTTCTTGTTGTTAGCAGCTGTTGACCTCTGACCCCTGCCTCCTGTTCTGCCCTAGTTGCGTGTTTTTAAGCTGGCCCGCTCCTGGCCGACCCTCAACACGCTCATCAAGATCATCGGGAACTCCATGGGCGCCCTGGGCAACCTGACGCTGGTCCTCGCCATCATCGTCTTCATCTTCGCCGTGGTGGGGATGCAGCTGTTCGGAAAGAACTACCAGGTGGGCCGCACGCCGTCGCCCCCCGGTGGCCGGGCCGCACGCCGTCGCCCCCCGGTGGCCGGGCCGCACGCCGTCGCCCCCCGGTGGCCAGGTCGGACGCCGGCGCCCCGGTGGCCGGGCCGCACGCCGTCGCCCCCCGGTGGCCGGGCCGCACGCCGGCGCCCCCCGGTGGCCGGGCCGGGACGCCGGCGCCGTGTCTGACCTCTGCTGTGTCCCTGCAGGAGTGTGTGTGTAAGATCTCCAAGGACTGCGTCCTCCCCCGCTGGCACATGAAGGACTTCTTCCACTCCTTCCTCATCGTGTTCCGGGTTCTGTGCGGCGAGTGGATCGAGACCATGTGGGACTGCATGGAGGTGGCGGGGCAGCCGCTCTGCATCCTCGTCTTCATGCTGGTCATGGTTATCGGAAACCTGGTGGTGAGTTCCTCTGGGGGCCGGCAGGGGGCGCCGCCGCCAGGGGGCGCCGCCGCCAGGGGGCGCCGCCGCCAGGGGGCGCTGGAGAAGCTGCTGCTCCTGAACCGGACCAGATGGACCCGGTTTGGGCTGTGCTGGGTTTAAAGTGGGGAAGCACCGATTCGGGTTTCATGGCTGGTTCTGATATTCTGAGTTTAGCCGAATCCAAGATGTTTTTGTCTGAAACATTTCTAAATATACTAAAGTTGGAAACAGAGGAGCGACTATTGTTACTGTTCAGACATAACCTGGTGGGCGGGGCTAATATGGTGGGCGGGGCTAAGATGGAGAGCGGGACTAAGATGGTGGGCGGGGCTAAGATGGAGGGCGTGGCTAAGATGGTGGGCGGGGCTAAGATGGAGGGCGGAGGCTAAAAGACAAACTCACTGCAGAGCAGAGACAGCAGCTGATTTTCAAACCTTTACAGAGGAAGATCAGATCAACTTCACATTTTAGTATCTGCTGATTAGAGATCTCTAGTTGAATGTTTGCGCCGTTTCTGGCTGCTGAGGTTCTGGTTCCGATTCTGGTTCCTATTCTCTCTCCTCCTGTCAGGATAAAAATATTACTGGACGATAAATTAAACCAGAAGTTCTTGTGATAAATGGGAATATTTTTATTTTCAGCTAATGGCTTACTAACAATAATAATGCAATAACATTTTCTCAAAGATCAATAAACTCTAAATTTCAATGAAACTCTTTAAGTGTTAAATGCTGGAAGACATTTTAAATATCCAAAATAAACAAAACAACAAAGAAAATGAATAAAATTGTAAAGTTAAGATCTGAAAACTCATCCAGTGTTTAGAGAAATCAATAAATGATGCAAATGGAAATTATTGATCTGTTTCAATGCCTTTCACATATAAACTAAACACCTTCATCACCAAACATTATGAATGCGTGTTTTATATAAATCTGTTAGTTCAGTTAAAACTGGGCGGCTGAACTAACTAAACTAATTCTGGTCTGTTGAATTTTAAAATAAACTGAAACTGATCCAATCGAAACGTTTTGGACAAATAATCTGATTGAATCTGTAGATCCGTTTGAACAGATTCTGATTTCTCCAGATCCGCTGAGGTTCTGCCTGAAGCAGAGCAGCGGCTGGTTCTGCTGCAGAGTTCTGTTCCTGTTCTGGACGGGTTCTGCAGGAGTTCTCCTGGCCCGCTCCATGTTCTGACCCAAAAACACGGAGGCACAGCCAGAGGAGCGGATGTTCAGGAAGCACCAAAAACCAGGAAACACGCAGTGTGTGTGTGTGTGTGTGTGTGTGTGTGTGTGTGTGTGTCAGTGTGTGTGTGTGTGTGTGTGTGTGTGTGTGTGTGTGTGTGTGTGTGTGTGTGTGTGTGTGTGTGTGTGTGTGTGTGTGTGTGTGTGTGTGTGTGTGTGTGTGTGTGTGTGTGTGTGTGTGTGTGTGTGTGTGTGTGTGTGTGTTGGTCACAGTTCTTCACCCTGAGATGAAATAATCTAATTAAAGTTAAAGTTTGTCTGAAGAGAAGCAGAAAGAGGCGAGGAAAGGAAACACGGACAACAAAAGAGGAAAACTAATTTAAAGTAAATAAAAAGAGAAAATGAGAAACATGATGAGGATCCATGGAAACGACGTTACGCAACAACGATGAGAACCATAGAAATGTTCAGAAAGGGAAATAAAAAATACAAGAACAAAGAAAAATCAGAAAATTCATATGAAACATTAGAACTTTAGAGAAAATAGTAAAAATGAAACAAGAAAAATAAATGAAAACATAAAGTATGAAGACAGAGAGAAGCAGAAACCACAGAAGAAGAACAGGGAGTTCTTTCTCCTGATGGAGGTTCTCAGAACCAGAACCTCGGTCCGGACTGGTTTCACTGGGACGGGCTGCGTCCAGCGTTGCCATGGCGACCAGCAGCAGCAGCAGGTCGTCCCCGCAGTAGGTGGGTCTCGTCGGGCCCGACGGAGGCAGCAGATGTTCTGCTGCTGCTGCTCATGACAAACGAGCCGCTGAGCAGATTCTGCTGAGTCAGCGCTTCACCTGCAGCACACCTGGTGCCACAAACTCTTCATCATCATCCTCTTCCTCCCGTCAGACGCGTGGAGCTCCAGATGGACTCGCTGGTTCCACAGGACTCTGGTTCTGAGTCCGAATGGGTTTGTTCTGAACATTTAACCTCAGTGGAACCGACCCGGTTCGCCTCAGACTGAGATCCAGTTTGGGTCTCGTGTTTCCGACCGCTGAGGTTCTGCAGAGGAGGACCGGTTCTGGGTCGGTTCCGATCTGGAGATGAGCTGCTGGTTCTGCAGTCGGTCCTGTCAGGGTCCGGTTATTGACCACTGGAAAGCAGGAAGGTCATTGGTCAATACGCAGGTTGCCATGTTAGCCAATCAGAATCATTGATCTATTGGTGGATTACAGCCAATCAGATGGCAGCGATTTGGGTCAGCAACAGAGATCAGTATCACACACAACGACAACAAACAGCTGGGATCAACACACACACACACACTACACACACACACACACACACACACACACACACTCACACACACACACACACTCACACACACACACTCACACACACACACACACCACACACACACACACACTCACACACACACACACACACACACTGACACACACTCACACACACACACTGACACACTCACACACACACACACTCTCATGCATCTCCCTGCAATATAGTTATTAATCGTGTTTAGTTCAATGACGTCATTTAAATGTTACTTTGAAACAAAATAATTTATTTACAGTTTTTGGGTTTAAAATGAAGAAAAACTCAAATGTTTTGTGAAAAGTGGATTAAAGCTTTTTTCTTTTGATGGATGTTGATATCATTGGAAATATTGATGAATAAAAACGGGTTTATTGATCTGCTGCTGGTTTCATTCAGTTTAATAAAATTAGTTATCAAAGTTAAAACTGTTTCTGGAGCTGCAGGAAGTGAAGGAAACGTGGAGCCGGTTGGTGTCGGTTATTGACCCAGTGGCCCGGTTTCCAGCAGCTGCTGGTTGCTAGGCAACCACCATCCAGCCGCAGGGTTGATGCTTCATCAGCTGCAAGTCAGAATTATGAAGGAGTCAGACATTTTGTTTTCATCTCTGTTGGTTTCTACATCACTTCCTGTTCCTTCACGTCTCCCGTGTTTAGCTGAGAGGTGACGGGACGTGTTTCGGGTCAGAACCGGCTGTGACTCCGCCCCCTGTGCTCTGCTCTGTCTGCAGCTGCTGAACCTCTTCCTGGCTCTGCTCCTCAGCAGCTTCAGCTCCGACAACCTGTCCGCCCCAGATGAAGACGGGGAGATGAACAACCTCCAGATCGCCATCCACCGGATCACCCTGGGCCTGGGCTGGTGCCGCCGACAGGTACTGCTTGTTCTGACCCGGTTCTGACCCGACGGTTCTGACCCGACGGTTCTGACCCGACGGTTCTGACCCGACGGTTCTGACCCGACGGTTCTGACCCGGTTCTGACCCGACGGTTCTGGGGTTCTAGGTGGTGGACTTCTTCAACGGGAACCTGAAGCGGCGCCGGCAGAAACGAAAAGAGGCCAAAGCCATGATGAAGCTGAAACGGCTGAGCACCGTTCACACTGAGGTCAACGGCGCCGTCATCGGTAACACACACACACACACACACACACACACACACACACACACACACACACACACACACACACAGTTTGGGTTCATCTGGACAGAACCAGAACCGACCTGGCCCGACTGTTCCAGGCCGCCATGTGGAGAAGTACGTGGTTCCGGAGGACGACAGCTACATGACCAACCCCAACCTGACCATCAGCGTTCCCATCGCCCCCGGAGAATCCGACGTGGAGTTTCCAGAGGAGGAGGAGGAAGAGGAGGAAGAGGAGGAGGGTCAGGAGGAGCAGAGCGAGGGATCGGAGGCAGACGAGGAGAGAGAGGAGGAGGTGAGGACCCGACCCGACCCGACCCGATACCTGCAGATAAACAATGAAACTGATGAACGTCCTGCATGAACAGATCAGACGAATCGGTTTTCTGAATCTGCTCCGGAGTCTGGATCCCGTTTCTCCATCCGAACTCAGAATCGTTTCAGCTGCAACAAATCGGATCATGATTTTTATCAACGGTTCGGTTAAATCTGAGGTTCTGCAGGAAACGCTGCGTGTGTTCCTAACAGGAAGTGTGTGTGTTCCTGACAGGAAGTGTGTGTGTTCCTAACAGGAAGTGTGTGTGTTCCTAACAGGAAGTGACTGATTTGTGTCGTGCTGACTCGGTCCGAGTCCGTCGGGCCCAGCAGGATGTTCAGGTTCAGGTGGTTTCTGCAGGATTTCAGCAGTTTGGGTGTATATTCCAGGTCGGTTCTGGTCCGGTCAGTTCTGGTCCGGGCCGGTTCTGGTCCGGCCGGTTCTGCTCCGGGTCGGTTCTGCTCCGGGTCGGTTCTGGTCCGGGCCGGGTCTGGTCCAATCGGTTCTGGTCCGGTCTGCCTCCTGCTCGGATCTGGCTGTATCTCCTCGGAGGTTCTGCAGCTGCGGCCCGGTGTTCCAGCGTCATCAGAACCTATTATTGTTCCTGCAGAGGATAAATGACGGCAGGTTCTCCAGCTGCTCCGTTTGGGTCCAGACCCGGAAAGTTCTGACACGCAGATTCTTCACGCCGCTTCGTCTGCGTGCCGCTCGCTGGATCAGCAGCCTGAGGGTGACAAATGCTCTGAGACGGTGAGCGCCGGCCCGGTTCTGACCCAGATAGGCAGGTGAGCGGCGCTGCTGCTGGAGGGGATGAGTCAGCGGCCCGGTTCAGCTGCGGTTCCGAGTCCGGGAGCGGGTCCGCTGAGCGAGCAGAGCATCGGCCATCTGGATGTCGGTTCTGATAGGTTCTGGTCAGAGTTACGGTCCGGTTCTGTTCAGCAGTTTCAATAGTTACTTTAGTTTGGACTGAAAAAGAAACGCAGAGCAGGTTCTACAGGTCCAAACCAACAGAACCAAACAGAACCAAACAGAACCAAACCAACAGAACCAAACAGAACCAAACCAAACCAACAGAACCAAACAGAACCAAACCAACAGAACCAAACAGAACAGAACCAAACAGAACCACTCTCCAGACATTTTTCTGTGAAATAAGAGCCGGAACATGAGAACCCAGCAGGTTCTGACCCGGTTTGGACCGGACCCGCCGTGTTTCTGCACCTGGACGTGACTCAGTGAGGCTGTGGTGACCTTTGACCTCTGCAGGTGTCGCAGTCGCAGGTGGAGGCTTTGATTCGTCTCTGTGAGGAACATCAAACCATCAGAACAGAGAAACGCTGAACTGAACCAGAACCAGAACCAGAACTGATGCATCTGATACAAACAGAACCAGAACATTTTATCCAGTTGTCTCATTTTTAGGTTATTAATATTTTAAATTCTCCTTCGGCTGAAATCTGGAAAAAACTGAATACATTTTATTTTCTTCATAGTTTTAAATAATTGAGACATAAACTGGCTCAGTTCTTCAAACGGACCCGGTTCTGACCCGGTTCTGTCTCGGTTCTGTCTCGGGTCTGTCTCGGGTCTGTCCCGGTTCTGACCCGGTTCTGTCTCGGTTCTGTCCCGGTTCTGTCCCGGTTCTGTCCCGGTTCTGTCCCGGTTCTGTCCCGGTTCTGACCCGGTTCTGTCCCGGTTCTGACCCGGTTCTGTCCCGGGTCTGTCCCGGTTCTGACCCGTTCTGTCTCGGTTCTGTCCCGGTTCTGTCCCGGTTCTGTCCCGGTTCTGTCCCTGTTCTGTCTCGGTTCTGTCCCGGTTCTGTCCCGGTTCTGACCCGGTTCTGTCCCGGGTCTGTCCCGGTTCTGTCTCGATTCTGTCCCGGTTCTGACCCGGTTCTGTCTCGGTTCTGCTGATCAGATTCTGGGTCTAACTGGACCGTCCGTCTGCATCCGTCTCTGAGTTCCTGCTTGTTTTTTCTTCTTCTGTGGTTTAGATGAACGACGTCCCGTTTTCTGTCTCTCAGCAGAAACCGTCCGCCTGACGGATGCTGCTCTGTCCTTGTTAGCGCCGCGCTGCGCCTTTAAGTCAAGATGAATGACTATGTGGGGAAATGAGCATCTGTTTCCATGGCGACGGATAATGAAACAACGCCCGGCTGCGTTTTTACCCAAGGACAAAAGGACGGCGAGTTTTCTGACGTGTTTGGTGGTCAGAGCAGAGCAGCAGGCTCCGCCCACCACACGTCTACAACTTCTAATCAATAATCAATCACTTCCTGTTGACCCGACGCACCTTTAAAGAGAGGCGGACCTGTCAGAAAATTCATTTGGGTTCATTGTCAGAACCGGATCCAGGACCGGATCAGGCAGAATTATTGGCAGTCCCACCAGGTCCGTTCAACCCAACTCCAGTCCGTGTAGAAAGTCCGGTCCGGTTGGTGAGGCGTCAGCGCTAAGCTAACTAAGCTAACCGGACCATCAGGAGGAAACAATAAGGGATGGAGGTTCTTATGATTTCATATGAGCTGCTTGCTCTCTGTTTGGGTCGGCCCGCAGAACTCCGGTTCCTCCAGTTCCTCCGGTTCCTCCAGTTCCTCCGGTTCCTCCGGTTCTGTCCCGGAACCGGACCGGTCCTCCATTTTCTTGTGGCTTGGATCCACAAACTGAAATACATTTAAACTCCTCATTACAGACGTCAGCTGTCAGCAGGCTGCATTATCCACCCGGTGTGCTCGACTCTGGGAGCGTGTGTGTCAGAGATTAGAGGGAGAGTGTGTGTGTGTGTGTGTGTGTGTGTGTGTGTGTGTGTGTGTGTGTGTGTGTGTGTGTGTGTGTGTGTTTGGCTTCACCTCTGCCTGCGTTTGTGTCCAAGGCTGCTGGCATTTGTCACAGTCGCTGCTCTCTGTTCTCAGGCTCTGAATGTATTCATGAGTGGCTGTTGACTCAGGTAGTTAGCTCACCTGTTCACACACACACACACACACACACACACACACACACACACACACACACACACACACACACACACAGGAGGTGTCTCTGCCGTTTCTTTGTCCAGACAAAAGACGGCCCGTCCAGATTTCTCTCCCTCCATCGTCTCTTTGTGGAGTTAAACTCCCATGATGCTCAGCAAACTGGGACCTTTAAAGTCAGCTGGGATTGATGCAGCGGGGGGTCTGGGGGGTTTCCTGTTGTCCTGGTTTTCAGTGGACAGACGGTGGTTTTCCTGCGTTTGGAAGCTGCAGGTTCTGTGTGGAGCTGCCAGGAATCCTGCCGGTTCTGATCGGTTCTGACTCATTCTGCAGGGGAGCGAAGCGGCTCGGCACAAAAACAGGATAGAAAGTTTAGAACACAAATACTGAAGGTGATTCAGGCTGGAGCCGGGCTGGTACCAACCGGGTCTGAACCCGGTCCAGACCCGGACCGAGCCCTGACCCGATCCGGACCGAGTCCTGACCCGGTCCTGACCGGCCCTGACCCGATCCGGACCGGTCCTGACCCGATCCGGACCGAGCCTGACCCGCGGACTGAGCCCTGACCCGATCCGGACCGAGCCTGACCCGGTCCAGACCGGGTCCTGACCCGGTCCGGACCGAGCCCTGACCCGGACCGAGTCCTGACCTGGTCTGGACCCGGTCCGCTCATCTTGTGGTTGTCGTGGTTTCTTCAGCAGAAGGAAGAGATCAGCCTATCAGAGGGCAGCACGGTGGACCTGAGGAAGCCTGGCGAGGAAGAGGACGAATACTCAGAGCTGGCCGAAGAGGCCATGGACCCGGACAACTGCTTCCCCGACGGTAGGAACCGGCCCGGTTCTGCAGAACACACTGACCTGGTGGCGGCGGTCCGACTGGACTGCAGCTCTCTACTGTCCAATTCACACAAAAAGTTTTTCAAATGATTTCTTATGATCAACGTTTCAAAACGTCTCTGACTGAAGTGAACATGATGAAAGCTGCTTGAGTCCAGATGACTTCGTGTCTCTCTTGTGATTTTGGATCCATTCGGATCAGAAAAACCTTTTTGTTGTCCTCTCCAGTTCTCTGCCTCGCTGGCGGAGCCGCCTGCAGCCCAGAATCACAGATATTAATCAACAATAAGCTGCGTTGGCGTTTCAGAATCCAGGACAAACAGATGAAACTAAAACAAACTGCAAACAGAAAAGTTGCTGCAAACCCTCAGAGAGCGACGAGTCTTTCATTATTCCACCTGTGAAGGTCTATCCCCGCGCTTCCTCTCACCTTCAGCACATCCCACCCAGTACCACCCATTAGAACCCCCCCCCCACCCAGTACCCCCCCCCAGTACCCCCCCCCCCCCCCCACTTGGCCCAAAACTCTCACCGTAGATTTATGACTGTGTTCCTACTAACCCAGGTGAGAAGCAAACACCTTGGTTCTTCCTGACTCAGCCGCTTTCCTCCAGCAGACATTTGTCTCAGACGCAGGAATCAGGAGACACGCTGAGCGGTAACCGCGGTAACAACAACCAGCAAACCTGATGGATGACCTTCTGCCGCAGCCTGAGCAAAGGTCACTGCTGTTTCTACACAGACGATCTGCTGCTGTTAGCAGGAAGTCAAAGTCTGACCTGTGATACAAGAAGAGGAATTTCATCTTTGGCTTTTCCGTCCTGAAGTCTCTGCTGAGGCATGAACACATGAACACATGAACAGATAAACACATGAACACATGAACAGATGAACCACATGAACATGTGAACAGATGAACACGTGAACAGATGAACACATGAACACGTGAACACATGAACAGATGAACACATGAACACATGAACACATGAACACATGAACACATGAACACATGAACACATGAACACGTGAACACATGAACAGATGAATCACATGAACAGATGAAGCTTTACTGAGGCCAAAGTTTGAAAATCTTACCGTTAATCACAACATTTATGCAGAAAATGGACAGAAAGTAACCCGTGGCAACCGTCAGGTATGACTGCTCTACCTCTACTGTACACACACACACACACACACACACACACACACACACACACACACACACACACACACACACACACACACACATGAAGTCATGTCTCGTCTCTGAGGCTCATTAATCACTGTGGATGTTCTGAATAGTGCGGCCGTGTCGGGTCATTGTGCAGTTCGCAGCGTCCTGCGGTGTCAGGACCGGGTGTGTTACAGTCGCATCACTCACCACCAACTGAACCTCCAGAAATGAAATTTCCATGTTTCAAAATGAGATGAAAGAGGAGTGAATGTTCCTGGACGCAGACGGAGCCGGTGGACAGAAACGGTGGAGAGAAAGAATCGGGTCCATTAGAGGGAACCGAGCAGCAGCTGGTTAAAGTTCTGGACTTTTATTTTTCTACTGCAGAGAATCTGTTTAGTTCAAGGTTTAGATGTGGAACTCCATTAAAAACTTTTATCCAGCTCACTTCAGGATCTGTAATTAATCACATTTTAATCACAAACTGCAAATCGACAAAATAAAAAACCTTTTTGGCTGCAAAGTTATGGAATAAATAAACATGAGATCATTGGAGCAAAGAGTTTCAGGAAGTTCTGATCGGAGCTGCTCTAGAATATGGACGCTAACATTAGCGTTAGCTGCTACATGTTAGCATAGAGATGCTATTTTAGGCTAGCATTGCTTCGCTGACAGGCTAACTCCTTTTAGCACAACTTGAACCCAACAGCAGTCTATTCCGTCGGCCAATCAGATCGTCCAGAACCCGTTTCGTCCTCCATTGCTGTTAGCAGAGTTAGCTTGAGCGTCAGATTTACGGCCGTACCAGAAACACGTAAATACAAAAGTTCCAGTTCGGGACATTAAAATGTGACAGAATGAAAACTGAAGCGTTCTGGTTTCATGTAAACGTGAATTTTGTCTTTTCATTTGAACTTTTTGACATTTTATCACAGATTTGAACAA
This sequence comes from Poeciliopsis gracilis, assembly GCA_911649635.1. NCBI lineage: Eukaryota > Metazoa > Chordata > Actinopteri > Cyprinodontiformes > Poeciliidae > Poeciliopsis > Poeciliopsis gracilis. The sequence goes on from CAJVRI010000136.1 coordinate 786,937, forward strand.
ACATGTTTAATAATTCATAAAATCTGTAACAAACCACAACGATTCACATGGATTCATATTCATCCCCCTCTCAGTCTGACACCCATAAATAAAACCCAGAACAACCAGTTCAGTCATCAGCAGCAGACGAACCAGAACCAGAACCGGACCCAGAACCAGAACCAGAACCAGAATCGGTACCTGAACCAGAACCTGAACCAGAACCAGAACCAGAACCTGAACTAGAACCAGAACCAGAACCAATCTGCTCCAACTCTCTGCTTCTTTGATTCGTTTCCTCTGGTTTCTGTTTTCCTCTGGTTTCTGTTTTCCGCCGTTCCTTCTCTTGCTCCGGCCCGTTTTTCGGAGGCTGACAAACATCGGTGATGTAAAGAGGCGACAGGCTGCAGCCGCGGTCGCCTGCTGCCTAATTACCCAGATTACATCATCACTTCCTGCCGGCCTGCGGATGTGGCGGCTCAGTTTGTTCTGAAGGTTTCCCCGGCCGCTTCCCCCCGCTTGGCCCGATACTTTCACACTAGATTTATGGTTTTCTTGTGACGGCCCAGGTGAAAAGCAAACACCTTGTTTCCTTCCTGACTCAGCCGCTTTCCTCCCGGAGCGCAGAGATTTGTCAGCGTGGATCCGATCCGATCCGATCCGCGTTGCGGCGGCGGCGGCATGAACGACCACACGGCGATAAAAACTCAACACATTCAGGAATTTAGATGAGCCTCTCAAGCTTATTACTCATAAAAGCCCGAGGGGAAGAAACAATGAGGACAGCCAGCTGGAAAACCCTCAGTGAAGAACAAAGCGGCGCAAACGGAGCCGAACACCTGCAGAACCTCCGTCACCGGCACCGAGGTGCCGCTCTCTGGCCTGGATCCGTCCAGCAGGACCGGCTGGTTCTGAACGCTCACACTGCTGGAGGAACCAATCAGACGCAGGAACACGGGGGTCACTTCCTGATTTAATCTCACAAATTCATTAGAACCCGGAAACAGAACCAGACAGACTTCATGAACCTTAAAGGCTCCATGCTGAGCGTTTCATACGAACAGCAAACACTAAAGTTTTAATCCAGTTTAAAGCTAAAATAAGTGACTGATGTTTACGTAAACAGATTTTTCTGAACTTTACTTTAGTTTTATTTCAAGTGATTTTAAATATTTGTAGCAGAAATTAAACCAAAACTGTTTTGTGTTTTTTTCAGTGTTGATTTCTGTATTTAAATCTAATTAAAGACGTAAAACACGGATCGATATGAACTGTGACTGTCAGGTTCTGCTGCTGTGGAGGAAAACACTGAAAATGATTCGTTTCGTTTCAGTGAAACGTTTCCTGCAGCTTCACATGCAGGAAGTGGATCTAGAAACTCGTCCCTCTTCATTCTAACAGGAATGTTTCAGTTTGGGCTGCAGGACTCGGAGCTGAAGCTGCGCAGCGCAGCCAGCAGTCGGTCGCACAGAAAGGTCAGAAGCATAAAAGTGAGCGGAGGCAGGAACCGAGCGGTGCCGGCGTCGGGACGGTTCTGGTGCCAAGCAGCAGATGTGGTTTGACTTTGATTCATTTAGAAGACGGATCGTCCATCAGCTCCGTCCCAACGCCGCGCCGCGCCGCGCCGTCTCCCTGATTCAGCACAGTCCTTCGCAGCAGGCGGACGTTTGTCACCGGCTGGACCCGGATCGGCCGGCGCATCGCCGACAGGACGAGGGGGGGCCGGCGCTGCACCGACAGGACGAGGGGGGGCCGGCGCTGCACCGACAGGACGAGGGGGGGCCGGCGCTGCACCGACAGGACGAGGGGGGGCCGGCGCTGCACCGACAGGACGAGGGGGGGCCGGCGCTGCGCCTCCTCTCCGCTGAAACGCTGAAGAATCGCAGAGGAAGCAGGAGAAGTTTGGATCTACCTGCTGGAAGGACAGCAGCTTCACGTTCCGTCTCGCTGGCACCAACTGGTCCGGACCTCCAGCGAGCAGCTGGGCTGACTCAGCGCCGGCCGCTCAGACCGGACCAGTACCACCAGTCTGCTGACGCAGCGCCGCTGCTGCAGGCAGCTGCTGCAGAAGGAGGCCAGGAAGAGTCTGGCAGCTGCAGGAGCAGCTGGAGGTTAAACATCCAGGGAGCCGTTTGGGTTTGAGCCACAGAACCGGTGCTGCCTGGTCCGCCGGTCCTCATGCTGGGTCCGATCGTAAACGCCATCATCGCCCCGAAACATCAGGACCAACTGGAGAAACATCAGGACAGACGTCAGGACAGACGTCAGGACAGGTGATACAGACCGAACCGTCGCTTTCCTGACGTCTGATGGACGAGAGACGGAGGGGAGACGACGATCCGACCGAACCGACCACCTGGGAGGGGTCAAAGGTCATCCAATGTTCTCCAGAAAGATCTCTATCTACAGGCCTCAGTTAGCAGGTCTAAGGTTAAAGGTCGTGACCCTGAACGTCTGGCTGCCACCTCGTTCTAGAAACAAGATGGCCGCCGGCCTGCGGTCAGCAGCAGGAGGGGGACGAGACTCCTGGGACGATGTCCCCCGGACAGATGTTGGACCAGGGGTCATGCTGTGGTTCTGAAGTCCAGAACCGTTGGACAGAACCACAGAGTCCAGTTGATTCCTGTCTTCATCAGGATCTGGTCAGATGGCAGAGTTGACCAACATGAGGTTCTAGCAGCCAGTATGGACCTGTGGTTCCTCCACTAAGGACCTCCAGGTTCTACCGGGTCAGATTAACCGGCTGATCAGTGGGCGGTCCGGTCCGGGTTCTGTGGTTCCACCGTATTCTCCTGAGAGTTCTGCGTTATATTTAGGAACCGCTGAGGTCTGCGCGCTGCCAGATGGCGCCGGAGCGCCGACCTTTTCCAGAGGGAAGTTTGGGTTTTTCAGCCTGCAGGTCGTTATGTGAGCCTGGAGCTCAGCTGGGCCGGCGCCGGCGCCAGCACCGGCGCCAGCACCGGCGCCAGCACCGGCGTCAGCGCCAACAGATCCAAACGCCCATTCCAGAGTTTCTCCCAACACGGCGATCTTTGTTCCTACCAGGATGTTCCGACCCGAACCGACCCGGACCGACCCGGACCGACCCGGACCGACCCAGGCCGACCCAGGCCGACCCAGGCCAACCTCACTAACACTCGTGTTCAGGTTGACGCACTTCCTGCGGTTCTGTGTCGTCCAGAACCTCCACGACCAGAACTTTGCTGTAGATCTACCATCTAGATCCGCTCAGCAAAAACCGAACTGCTGTGGACAGAAAGCAGCAGAAGAAGAAAACACGACGAGTTAAAACCTCGTCAAACTCAAAGGGTTTTCTGGAATGTTGGTTCCAAACTATCGACGTCCCAAAACGTTTCATCCACACGGAAACAAAAAGAATCAGTTTTTACTGCCCAGACCTGCAGGCTCCCTGGTACCAAGATGTTCTGCCACTAGGTGGCAGTAATCACCACAAACAGGCCCTTTAAAGTCTCCAAGTTACAGAACTAAGTTACAACAACTCATCGTTCATTATCAATAATCTATCAGAAGTTAAAAACAACGTTTAGTCGACGTCTCTTTCTAAGCTTAAAAACCTTTCAGTTTAATTTAGCAGATTAATGTTGAGTTAAATCAGCTTCAAATGTTTTATAGAACATGAAACAATTTGCTAACGTTGTTAAATCTATGATATCGTCTAAATTTGATCAAATCAATGCAACAGTGTTTTCTTATAGTGATATTTTACCAGATTTTTCTGCAGGAATTTGTGCTGCAGGTTAAACTACCTGAACAGTCGTGGATATTTGCGGCGACCCGGAGTCGTTCTGGGTCTTTATTCTGGAGGAACCGCTCCGGTTTGCTGGATTAAATCCTTCCTGTCAATAATAAAGAGCTTTCCTTCGCCACTGCTGAGGCAGATAAAGCTGAAAAATGGGAATTTTAATTTCCACCTCCGCTGCAGTTCCAACAAACGTCTGTGCTGCCCTTTTTTCCCTTTCACTGCGCCGTCACTGAGCTAGAAGTAAAATGTGCAAAGGGAACACTTTTCTTTGGCGTTCCTCCGGAGGAGAAAGGAAACCACAGAGGAGGTGGTTTTCTATTCACTCCTCCATCAGCAGGTTGCTGCTTCAGCCGCACTTTCTTCCTGTAGAAATGTATTTTTATCAGGCACACAGCTGGGCAGCAAAACCCTGAATTCACCCGGTAACACAGGCAGTCATTATTTCACCCTCAGCCTCCTCCAGCCAGACGGAGCAGCTTTAACCCTCTGATCAGCGCCGACACGCCGCGCCGCGTTAGCCGCCTCATTAGCCGTCTAAATGCCAGCTCATTGGTTAATGTTGTGATGCCCACAGAGTGGGAGTGGGAGTGTTTCTGCCTCAGTGGGCAGAGTGGGCCTCCTGTTTTCAGGTGGAGCCTCCGGAGTCCGGCTGCCGCTGTGCCCTCGAGCAACGAAACCAGGCGCCTCCTGGAAACTTCTGCTGTTTCTCTGGAAAACCGCAAAGAAAAAACGTCTGAAAGTTTCTGATCTGAACATGTGAAGTCAGAGAATTAAAATTCAAATGAGAAGCAAATGAAGCCGTTTCTAATCTGAGAACACCTCGGAGTGTGAGGTCACGACCCCGCTGCATTATGCATCTGGATGCTGCTGCGCTGCGGCCTGCAGCCTGTCTTATATAACCTGCACAGTTCATGCACTGAGCCGCAGCACAACCGGCACAAACGCAGCCATCGATCAGCCGAGCTTCACTGGGAAGATTTCACCACCTGGGAGGAAAATGATTCCAAAAACTAGAATAGTAATTATTTCTGTTAAGCTAAGTTTATAAATATAAACATTAATAAATGACACAAAACCAAAACTAAACATGGAGTGGAGCGTTTGCCTGATTAAAGGAATCCAGTTTGTAAAATGATTTTGTCTGCTGAATGAAACAAAAACTCGAACATGAACTCACATTAAATTCACCCAGGTTTTATGGATTTAATCTGATTTTCTGTTTCTCAGTAAACGTCTCTGGATAGATGTGGTTCTGTTCACATGAAATCACTGTGAAAAGTTTTTTATGTGTCTGCAGTCATTTTTATCTGATTAGAAATAAAAATGTTGATTTTAACGAACCGCCGGAGCTGATGGACTTTATTTGTTTCATCGTTAATTAGAGTTGGATCCAAACGGTTCTGGTTGCATTTTGGCATCTTAGCATCCAGAGGATGGTGGTTGGATGGTGGTTGGATGGTGGTTGGATGGTGGATGGATGGCGGTTGGATGGTGGATGGATGGCGGTTGGATGGTGGATGGATGGCAGTTGGATGGTTGGTTGGATGGGGGTGGGATGGTGGTTGGATGGTGGATGGATGGCGGTTGGATGGTGGATGGATGGCGGTTGGATGGTGGATGGATGGTTGGTTGGATGGGATGGGCGGTTGGATGGCGGTTGGATGGTTGGTTGGATGGTGGTTGGATGGTTGGTTGGATGTAATACGTCTGGGTTTTTCCTGAAAATCTTTCCTTCCTGTAACTTCAGGTCCAGCAGATGTTCAGTCGTTTCCTTGGCGACGGCATTTTATCAGAGTAAACAGGAAGCAGCTGGTCGCTGATTCATTCGGCAACAATTTCTGGGTTCTGTTCATAGCAGATCAAAGGCAGATCAATAGTAATAGATCAATAGCAATAGATCAATAGCAATAGATCAATAGCAGATCAATAGATCAATAGCAATAGATCAATAGCAATAGATCAATAGCAATAGATCAATAGCAATAGATCAATAGCAGATCAATAGCAATAGATCAATAGATCAATGCAATAGATCAATAGCAATAGATCAATAGCAATAGATCAATAGCAGATCAATAGCAATAGATCAATAGCAGATCAATAGCAATAGATCAATAGCAATAGATCAATAGCAATAGATCAATAGATCAATAGAGATCAATAGCAATAGATCAATAGCAGATCAATAGATCAATAGCAATAGATCAATAGCAATAGATCAATAGCAGATCAATAGATCAATAGCAATAGATCAATAGCAATAGATCAATAGCAATAGATCAATAGCAATAGATCAATAACAGATCAATAGCAATAGATCAATAGCAGATCGTGGCGTTGGCGCTGCGTTCAGTTGGGTCGTTGTATCCGGTGTAAAGCTGAGGGGTTTCCTCTCTGCCTGGGTCGGATTACAGCTGACAGATCAGGAAGAGCCAATTAGTCTCCATGGAAGCAGAAAGCCGAGTAATCAGAGCCGTAATTACAGGCAGACGCTGCAATCAGAGCGGAGAGGAGCAGCTGCATCACCTGCTGCAGCAGCCGTCCATCGCAGGAAGCAGGTCACTCACCACCATAAGCCCCCCCTCACAGCGTCCAGGAGGCCTGTGACCTGGAAAGGTCACCATGCTGACCGACCTGGAAAGGTCACCATGCTGACCGACCTGCACAGGTCACCATGCTGACCGACCTGGAAAGGTCACCATGCTGACTGACCTGGAAAGGTCACCATGCTGACCGACCTGGAAAGGTCACCGTGCTGACCGACCTGGAAAGGTCACCATGCTGACCGACCTGGACAGATCCACGCTGCATTGCTTCTAAAATATTTCCACTTCCTGTTCTCTGGTCTGCTTGGCGTTCACATTTAAACTGAGTTCACTTCAACCGAACCCAGTCGGAGGTTTGGAGGACCAGAGGTCAGAGGTCACCAACTGGACCGGACTAGGCAAGCGGATTTGGATTGAAGCGGACTGAACTCTGCTGCCCTCCAGGTTTGGTTAATGACCTCAGGCTGGGTGGGGCTAAAGGTCAGAGTCTGGGTCAGACTCAGGTTTGCTTTCGGATCCGTCTCTGCAGCAGAAACAGTTTTATTCTCTGAACCTCAGTGTTTGACTTCACATGTTACCAACTGGCTCATGATGGAGGCCGATCAGGGAGGCGTCCCTCAGGGCTCCGCCCTCCAGCTGCTGTCGTTCCTGATCTCATGTCGTCTCTTCTTCCCGTGTCGCCTCATCCTCTCACTCTCTGAGCGTCCTTCCTGTCAGCTCCGACTCCATCATGGCCGCGGCCCGCGGGCCTCTCAGCGCCACTCAGCGCCACTCAGCAATCACTCTCTCCCCGTCCTGACTCTGAGTTTCATGTCAGAGTCCTGATATTGTTGTTGACACATCGATCAGATCTGGTTAAAGAGCAGCTTTCAGACGCGGCCGGCCGGCCGGCCGGTCGGTCGCAGTGAAACCCGAGCCTCGTTATCAGCAGAGTGACCATCGCTGCTTCGCTTCCAGCATCCATCAGCCGCGTCTATCAGGATCAGCCGTTATTCTCCAGAGCCTCAGACGTTTGATCGATGCGCTGCTTTCAGACGCTTAGATTTTATCGACGCAGAGCAAAGTGGGACTAAATAAAAAGTCAATATGGGAAAGTTTTAAAGTTTATTCCTCAGATTTTTCCTCCTGATCTGCGATCTTGTTTTTGCTCCATCGGGTCCCGATTACTGTTTGGGAGAGACGTGATTAACATCGAATGTGTTTTTTCTGTCGGGTTCACCGTCCTGCCGTCAGTTCAGCTCAGAAAACGAGGAGGACGTTGATGAGAGATCTGCAATCTGCTGCCTTCGTCGCTCCATTTCACCCAAACACACAGGGAGCTTCATTACGGACAACCTGGAGCTCAGCATCTGCCTCAGAGCCGCGTTACGCAACAGCAGCAAACATTTACACTCAAACCAGGATTCCTGCTCTGGTTCCGGGACTTAAGATCTGACTTCACTTAAAATAAGACAAAACTAAACTAGAAGTGACTTTATGGGACTTTGTTTGAAGTAAATAGTTGGATGAAAATCTACCAGTTCCACTCACATCACTTCGTTTATAACAAGATGTTTGTACTAGAAATGAATCAGAATTCCTGAGTTTTAGTGTTTTTCAGCCTCAGAACACCACCCACCCAGATCCACCCACCCAGATCCACCCACCCTGACCCACCCACCCAGATCCACCCACCCTGACCCACCCACCCTGATCCACCCACCCTGATCCACCCCCCAATCCACCCAGATCCACCCACCCCGATCCATCCACCCAGATCCACCCACCCTGACCCACCCACCCAGATCCACCCACCCTGACCCACCCACCCTGATCCACCCACCCAGATCCACCCACCCTGATCCACCCACCCAGATCCACCCACCCAGATCTACCCACCCAGATCCACCCACCCAGATCCACCCACCCAGATCCACCCACCCACCCTGATCCACCCACCCTACGTTCCTGCAGCCAGGCACCACCAGGGACTCAAACTTACACATTTTAAAGGGAGAATCAGAGCCGAGCTGTGACAAGTTTCTCCTGTCCTGGTTTCTAAAGTGACCGGGGGGGAAAGCGGACGGGTTGCCTCAGCTTCTGAAACCTCCTGTGTGATGTGCGGTTCTGCTTCCTGTGGCCTGCAGTGTGCGTGTCCCGGTTCCAGTGCTGCGACATCGACACCACAGCGGGTCTGGGACAGATGTGGTGGAGAACGAGGAAGACCTGCTACCAGATCGTAGAGCACAGCTGGTTCGAGTCCTTCATCATCTTCATGATCCTTCTCAGCTCGGGAGCTCTGGTCAGCGGCCGCCATCTTGGTCCTGCCGCCGTACAGGAAGGAATGCGTTAAATTTGACTTGACCTTTCGCCCCCTTATCGCCCCCTACAGGCCTTCGAGGACATCTACATCGAGCAGAGAAGGGTCGTCAAGGTGGTGCTCGAATATGCTGACAAGATCTTCACCTACATCTTCATCCTGGAGATGATGCTGAAATGGCTCGCATACGGATTCAAGAAGTACTTCACCAACTACTGGTGCTGGCTGGACTTCCTTATCGTCGATGTAAGACATCGCCTGCTCCGTCACCGCTTGCTGTGTGTGTGTGTGTGTGTGTGTGTGTCTGTGTGTGTGTGTGTGTGTCTGTGTGTGTGTGTGTGTGTGTGTGTCTGTGTGTGTGTGTGTGTGTGTGTGTGTGTGTCGTGTGTGTGTGTGTGTGTGTGTGTGTGTGTGTGTGTGAGATCTGTGAAAACAGGACAGCAGGGACAGTGTGTGTTGTTTTCTGGAGAATCCAGCAGGGCTCCCTCGCCGTTCATGCAGGTTTCAGAAACCAGCTTGTTGGAGATAAACTTCAGGTTTTTCATGGGTTTAATTGGAGTCTTGAACAATGAGGGATCCTCTCGGCTCCGCTGTTACAACGCCCCGACATCCTGCTGACTCAGCTGAAACACGCAGCCTGCAGCTCGTCCGCTCTCCCTCTCTCTCTGTCTCTCTCTCTCTCTCTCCCTCTCTCTCTCTCTCTCCTCTCTCTCTCTCCCTCTCTCTCTCTCTCTCTCTCTCTCTCCCTCTCTCTCTCTCTCTCTCTCTCTCTCTCTCTCTCTCTTTTCCTCCCGGTCGTCTTCACAATTGGCTCCTCATGTTGTGTCGTGTGATGCGGCTGCAGCCAGCGACTCTCAGATCCAGCATGTGGAAGCAACACGGGACGGAGCGGCTTCATTACTGCGGTTCACCAGCAGGGGGCAGAAGACGACCCGGCAGACCCGGTTCTGGACATTTTATTGGTTCATGTTAAACCAAACCATGAGAGCTAATCAATATATTCAACTGGAGAACCTCCAGATGTGTAAAATGATTTAAAATGAATTATTATATATTTCTGAGATTATTACCACTTTATATTCGAAGGAAAAGTCAAATTCAGAGCATCAAGAATATTTGGTTAAATAATGATAATATCAGATTTAATATTTATAAATTAAGTCAAAAACAAAACTAGAATCAAATGATGGCTTTTTATTCTAAAATTAGACAAACTAATAAAATGTACTGTGGCAGAAACATTTCTTTTTTATCATTTTTTCTTTTATTTAGAAAGACAAATTTCCATCACGTACAGTAATTCTAGAGTTACCCATTTGAGGTCGTACATGAGGTGAAAGCATGGAATCCATGTGGTTTTGTCCATATCGCCTTTCTGGTATTTTTTAACAGTTTTAGTTATAAACGATAGCAATTTTGAGCAAAAATGCTCACAACAAACGAACAAAAAACAAACCCGAATAGACTAAGTAAAATAGAAAAAAATAAAAATAATAATAATAAATAAAGAAAGAAAACAAACAAAATATGGGGATCGCACCACTTCAAGCAATAGAAGATCACAAGAATATAGAAGTACATATAATTCACGAGAACAATCAAGTGAAATCTGATCTAATTGGTTTTACATACTCAGTCCATTTGGTCCAGATCTTATAAAATTTACCCTTTTCAAGTTGTAGGGAGAAAGAAATCTTTTCCATAGCATAAATCCAATAAACAATTTCAATCCATTCATCAATAGTAGGTGGGTCTGGTTTCAGCCATTTCCTGGTGATGGATTTCTTACTGGCTGCCAGTAGAATAGCCAGCAGCTTTTTGTCTGAATTGGTCCAATTGTCCAACCGCAAGTTACCCAAATACACAGTTTCACATTTAAATGGAATGTTCACATTAAATATATTTTCAATGTGTTTATGGAGCTCTTCCCAATATGGTCTTATTATCTGGCAGTCCCAAAAAATATGGAAGTGATTGGCACCCTTAGACCCACAAAGTCTCCAGCAGGCGTCCCCGTTGCTTTGATATCTTCTCTGAATGGGGGGTAACAAAAAATCGTGCAATGTTTTTCCAGCAAAACTCCCGCCATGTATTTGAGCCGGTCGAGGTCCACTGCAGTTGACATATTTCCTCCCAGTCCTCCTGTGAGATTGTTGCCTTCATTTCTTTCTCCCATTTCTTTTTTATGTATTCTGTATTCTCCTGTTTAGATAGCTGAATAGCATTATATAATTTGGAGATAATTCTGCTATCTGACCCAGGCTTAATTAGTGATAGGAATACCCCCAGGAGATTTGAATCACTTTCTTTCAACCGCTCTTTAAAATTTACATTAAAATAATGTCTCACCTGCAGGTACCTAAAGAAGTCATCTTTTCCCAGTCCGTGATCTTTCTGTAAGGTTTCAAAACTTTGAAATTTTCCTTTGTGGGAAAATGAGTAGTACGTAGTTAATCCTGTTGAGGTCCATAGTTTAAATCTGTTATCAGTTCTGTTTGGTGCAAAATCCGAGTCATAGGCACACCACCTCATAATTTTAGATACGTCTCCGATTCTACAAATTTTAACCAATTCCTGCCAGGACTTAAAAAAGCTACCTGTTATGGAGTCTTCTGGGATCTGCTGTTCTTCCTGTAATTTACAATCACTAAGTAGGGCTGTTATTGGGGTTCCTTTTATTGTGGTGCCTTCTATTTCCTTCCATGCTGCAGTGTATGTAGATGAGCACAAACAGACTAAAGGTCTCAGTTGGGCTGCATGATAATATTCCTGTAGGCAGGGAAGGCCCATTCCACCCTTTTCTTTTTTTTAACTGCAGAGTTCTAAACTTAATTCTGGCCTTTTTGCCCTGCCATAAATACCTCGCTATTAGTCTATCCCATTCTAGAAATTGTTTAGGTGGGATTCTGACAGGTAGACATTGAAATAAATACAATAACTGTGGGAGGATATTCATCCTGATGGATTCTATCCGGGAGCTTAAACTTAAAAAAGGGAATAACATTCCATCTATGTAAATCTGATTTTATTTTCAAATTTAGTGGCCCATAATTTATATCAAATAGTTTTGAGAAGTCCCTTGATAGCGAGACTCCCAAATACTTGATAGACTCAGCCCCCCAGTTCCAGTTGTACTTTGTTTTAATAGAAGACGGTGGATCGTAATTAAATGTTAATACTTGGGTTTTATTTATATTAATTTTGTAGCCAGAAATGAAACTAAACTCTTCAAGTAACTTCATCAGTTTGGGGATTGTCTGTGTGGGCTGTGTTATACTTATCAATAAATCATCTGCAAACAAAGATAGTTTCGTGGCAGAAACATTTCTATAATCATAGCATTGATTCAGTTAAATTTTGCACAAACAAGAGGTCTCACTCCTTCCTGAACTCTAGTTCTGAGTCTCACTGGTTAAACTGGGTTTAGTATCCAGAGTGTCGGTTCTTCAGGTAGCGGTTCTGCTGGACGGTTTGCTGCGTCGTCGTGTCATTAAAACCCAAACATGGCGTCGGTTTCAGTACGTTTGGCTCCATGTTTGCTCTTCAGGCTCTGCAGGTTTTTAAACTGTTTGTATCCAATAAGAAGGAATCGTAGAAACATCCCAGATTCTCCTCAGTTTTTATCTTCATGTGTTGAAGATAAAACACATGAAGATCCATGAACCTGAATGGAAACTGATCAGCTGCAGATCTTATGGAGATATGGAGTCCCACAGGGGGCGCTGTTTTTATTATTATTATTACTATTGTTATTATTATTATTGTTATTATTACTATTGTTATTATTACTATTGTTATTATTATTATTGTTATTATTATTGTTGTATTAATGAGGTGTAAAGACAGATGTTGTCTAATCAAAGTCCTGTTAAAAGCATCGATCTGCCAGTTTGGTTTAGTAAATCCTGTGTTTGAGCAGCTCTGCTTTACCTGACCTTGGACCTCTCTGTGACCCTGTGTGACCTTTGTGACCCTTGTGTAACCCCTGTTGAGGCCGCTGTGTGACCCCTGTGTGGCCGCTGTGTGACCCCTGTGTGGCCGCTGTGTGACCCCTGTCTGACCCCTGTGTGACCCCTGTGTGACCCGTAGATCTCAGTTCTGGCCTACCTGGCCCAGTTCCTCCCGGTGAACCAGGTCTCCACCCTGCGGGTTCTCAGGACGTTCAGGGCTCTCCGTCCTCTCCGGGCCGCGTCCCGCTTCGCCGGTATCAGGGTAAGAACCGGCTGACCCGCCCGGTTCTGTGCGGTTCTGTCAGAGGAAACGTCTCAGGTGGATCAGAACCTGAAACGTTTCCTCTGCGTGGATCCTGGACTCGTCCGTTCAGACTGCCTGAGCGGCGCTTCTTTCCTCCTGTGAATCAGAATAACGAAATGTTTCTGGCCTGCAGCGCCCCCTGGATCGCCGTGGCGACCTGCGCTCTGTTTCAGGTCACAGCTGACCTTCCTCCTCTTCCTCCTCTTCCTCCTCTTCCTCCTCCTCTTCCTCTCGGCGTTAGAAGAGCCGCTAACGCCTCCTTCTCTTCTGTGTCTCTTCCTGCTCCTTTCCCTCCTCGTCCTCCAGGTTTCCTTGGTCAGTCTGGTGGCCAACACGTTGGGTTACTCCGACCTGGCAGCCATCAAGTCCCTGCGGACGCTGCGGGCCCTGCGGCCCCTCAGGGCCCTGTCCAGATTTGAAGGCATGAGGGTAAGAGTCAGTATTAATGTGAGCGAACACCTGAGCACCGGCTGCCAGCAGCTCCTCCTCTGCTGAAATCAACACGTATTGAAGCGAGACGAGGATCTGAACAACCATGAAACCGTCTTTTAGAGCGTTACCATGACGATCACCATAAACACGTGTTCATCCAGATTGTAGTCTCATTATTGTAAAACTCATCAGTAAGAGCTAATTAATTCAGTTTATGTCATTAAACAGGTTCTGATCCAGATCCGGTTCTGATCCAGATCCGGTTCTGATCCAGATCCGGTTCTGATCCAGATCCGGTTCTGGACCAGATCCGGTTCTGGACCAGATCCGGTTCTGATCCAGATCCGGTTCTGGACCAGATCCGGTTCTGGACCAGATCCGGTTCTGGACCAGATCCGGTTCTGATCCAGATTGAACACGTCCAAGTCAGTGCTAATCCCAGCTGATGCATCAATTAATCAATGAATGCTGAGAGATTGATGTGGATTTTATCAGAATAAATCAGTTTCAGGTCTCAGGTGTTGGAATAAGGAATATTTCCCAGAATCCTCGTCTCCTGTCCTCATGTCCTCATGTCCTCATGTCCCTCATGTCCTCATGTCTCAGTCTAACCATCGTTCCTCCTGTCAGTATTCAGAGTCTCTTCAGGAGTCAGTATTACTCAGTGGAACCGGGTCGGCGTTCTGCAGAACCACCAGAACCGAGTCCAAACACCTGCAGCTCCAAATATTATTTTCTATAAAACTCATCAGCGACAATCGGACCTGAAATCAGATCAAATAGTTTAAAAATTGTAATATTATTAATAGTTGAAACTCGTTTCCAGGTTCAGGAAACGAGTTTCTGCTGGTTCTGAGTTCTGCAGGCGCCGTCGACTCGGGTCCAGTCAACCTTCGTCCTCCTCTTCCTCTCTGCTCGGGTTCCTGTGGTGCATTATGGGTAGAAAGGACTGGATCGTTTCCATCAGTAAACGGAGCAGACGGAACCAGAATTCTGTGGTTTTTAAAAGAATTAAACTGTTGATGTTCAGATCAGCTCTGATGATGATCCACCTTCTCTGTGTTGTGAGTTTGAAATGTTTCCGGAACCTGCATGTCTTCCTGACCGCTGATGGTCCGGCGGACGGCGCCGACCCAAAGCAAACATCACCCAGAACCCAACAGATCCTTACTTACAGTCCGTTTCTGAGGAAAAGCTCAATATGTTTTTGTCTTGATGAAAATCATTCAGTCCTAAATTTAAATATCTGAACTGGTTCCGCCTGACCATCAGAGCACCGATCTGCCGTCTGGACCCGGGGCGACCCGGAGCGCTGGGCGACCCGGGGCGACCCGGAGCGACCCGGAGCGACCCGGAGCGACCCGGGGCGACCCGGAGCGACCCGGAGCGACCCGGAGCGACCCGGAGCGACCCGGGGCGACCCGGAGCGACCCGGAGCGACCCGGAGCGACCCGGAGCGCTGGGCGACCCGGAGCGACCCAGAGCGATCCGGGGCGATCCAGGGCGACCCGGAGCGACCTCCTGACCCGGTCCGGTTTGTGTGCAGGTGGTGGTGAACGCCCTGATCGGCGCCATCCCCTCCATCATGAACGTGCTGCTGGTCTGCCTGATCTTCTGGCTCATCTTCAGCATCATGGGCGTCAACCTTTTCGCCGGGAAGTTCGGCCGCTGCGTCAACCGGACCGGCTTCGTGTACGACGCCTCGCTCATCAACAACAGGTCCGAGTGCGACGCCGCCAACGACACCTCGCAGCACTACTGGACCAAGGTCAAGGTCAACTTCGACAACGTCGGCGCCGGATACCTGGCTCTGCTGCAAGTGGTGAGCGTCACAGAACCAGAACCGCTGACCGGGTTTGTGAAAAAGTTATTTCCCTTTATCAGAACTAAACCGGGTCCAGTTAGGATTGAAAGTCACATCATAATTTCTATCGTTTCTCAGAAAAAGATTCAACTTTCACTGAACATGAACTGTAGAAATGATTGAACTGAGGCCACGACGAGACGCACCGTCTCTTTAAGAGGTGATTCCTGGAGCAAACCGATTGCACCTGCAGCTGGTGTTTGTGCCTTTAACCTTTCTGTTTGAATCGGGACAAAGCTGCTCCCACCGAGCGCCGCGGAAATCGCAGCTTTCCTCGGTTTTTCACTTGCAGGTTTGAATTCAGACTCAACAGGAAGTGAGAGAAACTGGAGGCGAAAGATCACAGCTGTTTTTAGAGCATTCAGAGCCGAACCGCCCACGCCTGCTGCAGACCGGACCGGACCGGACCGGCTGCAGACTGGACCGGACCGGACCGGCTGCAGACTGGACCGGACCGGACCGGCTGCAGACCGGACCGGTCGGGTCTGCAGCCGGTCCGGTCCGGTCTGCAGCCGTTCCGGTCCGGTCCAGTCTGCAGCCGGTCGCAGAGACTTTGTCTTCTTCTGCATCTTTTCATCAAGTGATGCAACAAAATCCATTTGCTGCATCAGTTGATCAATATATTGATCGATTCTGATTGATCTGGCTAAACTTTTAGTTTTAGTTTCATCAAACTGAGTTTGAGCCTCCTTAGTGTTTAACTTCATATTCTTTTATTTCTATTAAAACAATTCTTACAAACATTTAAGATAATTATCAAAAGTCTTTTCTAAAGAAATTAATTCAAATAATTGTTAAAATTGTCAAATTATTTTAATGGAATAACCTTTAAAAATAATAATTTTAACTGTTATTTTCAACTTAGAATTGCTCATTAAAAATTATTGTAATTTTTTTTCATAAAAAATTATGAAAACAATTATTTTACTGTAATTTTACAAATTGTTTAATTAAAAATATAACTGTCAGCAGATAATCAAAATATCCAACAAAACTATATTTCCAAAAGTGTTTATCAATAATAATTATAAATGAATAATTATAAATTATAAATGATGGATGGATTGTTTTTGATTTTTGCTCCTTTTATCTTTTTCTATCTTTTTCTTTCAGTCTTTTATTGATCTATTTTTTTCTGTAACTTATTGTTTTATTGTTTTTCTCCGTCCATAATTTCCTGTTTAACTGAACATGAATAAAACCCGGTCTGGATTCCTTCCTCCCTCCTCTTCCTCGCTCTGTCGCCCGCCTCAGGCCTCCAATCAATCGGCGTCGGAGAGGCTTTTATTTTTAGAGGCAGCTGAAGCGACGGATCTACAGGTGGAAGAAAAAGGTTCAAATAATAACCTGAAAGAAACGAGCCAGCAGAGGGGATGTGGGCTGGAGAGACGAGTTGAGAGGATTAAAGGTTTTAAAGTGGAGGAAGAAATGAGAGCAGAGAGGAAGAGGAGGAGGAAGAGGAGAGACAGAGGGATGAAGATGTGACTCTTCATCAGAGCCGGAGGAGGAAAACAAAGCAAAGTGTGGATGAGCCACTCGACCGGCAGCAAATGAGACCTTAAGAGTTTGTCAGAATCCCGTCGCCCTGGCAACGAGTCCCTCAGCACATCTCAGCATTCTGCCGGTCGGCGCGGCAACAGTCGGCGGGGGCAACCTTTCCATTAGCATCTGGAAAGTTCTGCACGCTGCAAAAAATGTCACAGAGTTTGATAGAAAGATCAGAACAACAGGAGGAAGATATCATCATCATCATCAGTACCCATCATCACCATTATCATCTTCATCATCATTATCTTCATCACTATTATCATCTTCATCGCTATATCATCATCATCATCACTATTATCATCTTCATCACTATTATCATCATCTTCATCACTATTATCATCATCATCTTCATCCATTCCCAGCTGAAGGTGAGGACAGTGATGAAGGTGAGGACAGTGATGAAGATGAGGACAATGATGATGGTGAGGACAGTGATGAAGATGAGGACAGTGATGAAGATGAGGACAGCCTGTCTCTGGTCGTCCTGCTGGTTATGAAGTTCTGATCCGTTTTTCGGTTCCAGTTTCTCAGACTCAGAAGGTTCTGATTCTTTGCTGATCCGTTCAGACAGAAAACTGGGTAGCAGTTGGAAACGCTGCCACCTGCAGGTGGGAGTTAAAACTGGGTAGCAGTTGGACACGCTGCCACCTGCAGGTGGGAGTTAGAATCACATAAACTTCATTTTAACCTTAATAAATTTTTGCAATAAACTGAATTTTTTAGAAAAGTGTCTTTGTGTTGATTTGGGTTAATTGTTCTTGCGGTTCTGACCCGTGTCCCACTGATGTCCAGGTCTCAGCTCAGGTCATGTGACCTCAGTCCAGGTGCATCATGGGAGTGATGAGGAGGCAGCAGCTTCGCCGTTTCTGATGTTTCGGAGTTGTGTTATCTGAGGATGTGATCTTTTACAGTGGAACAATAATCACAGGTGGTAACCCGCGGCGACGAGCTGATTTGAGCTCTGAGTGGCGGCCGCCAGTCGCCCCCTCACATTAAACAGATCTGTTCCTTCACACACATCGTTCCCTCCGTTGTTCTAGACTTGCCCCCCTCCCTTTAACCTTCCTCCTCCTCTTCCTCCTCTTCCTCCTCTTCCTCCCACCCAGAGGCAGGAAGGAAGCCCTTAAATGGGTTTAATGTTGCTGCATTGACAACCTCGGCAGCAGTTTTCTTCCATTCTTCCTGTTAAATTGCTGCTAAGTCAACCTTGGTTTTGATGCGCCGCTGCAGGAAATGAGCACTGCGTTGCCGTGGCGATGCAGAGGAACTCACTTGACCCGCTCAGATGAAGTGGGAAGCCAGACGATTCGACGCCCGGGTCGTCCAGGCATCGCTCTGCTTCAGCAGGATTTACTGGATGTTTCAGTGACACCAAACAGCCTGGGAGGCTCGGTGGTGGCAGCCTCATGCTGTGGGCTTCACGTTTTCATTCTTTTTGTTCTTTTTGTTTCCAGGCAACCTTTAAGGGCTGGATGGACATCATGTACGCCGCCGTGGACTCCAGAGCCGTAAGTCAGCGCTGATCTCTGATCCGAACGCCGACTCAGCAGCCGGGGGCTCAAACTGCGGGCCGGGGGCCTCCAGAGGCCCTCAGAGGGACTCTGGTGGCCCTTGATCACAACTGAGCAGTCAGTTAATGCAGAAACACGTTTAGTAACAATGTTGGGGTGAAGCTCTCACTGACAGCAGGACGTGAGGCTTTTATTTTGAATTTTATTCATTTTGATAATAAAACAACAACAAACATCCGGTCATCAAAACGCTGTGAGCCAAATTCTCACTGAATTGTAATTTGAAAATCCTAAATGGAAACATTTCAGATACAGTTTGTTGTTTTTATCTGAGAAACACTTTTATGTTTGAATTTGCAGTGATTCTCAGATTCTTCTCTGCTGAAACCTGCTTGGCTCATTTCAGAACCGAACAAGTAAAAATAGAAAATGAAGATGTTTTTTGAGTTATGTGTAGGAAAATTCAGCGAAGTAAACGCAGCTGGATGCAGCTGGCTGGATGCAGCTGGACGCAGCTGGACGCAGCTGGACGCAGCTGGATGCAGCTGGAAGCAGCTGGACGCAGCTGGACGCAGCTGGAAGCAGCTGGATGCAGCTGGAAGCAGCTGGACGCAGCTGGAAGCAGCTGGACGCAGCTGGATGCAGCTGGAGGCAGCTGGATGCAGCGGGACGCAGCTTGACGCAGCTGGACGCAGCTGGAAGCAGCTGGAAGCAGCTGGATGCAGCTGGACGCAGCTGGATGCAGCTGGACGCTTCGGGCTGCGGCGCCTGATGGTTTCCTGAAGCTGCTGGTTTCCTGCTGCAGGTGGAGGAGCAGCCAATCAAGGAGATCAATCTCTACATGTACCTGTACTTCGTCATCTTCATCATCTTCGGCTCCTTCTTCACCCTCAACCTCTTCATCGGAGTCATCATCGACAACTTCAACCAGCAGAAACGAAAGATGAGCATCAAGCAAAACACGACTTGGATTCATTTCATAATTTCTGATTATTTGTAGATTTTTTTGCTGTTTCAGTGAAAAATAACTGAATTATTTCTGTGTATTTTAATTAGGAGGGCAGGACATCTTCATGACGGAGGAGCAGAAGAAATATTACAACGCCATGAAGAAACTGGGCTCCAAGAAGCCGCAGAAGCCCATCCCCCGGCCCCTGGTACCAGCAGCACCTTCACAATAAAAGCACAAATTCAGGCTAATGTGTTCAGAAAAGAGAAAATAAAAATGTTCCATTTTCCCTGAATTCAGATCCCTGTAACCTTCATCACAGGTTTAGATTACCAGGATTAGATAATCCAGTAAATTAGCATGTTGTTAGCTCAAATGCTACGCTAGCTTGAATTTGAGCCAATCAGAACGATGATCAGTAATGTTTCAATCAGTTATTTTAGTTTGTATTTAAAAGCAAAATATATTTTAGTACATTTTGGGTTTGAAATAATTTCAGATTTATTGTTAATATTTTTGCATTTGTTTTCATCCTCCCTCTACCTGTTTGAGGCTCTCTAGCGCCCTCTGGTGGAACCGAGTTTGAAAAACACAGAACAGAAATAATTTTAATGATTCACTGCAAAAACACAAAACCTTCCAGGTATTGTTTATTAGTTATTAGGGCAAATATCTTAGTAAAATGATCATAAAATTAACTTTTCAACAAGAAATATGAGTTTGTTTTAAGTTAATAATTAATACTGAGGCAAAAAATCTTCATTATTTCACATTTTATCAAGACATTTTTCTCAACTGTGAAACAGAACGAGAACATTTTCTGAAATAAATGAATTATGTTCATAAAAATCACTTTGTGATTTTCTGAATGGTTTAGATTCAGTTTCTCTCAGCTCAGGTGAAGATAAGAAACGTCAAAAATCAGAAGTTTACAAACATGCTGAGCCTCAGAAAAATCTTCATAACCTTTGACCTTTTCCACTCTGTCACACGTTGACTGTTCCTTTAAATGATCTGAAATTAATCTTTATTGGAAAGTTTCTTCTGTCCAATTAAAGTTCAGAGTTTAGTTTGGGTAAAATCTCCTTTAGGCGTTTTAATCTTCACTAACCGATCAGAACCGATCAGAACCGATCAGACCCGATCAGACCTGATCAGACCCGATCAGACCCCATCAGAACCGATCAGAACCGATCAGACCCGATCAGAACCGATCAGACCCGATCAGACCTGATTAGACCCGATCAGACCTGATCAGAACCGATCAGACCCGATCAGACCTGATCAGACCTGATCAGACCCGATCAGACCCGATCAGACCTGATCAGAACCGATCAGAACCGATCAGACCTGATCAGACCCGATCAGACCCGATCAGACCTGATCAGAACCGATCAGAACCGATCAGAATCAGGAAGCTGGTGCTGAATGGACCGGTCTCTGAGCCGCCGTCTGTCTCCGTCTCCAGAACGACCTGCAGGGCTTCTTCTTCGACCTGGTGGGGAAGCAGGCCTTCGACATCATCATCATGGTTCTGATCCTGTTCAACATGATCACCATGATGGTGGAGACGGACGAACAGTCGCCGCAGATGGAGAAGATCCTCTACTACATCAACCTGGCCTTCATCGTCGTCTTCACCACCGAGTGCAGCATCAAGATCATGGGGCTGCGCTGCTACTTCTTCACCGTCGGCTGGAACATCTTCGACTTCGTGGTCGTCATCCTCTCCATCGTCGGTGAGCGCTGTCACTTTAATCCTCGCGCAGAGGCTGATGGCCAACTGATCGGGTCAGAAACCAGATCAACCTCAGATGGTTGATCTGGTTCAGTCCATTTAGCTAAACAGAGAGATAACTCTCTGTTTAGCTAAATGTCTGTTTAGCTAAATGTCTTTTTAGCTAAATGTCTGTTTAGCTAACTGTTTATCTAACTGTTTACCTAATGGACCGTGCTAACTCTCTGTTTAGTTAACTGTCTGTTTAGCTAACTCTCTGTTTAGGTAACTGTCTGTTTAGCTAACTCTCTGTTTAGCTAAATGAACTATTAGCAAAACGGACATTAGCTGTCCGTTTAGCTAATGGTCCATTTAGCTAACTGTCCGTATAGCTATTGATCTGTTTTGTTGGCAACATAAATAAATCAATGACTCAATAAACCAGCCAGCTGGCAATAAATTTGCATTTAGGGCTAACTAGTTAGCTAACTAACTAGCAGGAGTTCATTAGCAGCTATTCACCGGTAGCAGAAACCATCTCAAGTCACATGAATGTATCTTTGCACAGAAAAATCCCACAAAAAATAAAAAACCTACATAGAAATTTAAGGCCAATTTATTGCTCCCCCATAAATTGAAGATTTTTAAAGATTGAATGTTAGATTCGTGGACTGAAGTGCTTTTAAGGACTGGCTGGTTTGGTCGTCTCTAGACGCAGTTCTGTTCATCATCTTCACTGTCAGCAGCTTACAGTGACACCCAGTCAACTTGATCCTGAGACTGTGTGTGTGTGTGTGTGTGTGTGTGTGTGTGTGTGTGTGTGTGTGTGTGTGTGTGTGTGTGTGTGTGTGTAGCCTGGGGGGGTGGAGGTAACAGCACCACTCAGAGCTGCCAGCAGTCGGACCCTGCAGATGATTGACTCGTTACATGGCTGCTCTGGGTTGGAGGCAGAGGGTGATTCCCTCTCCACTCGTTCTCTCCATCACCTGCATATCAACCTGGGAAATAGATGAAAACACTGTGTGTGTGTGTGTGTGTGTGTGTGTGTGTGTGTGTGTGTGTGTGTATGTGTGTGTGTGTGTGTGTGTGAGTGTGTGTGTGTGTGAGTGAGAGCTCCTCCTTCTGTTTATCGCTCTGGGTGGGGTAACAGGGGGAAGATGGATGGATTGCAGCGTCTGACTTGCTCGGCGCCTCAGTCCTCCAGAACCAGTAACTCAGGCTGCAGTAAACCCGACGGGTCGCCGCTGAACGGAGTGAGAGTTTCTACATGAAGCAGCTCAAAGATCGAGTGCAGATGAGATGCATCTGAAGACTCACAGATTCCTGGTTATTCCCACCAGCAAGGACAGATTATTATTATATTACCTGAAATGTAGTTTTTTAGTTTGACTTGCTCTGAGTGATGCTTAAACAAACTCCTGCATCCTGGCAGAGGACAGAAAGCGAAGCTCTGATCCTCATCCAGGTGTCACATCGTTTGTTTTAGGCTGTTTTTTTCCTGATGGTCCAGTCGACCCGGTTCTACTGGAACCAGAACATCTGCTCCACCTGCAGCTGCTGTGGTTCTGACCCAAACCAGCCTGTTCCCCTCCTGGCCTGTGGGGGCGCTGCACCAACAACCACTGCAGGAAACGACACTAAAACCTCTGAAGACGCTGAGAGCAACTTCCTGTTTCACCAGATGGAACAAGATGGAGGCGTCAGAGTTTAGAGCTGGAGGATTTCTCTTTAGTCTTTGGCTGAAGACCAGGAGCCATTTCTGCTGCTAGCGCTAGGCTAGCATGTTAGCGCTAGGCTAGCATGTTAGCTTTGGCTGGATTTACCCAGAATGCCCTGCTGTAGTCCACTTCCTGCTTTTGGGGCGCTCTCTGGTCCGCTTGGCGTTCACATTCAGACTGAACCAGACTGAGGTTTGGAGCACCAGAGGTCAGAGGTCAGAGGTCGATTAGGTTCAAACCTCAAAGCCGAACCGGACTGCGGTTAGCTCTGAACCGTTCATCCTGGTTCCTGAACGGTTCTGCTCAGTGTGTGTATTTTCTGACTCTTCATCTCAACTTGATTTTGTTTCTTCTCGTCTTTCAGGAATCGTTCTGGCTGATATCATCGAGAAGTACTTCGTGTCGCCGACTCTCTTCAGAGTAATCCGACTGGCCCGGATCGGCCGAATCCTGCGCCTCATCAGAGGAGCCAAGGGCATTCGGACGTTGCTGTTCGCCCTCATGATGTCACTTCCTGCCCTCTTCAACATCGGGCTGCTCCTCTTCCTCGTCATGTTCATCTACGCCATCTTCGGCATGGCGAACTTCGCCTACGTGAAGCGGCAGGGGGGCATCGACGACATGTTTAACTTTGAGACGTTTGGGAACAGCATGCTGTGTTTGTTCCAGATCACCACGTCTGCAGGGTGGGACAGTCTGCTCAGCCCCATCCTCAACAACTCCCCCGAGGAGTGCGACCCCCACCTGCCCCACACCGGCACCACCGTCAAGGGGAACTGCGGCAACCCGTCGGTGGGCATCACCTTCTTCGTCACCTACATCATCATCTCCTTCCTCATCGTGGTCAACATGTACATCGCCATCATCCTGGAGAACTTCAGCGTGGCCACGGAGGAGAGCACCGAGCCGCTGAGCGAGGACGACTTCGAGATGTTCTACGAGGTTTGGGAGAAGTTCGACCCAGAAGCCACGCAGTTCATAGAGTACTCCAAGCTGTCGGACTTTGCAGATTCTCTTCTGGAGCCTCTCCGCATCGGAAAGCCCAACAAGATCAAGCTGATCTCCATGGACCTGCCCATGGTCAGCGGAGACAAGATCCACTGCCTGGACATCCTGTTCGCCTTCACCAAGCGAGTCCTGGGCGAGTCGGGCGAGATGGACGCCCTCAAGCAGCAGATGGAGGAGAAGTTCATGATTTCCAACCCTTCCAAGATTTCCTACGAGCCCATCACCACGACTCTGCGGCGCAAGCAGGAAGAAGTGTCGGCCACCATCATCCAGAGGTGCTACCGGCGCCACCTGGTGAGGCGCCAGATGAAGGCCGCCTCCTACATGTACCGGCAGTTCACCACGCCGCGACACGACCACAGCGAGGGCGAGGAGGGAGGCGAGGTCATATTTGGGGAGGACGCGCCGGAGAAGGAGGGGCTGATCGCCACCATGATGAAGGAGAACTACGGGTCCAGCCTGCTGGGGGTGGAGCGCTCCTCCACCGTCTCCTCCACCTCATCGCCGCCGTCCTACAACAGCGTGACGCGAGCCGCGTCCCAAAACCTCCCGCCGCTCGCCGCCAACACAGAAACGGCCGACGACGGCAGCGAAGTGAGAGAACTGCCTGACGCCGACAGAAAGACGGAAACAGAACCTTAGCAGGAACCCAAACAGAACCAGTTCTGATTTCCACTGAATGTACCGAAGCTGAGGCCCGTCGGGTCATCCGGAACCAGAGCTGGACGATGGAGAGAGGAAGATCCAACACCTTTAATGTTTTCCCGCTGGAGACTCAAAGAAAAACCATTTTCTGGAAACAGATTCTGAAGAAGCGCCAACAAACGAGCAAAACACCACGAGGAGCTCGGATCTGTCGGTTCTGTCGGATCTGTCGGTTCTGTCGGTTCTGTCGGATCTGTCGGATCTGTCGGTTCTGTCGGATCTGTCGGACTCTGACCCGGCCACAGCGGTTGTATCTCCCGTCGTTTGTCGCCGCGGCGTCGGGAGGGTCTGCCTCCTGACGGTTTTCCGGCTGTGGGCTCGGCGGGTCCGGCGGGTCCAGCGGGTCCAGCGGGTCCAGCGGGTCCGGCTGCGTTTCTGCTCAGACCTGAGACAGCGGCGCCGTTTCAAAACATCTTTTCGTAGTAAAAGTATAACGTTGTTGATGTTCCAAGTCTTTTAATATCGGTACATTATTACTATTTTTTATATTTTTTAGAGTAAGCTAAAAGAAGCCTTTGGCGTTGCGCTCGCTGTGATGAACCGTCTGGAAATCGAGAGATGAAAACCTCAAAACCCGAAAAAAAAAAACAATCTTTTGATTTTCTTTTGGGCGTTTTTGCACTTTTGAGTTTACATTAGCTGTCACTTTACGGCGCCTTCGGTAAAACGATGGGAGGCTTTTCTTCTGCTCTGACACCAAAAACTAACCAATGCACAAACAGATCCAAACTCCCGACTCGCCTGGCGATAATCGTCCTAACGGGACCTGGGCGACCTGCCACAAACTTCATGGAAGATCTTATCGATGCGCGAGAGGCGACGACTGGCAGCGGCTGGTTGCCGAGGCAACAGATGATTTAGCGACACATCGGATGATGACGGGATGATCTGAACTGTCAGCAGGTTCAGGTCCAGCTTTCTGGCAGATCTCCCATCGTCGTTAACGTTCGGTCCGGTCCGAGTTCGGTTCGATGCGTTTCTGGTTCGGTTCAGTCCGTTTCCGTTTCGGTTCGACCCGTTTTCCGGTTCGGTTCCGGTTCGGTTCCGGCCCGGATGAGAGCTCAGGATTTCTCTGCATCCAGTGTGACACGAAGCTGGATGCTGATCTCATCGTCCAGGACAAAAACCTGACCTCACCGAGAATCTTGATTCTTTATCGGTCCTAAATTCACCAAGCCAGATTTTGAACTTGCATCGTTTTATAAAAGCAGCTGCAGGTTTGAAATGATTCAGTTTGAAACAGAAAGTTTGTCTCTGCACAAGCATCTGCAGCTGATGGTTGAAAGTTTTGGTTCCCAGGATGTGTTGACCTTCAGTTGACCTTCAGTTGACCTTCAGTTGACCTTCCTTCAAGGTCAGGCCTCCAGTTTGTGGGCTGGGCTGTAAAATCCTCTCTGCTGATGCCAAGCAGCTGGTTGAAGGTTGAATTCCTGTTGCAGAAACACATTGAGGTTCTGCTCAAACTTCACTGCAAAAACACGTTGAGTCCAAGTTGTAGTAAAAATGTCAAAGTTCTCTTGAAATAAGATAAAACCTAGAGAAGCAGATTTTCATCCAGATAAATCAGTTTGTTTCCAGTAATAAACGACTTTAAATCAATTTTATTAAAATGTTATTTTTAAATTAGTTTTTATTATTTTATTAGAGTAAAGACATTTGAACAACAAACTGGACAAAAATACTTTAATACTTTGTGTTTTTGGAGTTTAGTGGGATCAGTTTGGGTTTGATGGTCATGAATCAACACAACGCTGGAGAACAGGACGCCGTCCCACAGCAGTGCGTGACCCCGCCGGTGACCTCAGCTTCAATACAAACCAGAGGTCATTCCAGATGGACTGGTCTGGTTTCTGGACCAGAACCAGAAACTCGACTCTGCTGCTCAACCCGTTTCCTCAGATTCGACTTTTATCACCAGGAAACAGAAACGATCAAAAAACACAAATTTCTGAACCTTTTCTGCTGAGATATCAGAACAAAAACCCAAAACGTTCGATCAAACCTTCTCGGGGAAACAGAGCTGCTGTTTTGGTCCAGTTTGGTGGAAATGAACTGGTTCAGTCCGGTTCGATCCGGTTCAGTCCGGTTCAGTCTGGTTTGATCCGGTTCAGTCCGGTTCGATCCGGTTCAGTCCGGTTCGATCCGGTTCAGTCCGGTTCGATCCGGTTCAGTCCGGTTCGATCTGGTTCAGTCCAGTTCGATCCGGTTTGATCCAGTTCAGTCCGGTTCGATCCGGTTCAGTCCGGTTCGATCCGGTTCAGTCCGGTTTGATCCGGTTCAGTCCAGTTCAGTCGGTTCCTCGTTGGACGCCTGAATGAAACGGGTCTGTGAAGCGGATGCTTGTGCTGAGGCGTAAACAGACGTGTTGGTTGTTTCTCCTGGTTCTGCTCGGGTCCAGAACCCGAGCAGAACCAGGAACCGGGCTGCAGGTTTTTCTTGGACACTGGAATCGTTTCTGCTCCGAGGTTTAAAGCGTTTCACTTCAGTTTGGAACCAGTCGATTGTTTTCCAGAGATCAGAATCTAAATTTTCTTTGCTTATTTATTTATTTCTTTAATTTCGCGTTTCGGGTGTAGGGAGAGGAGCGGCCGACGCCCAGCGGCCGACGCCCAGCGGCCGACGCCCAGCGACGCGGCTCTTTATCTATTTGCACAAAGAAACTCAAACAGAGACAAACTGCTGAAGCAATAACTGTTTGCTGAAACCTTGCAGGAGGTTTCGTTGGTCCGGTTGGACTCGGCCGGACAGGATCCACTTCGACACTTTGAGCGCCGCCCTGAGGAACTCCTGCGGCGGTGCAGCACTGATACGGTGTTACTGTGGACTCCCAGCCAATCCAACATGGCCGACAGGAAGTGGGGATGTTTGGGGAAGCTGTACAGCGTCCGCTCCGTCCGTCTCACCTGAGGATCTTTACTAATCGACGCTTTAATAAACACATTTTAAATACGACACAACAAGGTTTTACTGGCACCGTCTGGACTCTATTTCTACTCGACCCGTGGAGGACGATGACCAGGAGGTAAAAACACTGCTGGACGTTTTCAGGTTGCAGTTGTGCTGAAGGGCTGTTTTCAGTAGCAATAGACCCAGAGTGTGCCTGGATACATGAAGCCAAACGCCAAGCCATGCCGCCCGTCCACTGACTGACTGATTCACTGACTGACTGATCCACTGACTGACTGATTCACTGACTGGCTGATTCACTGACTGACTGATCCACTGACTGACTGATTCACTGGCTGACTGATTCACTGACTGGCTGATTCACTGACTGACTGATTCACTGATTGATTCACTGATTGATTCTCTGACTGGCTGCTGCAACATGTGGCCTGTTGGGCAACAAATCAACGCTCAGTTTCAACCATTAACAGCTCACAAGCCCCGCCCAACCGCTGAAATCAGGCGGCTGATTGGATCACTAGCTGCTGATAGTTTTACCTTCAGAAAGGTTCAGATTCACTGAAATCAACATTTGATCACTATGAGAAGTCCTCAGAAACCCGGAGACGCCAGGATCAGGTGTGTAAATGATTTGCTGCTCGGTGGTGAAGCGGTTCATGGAGCAGGAGTTCAGATCTGGTCCGTTAGTTTCTATAGTGACGGTTAGTGATGGACTTCACTCTGCAGCAGATCACAGCATTTACAAAGATGATCCTGATCATCAGTCATTCATTCATTCATTCATTCATTCATTCATTCATTCATTCATTCATTCATTCATTCATTCATTCATCATCCTGAACAAGCATGTGGTGACAGTGGAGAGGAACTGGTTGCTGCAGCAGGTCCAGATCCGGGGTGAGTATGAGTCTCTGGATGGAGCCGACTGTTTGGGAACCGACTGTTTGGGAACCGACTGTTTGGGAACCGACTGTTTGGGAACCGACTGAGGAACAGGAATAATCCAGACAGAAAATCTGCACAAAGTTTCCAAGTTTCTGATCCAGATATTTAGTTTTTGAAATGAGAGAAACTGACTTATAAGTAACTTAACAATCATAAAATAAAACCAGATTTTCTGCCAGTTGAACATGAAGGAATTATTGACTGAAGCTGGAAAAGTTCCTGATGAATCAGTTTTATTTCATGAGTTTAGATTCTGCACTAGAATCTAGATCAAGACTTTGTTCTTGCAGTGAGAGCGAGGGATACTTTCTGTTTCCAGAGATCTGCAGTGAGTTCAGCTGGACGCTGAAGTGAGGGGAACTTTCTGCATGGAGACGTTAAAACGTGTCAGAAAACCCGGAGCCGTTCTGACCCGTTCTGACCCGTTCTGACCCGGTCTGAGCCGTTCTGACCCGTTCTGACCCGTTCTGACCCGTTCTGACCCGTTCTGACCCGGTCTGACCCGTTCTGACCCGTTCTGACCCGTTCTGACCCGGTCTGACCCGTTCTGACCCGTTCTGACCCGTTCTGAGCCGTTCTGACCCGGTCAGCGCAGCTTCTGGCTGTTTTGTGTCTATGTGAACAGGTCAGTCTAGAGCTTTTTTCCAGAAGTTGTTGTGCCTTATCTGAGTCACTTGGCAGCAAAATGCACAACCTGAAGCTGGTTTCAGTGAATCTGGACCTGGGATTCAGGGTTCAGGTTCAGTCCGAGCACAAACCCGAGCAGCCAGCCAGCGGTGCGCTGAGCGAGGCTAGGTGGCGCTGTGGAGCTCTGGAATCTGCTCCTTCCTTCCCTGTTTGAAACCAAAAGCTGCTTCTTCACCACTGATATCCAAACACGGAGAAAATGCACAGAAACCTGGTTCTTCTTCATTCTGACTGTCGTTCTATTTATTGTGTAATAGATGCAATACAAGCGTTGTGTCACCGAGGTGAGTGATGCTGGACAATAATACAATAATAACGATGATGTTTTGAAGTTTTTGTGGATTTTCCAGGCATCTTCTCACTGCTTCAACCACGTCGCTCCGTTTACACCGCGGCTGGTTTCAGGCGGCTGTCGACCCGTTTTTACTCCGATTCCAGAACCTCATATCTCCGTCGGACCGCAGGTCCCGACGCCGAAACGTCACAGGAAATGTTCCCCAATCGTAGCTTAGTTAGCGCTAAACGAGCTGCTAAACCCGGCAGAAATATGTGAACTAAATCATCCGAAGTTTCCAGTAGTTAAATAGACGACAAAACTAAAATATGAATTTAAAAATAGATTTTTTGGTCCTGAGTTAAAAACGAGTCTGAAGCTTTGCTTCTGCAGACAGCCGGTGAAACCTGGTGTAAAGAGGCGACAGCCGTGCCTCAGTGACCTCTGACCCCACCCTGCTGTTTTAGACACAGTTACACTATTATAACATGAAGATCTATATATAATTATATACATATACTTTTTAGTACTTTGAGTTGAAATACTTTTTAGTATTTTGCAAATAAATGTCTCTGTATATAAAAGAAAAAGCCTCCTGTAATAAATGAACAGAAGTTTAATACTGAATGACATGTTTGTTTTTGTTTGTTTGTTTTTGTTTGTTTGTTTTTGTTTTTGTTTGTTTGGTACCACAGCAAGAAATAATGCTTATATTTTATTAATAAGTCTCACTGTTTCTTTAAATTCGTCTGCAAAGCAGAAATAGACTAAAGATGTTGGAAAAGTAAAATTCTGTCCTGATGAGTAAAAACATGAGGATCAGATCAGAAAATCAAAACTCACCGTCTGACCTGTGAAAACATTAAAACATCAAATGTCTTTGTCAAATCAGTCGATGATAATTAACATTTACCAGCACTGGATACAAATCATTTTACAGTTAAATAGGATTTAATCAACTTTCCTGTTACTGAACATGAGTTTCACTAAAACTTTGTGACAATATTGCAGTTACTAATTTTCTAAGTGTCTCTCTGAGTGACAGGCTGCTGCAGTTTCAACAGCAGAGGTCACTAGAGAGAAATGAACAGGTAAGTTCAACTGGAAACAATCTGGGAACCACAGAGACAAAAACTCAGAGCCTCAGGTGACCAACACCTGGACCGGCCACCAGGTGGCAGCAGCCAACACCTGGACCGGCCAGCAGGTGGCAGCAGCCAACACCTGGACCAGCCAACACCTGGACCGGCCACCAGGTGGCAGCAGCCACCAGGTTCCCAATAGAAGCAAACAGAAGGTGAAGTTCAGCTCTTCCTCCTCATCATCATCATTCATCACGTGGCCATTTAAGACATTTCATTCTTTAGTGAGCAGGAAGTTGAACATGTTTTTCTGCTCTTATTTTGAAACGAGGATGTGAAAGGTTTTGATTTCTGGATTTTAAACTTCCTGCTGTTTCGTTTCATCCAGGATCAGAACAAAAGCTGAAGAATCACTAGAACCAAAACTCAAACATCTCGAGTTTCCATGTTTGAAGATATTTTAAATTCAATGTTTTATTTTATTGAAGGAACTTCAGTCAGTTTTCTGGGGCCAATTGAAAGTGGTGCCATCGTCCAGCAGGGGGCGTTAGCGCTCAGTCTATTGTAAGAACTGCTGCCTTCCTGTAATGCTGATGATGATGTTGGCTTGTGTTGCAGGTGTTATGAGAAATCATGGTTATTATTCTGATTTTGTGTTTCCCTGTTTGTCTTTATTTTTGGTTCGTTTGTTTGTTTCATGTGTCGATTTCATTTTCCTTGTTCCTCCTGTAAACTGATATTGATAGGAATGACGTCATAACTGAAAGTTTAAATCTGAGCTCCGTGTTTCAGATCTCAGTTCATCTTTGACACAAAGAGAAAACAAGGTGTTTACTCACCTTGGCAGGGGGCGGAGCCTAAAGAGCCTCAGTTCCAGTCAGGCATTATTTCAGCAAAGCTTCTTCAGACTCCAACAAAAACAGAACAAAGACGCCAACTGGATCAGGTGAGTGTTAACTTCATGTTCCCTCTGACTGGGAGGGAACCAGAACCTCCGGTTCTCCTTCAGAACCGGACTGGTGCCTGGCTTCATGGACCAATGGTTCCTCTCAGCTTCTGATTTCATGTTTGAGTTTTTTTGTTTGGATCTTTTCTTCAGACAAAATCCAAATTTGTTATTGTGGGAGATTTTGAACATCGTAAAGCTGCAAGTTTGAACTGTTTGTTTCACTGGTTCTCTTCATAATGTTCATAATATTCATCATGTTTATAATACTCATCATGTTTATAATATTCATCATGTTCATCATGTTTATAATGTCAGAGAAAAGCAGCTTAGTGAAGCTGAAGCAGTCTGACTGCATGCAGCTGAATCAGGTTCATATTTAACTGGATCTGAACACAGAACCAGTTTCAATCTGGGAGGAAAAACATGTAAAAAAAACCAGAAGGAAAATTGAGACAGAAATCAGAGATTTCCTTCAGCGCGTCTCGTTGGTCCAAAGCTTCAGCTTTAATTCTTTTCATGTTCAGCAGAATGTGTTTTTACAGTGCAGTAAACAGACGCAACATGAGGAAGTGCAAACATATTTAGTGGGAATGTTGGAGAAACCAGTTGGTCCTGATTCTGTCAGAGCTTCAGATCAAAGAGTTTTAAAACATTTACCTGATTTACATAAGAAAAGAAAAACGAATCACTGAACTGCTCCAGAGAGGCAGAATAAAAATCAGTTATGAACAATTGTTCATGACCACAAGTCAGATTAATCAATTATTAATCTGATTAATTATTATTATTGATCAAGAACAGCAGACAAATGATTTTATTGTCCTGCAAAAGAGGAATTCAGAAAATCAACTCAACAGATTTAACTTTTAGTCTTTTCTTCAAGGATCTCAGTGTTTCTGCAGTTTTACAGTTTTCTGGAAGTTTGTTCCAGATTTGTGGTGCATAGAAGCTGAACGCTGCTTCTCCATGGCAGGTTCTGGTTCTGATATAGAGCAGAACCAGAACCAGAACCTGACGGGTCTGGTTCTGCAGATCTTTAGTGTTCAGTGGTTTATAAACTAACAGTATCTTAAAGTCTGAGCCACAGGGACCCAGAGAAGGACCTAGAACTGGGTCATGTGCTCCATCTTCATCCATCCATCCATTTTTTTCACCTTTGACCTTGTTGGGTCAAACTGCAGGAATCAATTAAGCTGACAGTCGTGTGTTTGGACTGGGACCCGCCATGCAGATTCTTCCTGGTTTTCCATGTTGGGATCCTCAGATTCCTGGTTTCAGACTCGTGTCCAGTGGACGCCTGCTTGGGGAACTGCTGGGGAACTTCCTCAGGGAACTTCCTCAGGGAACTTCCTCAGGGAACTTCCTCAGGGAACTTCCCCAGGGAACTTCCCCAGGGAACTTCCCCAGCAACAAACAGAGACAAATAGAAACAGTTTCTATTTGTCTCTGTTTATTGATCAGTCAGCGGTTGCTTCTGTCCTGATCTGTGAGGATAGAAGTTCTCATGTTGTCTCCATCAGGACAAGCTGAGGTTCTGCTGCTGCTGTCAGATCAGCTGGAAATGATCAGCTGGAAATGATCAGCTGGAAATGATCAGCTGGAAATGATCAGCTGGAACTGATCAGCTGGAAATGATCAGCTGTCTGATGGAACCTGAGATACAAAGTCAAATTGCTTTTGTTATTATTGATATATTCAGCATTTTTATAACAGCTGAAGGTAACATGGTTCCATGACTGTGGTATAAAATGGTACCACCAACATAATGACACCTTTAGCTGGACATTTCCTCCCAGATACAACAGGCTGCTGCAGCAACAGGCTGCTGCAGCAACAGGCTGCTGCAGCAACAGGCTGCTGCAGCAACAGGCTGCTGCAGCAATCAAACCGGAATCACAGGAATTCTCTGAACAGGTTTCTGCACTTCAACGGGAATTTACCAGGAAACAACATCTGACAGTCAAAGTTATTTTCACACTGGAGGATCAGGTGTGTAAATGTTGAAAGTTATTCAAGGCGAAGCGTTGAGTAACTTGTCGTCTCGTTTTCTGAGTCCGCACTGAGGAATCCACTGATAGCAGGATATCAAACTCCAACAGGTTGATGACATGATGAACAGATTCTCAGAACTAAAGGACGGGTTTTATTTTTGGGTAACGTCTCAAGGGAGGGAGCCAGTTTGTCTCAGAGCTGCTTGTCAATCTTCAGTGAGTTTGTCCCGTTTACAGATCCAGCCTTCAGCTCCACATTCACTTCAAGTTGATGTATCTTGATTTTTATCTCATCGATTCTCTGGAGAGGTTTGCTAAACACAAGGACTTTGTTCTGGTTTAGTTTGTTGGTCAGAAAATAAAGTAAAAAAGTCTCTGAATTATGATAAAATATATAAAACTGACTAAATACCAGCCAGCAGACAGAAACATCATGAAGCAGTGAAGGAGCGGAACAGTCAAAGCCCGATGTTTCCATTGGAATCAGGTTCCTCTCATCCAGTAAACATGATGATGGGAATCATATTTTTCTGCTTTACAGGACGGTTACTGGAACTGGATCACTGGGAAGCGACTGGTTCTGGTTTCTCTCTCTGACAGAACAGAACCATCCAGATCCAACTTCCTGTCAAAGAGAAATGATGATCGTAAACATCGTCCTCCATTCTTCAACCTGACGCCTCAGACATGGAGTAAGAAACCAGATTCTGATTAATGTCACCACAAACATGTGATGTTGCTAATATTAAGTGTTTGAATCAAATGGAACTTGATTTATGTTCATCAGTCGTTTGATTGAAAAATGAATAAAACAAAAACGATTCACTGATGGTTCAGTGGTTCACAGACACAATGAACCACAGGAGTTTCTACTCTGGGAACAATGTTCTGGTATCAGTGGATCCAGCCTGTGAATTAGAAGAACTGGACCCAAATGATAAAGGTCCAGTTTATCTACTGGGAACACTGGATGCAGCTTCTGAACTGGGAGCTTCGTCATGTTTCCTTTAACGTCTCGTTTGCTTCTTCTTGTCTTCATCAGCGTGTAATCTCAGTGTGATGGACGTGGAGACGGTCTGAACGTCCAACTTCACGCCGATGATGTTTTCAGCAAAAACTCAGCAGCAAAGAATCTCAGAATTATAGTTTTATTGATCCAAATGAACCAGATATTTAACTTTGTGTCATAGAAATAAATGATCTGCTAATCCAAACATGATGAAAATAATTCAGACCAGCTGATTAGTTTGTTATACATACAAATATTTTTATATTTGTAAACATGAAATCTTTTGGATTTAGGTAATCTAGTCAAAAGATGTGTGCTAATATTCATGAACTTTATTGAAAAGTAAAACATAAAGAATAAAATGCAAGACAAGTTAAAGGTGCAGTTCCAAGATTTCATACAGGTTGATCTGTTTCTGTCTTCATTGGACGAAGACAAAACGTTCTTCAGAGACGTGATGCAAGATCACAGACATCATGTGCTGCTGGTGCTGCTCATGATAAAACAGGGTTTTTCTCCTCCACACTAATCAGATCTCAGAGCAAATGGCCTCCAGATCAGCGAATGGAAACAAACCTGATGGAGGCGGATTGAGGACTGAGTCTGACCCAGTTGGACGTCTCACTCTGGACCTGAAGCTGAACAATGGATGAGCTGTTGAGCTTTTTAGACTTTAATGAACAAAGAAAAACAAAACTTATATTCCATGGATGTGATCCGGACCAGTAGAACCCGTGGAGATAATGTTCGGATTGATCCAACAGAACTTTACATTTTCTGTTCTTTTGCAGCAGTTTGTGTTCAGACATTATCAATAATAATCAATTTTATTCATAATGCATTTTTTAATATCAAATCCACATCCTGATGATAACACCAAGCCCAGTATAAATCCAACTGTACTGGATCATAGATTGCAGTCTGATAGGAGTGAAGCTGCTGTTCACTCCGGGAATCAAACCAGAAACTCTTCCGCAGGGAAAATCCTGTTTCTGCTTCCTGATCGATGTGATGTGAATCATGACATGTTTGTGTTCCAGAGGTCAGAACCAAAGACAGAGAGCAGCTGCCTGTCCGTCTGTGAGGAGTGACCGGTCCATTGAAAAGCCTCCGTTCTTCAGTGATGGACCAGAACCATCAGAGTAAGAAACCAGATTCCAACTGTTGCAAGTGACTCTGCAGAGTCAATGAATCACATTCTAAATGAATCAAATGAATCAAAAAAACACAAAGGAGACTTTTAAGATGGGGAACATTTTACACTGAGCAGCAAAGCAGAGGGACAGTGTATGGAGTCGACTGGTTGCCATGGTGATGATGTGGTTGCTACGGAGTGTTATGATGAATCAGATTCTGATTGTTTATCCATTGAGAGTGTTTCTCAAAACAAAACCTGGGGTAAAAAAAAAAACATAAAATTTTTTTAAAATGCAACAACTGACCATTTCAGTTTAGAAGAGACCGGCCATTTGGACCGCCACCATCAAAGGTGTTGGCTTGATATATGTGATCCAGTCCAGTAGAACCCAGTTCTGAACAGAACATTTAGGTTGATTCAACAAAACACAAATATTTCACTCTGGAAATGTTTGTGTTTCAGAGGTCAGAACCAAAGACGGAGAGCAGAACCTTCAGCATCCAACTGTCCGTCTGTGAGGAGTGACCGGTCCATTGAAAAACCTCCATTCTTCAGTGATGAACCAGAACCATCAGAGTAAGAATCCAGTTTCTAATTGATGGATGTGACTCTGCAGAAACCAACGTCCCTGAATGACGCAGCTCAGTGAATTCCAGTGTGGAGCTATGATAAGACGCCACCTGTGCAACAAATCCAGTTGTGCATTTTCCTAAATACTCCACAGTCAATTCTCAGCTGTATTATAAGGAAATGAAAGAGTTTTAAAGCTTTTACTTCTCTGCAGCAATTTGTGTCTATAGCTTGTTTTTGATTGATGTGATCTGAATTATGACATGTTTGTGTTTCAGAGATCAGAACCAAAGACAGAGAGCAGAATCTTCAGCATCCAACTGTCCATCTGTGAGGAGTGACCGGTCCATTGAAAAACCTCCATTCTTCAGTGATGAGCCTGGATCCTCAGACACAGAGTAAGAAACCAGATTCAGAGAACATGTTGCTGGATGTGACTCTGCAGAGACCAGTCAGGGTTTAAACCAATACTTCTAAAGTAGGACTGAACCTGGGGCCCCCAGGATCCCCAGGGCCCCCAGGACCCCCAGGGCCCCCAGGGCCCCCAGGACCCCCAGGGCCAAGCAGGAGTTCTTTATTATCATCTTTATTCATGCTTGACTGATGAACAAGCCTCTAGGTGTCAGCAGAGTTTGAAGCAGACATCATCAATGTTCTTACTCAGCTTCTGGTGCCTTTTTTTGGGGAGACCTGGATGAACATCTTTAGCTTCAGTAGGAACTATTTTAAGGGAGAAATGTCTTCACAGAGGGAGGAAGAGGAGCAGCGTTGGTGAGGAAGAGCAGCCGTCCTGCTGTGCTTTGTGTCAGGAGGTTCTGACGGATCCGGTCTCTACCAGCTGTGGACACTGGTTCTGCAGACACTGCATCAGGTCCTACTGGGACCAGTCTGCTCCATCTGGACCCTCCTCCTGCCCCCAGTGTGGAGAAAGACCCAGAACAGCAGCTGGACTGCTGACAGCCAATCAGAGCAGCTGTGCTCCAGGTGAGACTGAACTCCTCCAATCAGAGCTTCCTTCTGTCATCTGTTGAACCTGTTTTTCAAACATCTTTATGTGATCAGTTATTTCAACTAACTGTATTTCAGCTTATGTAAATGTAATGTATGCATTTGACCCAGAAACCTATTAGTTTTGCTGTGAAGTGAGTCTATTTTCAGCACTTTGTGACAATGCATTGAAATTGAACACCTTAAAGCTCATGGTCATGCTGATGTATGAAGAAAAAGAGGTGGGAAAAGCAAAGTGCTGCTCTGCTGTTTTTACAAAAAAGTACAGGGTCTTATAAAAATAAAATTCCCTTCTCACCCACCGCGGGTGGTTGTTATCCTTTGAGCTCGGGTCCTCTACCAGAGGCCTGGGAGCTTGAGGGTCCTGCGCAGTATCTTGGCTGTGCCAAGGACTGCACATTTCTGGACTGAGATGTCTGATGTTGTTCCTGGGATCTGTTGTAGCCACTGCTCCAGTTTGGGGGTGACTGCCCCGAGGGCCCCGATGACCACAGGCACCACTGTGGTCTTCACCTTCCAGGCCTTCTCCAGTTCCTCCCTAAGGCCCTGGTATTTCTCCAGTTTCTCATGCTCCTTTTTCCTGATGTTGCAATCACTTGGTATTGCTACATCTACCACAACGGCTTTCCTCTGTTGTTTATCCACTACGACAATGTCTGGTTGGTTCGCCATTACCATTCTGTCTGTCTGGATCTGGAAGTCCCACAGGATCTTAGCTCTGGCATTCTCCACCACCTTTGGGGGTGTTTCCCACTTTGATCTCGGGGTTTCCAGTCCATATTCTGCACAGATGTTTCTGTACACTATGCCTGCCACTTGGTTATGTCGCTCCATGTACGCTTTTCCTGCCAGTATCTTGCACCCTGCTGTTATGTGCTGGACTGTCTCAGGGGCCTCCTTGCACAACCTACACCTTGGGTCTTGTCTGGTGTGGTAGATCTGGGCCTCTATTGCTCTGGTGTTTAGGGCCTGTTCCTGGGCGGCCATGATGAGGGCCTCTGTGCTGTCCTTGAGTCCAGCTTTTTCCAGCCATTGGTAGGATTTACTGATATCAGCCACTTGGGTTATTTGCTGGTGGTACATCCCATGTAGGGGCTTGTCCTCCCATGATGGTATCTCTGGCACCTCAACCTCCGTTCCCTGTTGTCTGAGACATTCACTGAGCACATTGTCTGTTGAGGCTTTGTCCCTGATGTATTTATGGATCTTAGTTGTTTCGTCCCTGGACAGTGGTGCTCACACTCACTAGTCCTCTGCCTCCTTCCTTGCGGCTCGTGTACAGTCTCAGGGTGCTGGATTTGGGATGGAACCCTCCATGCATTGTTAGTAGCTTTCTAGTCTTAATATCTGTGGCTTTTATCTCCTCCTTTGGCCAGCTAATTATTCCAGCAGGGTATCTGATTACTGGCAGGGCGTAGCTGTTTATCGCACGGATTTTGTTCTTGCCATTGAGCTGGCTTCTCAGGACTTGCCTTATTCGCTGGAGGTATTTAGCTGTGGCTCCTTTCCTTGTGACCTCATCGAGGTTGCCATTTGCTTGTGGTATACCTAGGTACTTGTAATTGTCCTCTATGTCTGCTATTGTTCCTTCTGGGAGTGAGACCCCTTCTGTGCGGATCACCTTCCCCCTCTTTGTTATCAGCCGACCACACTTCTCTAGTCCGAATGACATCCCAATGTCCGTGCTGTAGATCCTGGTGGTATGGATCAGTGAGTCGATGTCTCGCTCACTCTTGGCGTACAGCTTGATGTCATCCATGTAGAGAAGGTGACTGATGTTGGCCCCATTTTTTTTGAGTCGGTATCCGTAGCCAGTCTTGTTGATAATTTGGCTGAGGGGGTTCAGGCCTATGCAGAACAGTAGCGGGGACAGAGCATCTCCTTGGTATATGCCACATTTGATGGACACTTCTGCAAGTGGTTTGCAGTTGGCTTCAAGGGTGGTTTTCCATAGCCTCATCGAATTTGCAATGAAGGCTCTCAGAGTCCTGTTGATGTTATACATCTCTAAGCATTCAATGATCCAAGTATGCGGCATTGAGTCATAGGCTTTCTTGTAATCAATCCAAGCCATGCACAGGTTGGTGTGTCGGGTTTTGCAGTCTCGGGCAACTGTGCGGTCTATGAGGAGTTGGTGTTTGGCTCCTCTGCTATTTACACCGATACCTTTCTGTGCCATGCTCATGTGTTTATCCATGTGTTTGCTTATCTTGGCCGCTATGATGCCTGACATGAGCTTCCAGGTTGTGGAGAGGCAGGTTATTGGTCGGTAGTTGGGTGGGACTGGACCCTTTGATGGATCCTTCTGGATTAGGATTGTCCGCCCTTCAGTTAACCATTCAGGGTGAGTCCCACTTTGTAGCAGCTGGTTCATTTGGCCTGCCAGTCGCTCATGGAGGGCAGTGAGTTTCTTTAGCCAGTAGGCATGGATCATGTCAGGCCCTGGTGCTGTCCAGTTTTTCATACCTGAGACTCTTTCTTGGACATCTGTCACAGTGATGGTTACCGGGGCTTGCTCAGGGAGGTTGCTATGGTCCTCTCGTAGAGAGATCAACCACTGTGCATTGCTGTTGTGGGACGCCTCCCTTTCCCATATGCCTTTCCAGTATTGTTCCGTCTCCAGCCTTGGTGGGTCTGCTCTGTTATTATTACCCTGCCATTGAGAGTACACCTTAGCTGGTTGAGTGGAGAAGAGCCGATTAATCCTTCTGGATTCATTCTCCCTTGTGTATCTCTTTAGGCGGCTGGCCAAGGCTTGGAGCCTCTGTTTGGCAGTTTCGAGTGCTTCAGGTATGGGCATCTGTCTGTACTTTCTGGGTACTGGTCTTTTCATTGTACCCTTGTGGAGCTCTGACAGTTGGCTCACTTCCCTCCTTGTTACCTTGATTTTAGCCTCTAACCGTCTTTTTCCATGGTGGGTATTGGGTCTCATGGTTGCTCTTATAGCCAAGTATCTCAAGGATCACTGATGCTGAGTTGTAGATCAGCTCATTGGTTTCTGTTATGGTATTGGTAGGGATCGTTCTCAATGCTGCATTCACATTCTCAATGAGACTTTCTGATGGTACTTCACTCAGCCGTTGTAATTGGCGCCTGGGAGGCCTGGTTGTCATTCGGGTCATGATTCTCTCTCTCAGGTCAGCAGCTGTCTCGCTCAGCTCTGATTCGCTCACTGGGGCCGTGTATCCCTCACTGGGTGGGGACTTGTAGTTAAGTCCCCACAGTTCTGACATCCGGGTTCCTCCCATTTGCCGTAGCATTTGTGTTGTATCTCGTCAATCTCAAGTTGTGATAGCAGTTGCCGCTTTGCGGATGTTGGAACACTGAGCTACTAGTTGTTTGGCGCTTAGTGTTGACTGGGGATGTCGAGTAACCATTCCTTCCCCAGTCTTTGCATGTAACCTCTCTGACGAGGGGTACCTGAGCAGTAGCATTCCAACAGATCCACATTTTCATCTCTCGCCCATTTCCGTCTTGTTCCAGTAGCCCATTTGTCATCAAGGTGCTCTGGTTCCCCCAACACCTGACGCAGACCTTGTTTGGCCGGGCGACGTCTGAGCCGGCATGTTACGCAACTTAGTATCTCTCATGGTATGAGGTAGGCAGTAGCTTGAAGGGTCTTGCCTAAGGACC
This sequence comes from Poeciliopsis gracilis, assembly GCA_911649635.1. Taxonomy (NCBI): domain Eukaryota; kingdom Metazoa; phylum Chordata; class Actinopteri; order Cyprinodontiformes; family Poeciliidae; genus Poeciliopsis; species Poeciliopsis gracilis. Next base: position 827,423 of record CAJVRI010000136.1, read on the forward strand.
CAGACTGGATTCGAACCCCGCCCTCTCGGGTGATATACTGACGCCTTATCAATTGAGCTATCCAGTCAGCTCTATATATATATATATATATATATATATATATATATATATATATATATATATATATATATATATATAAATTTGTATATAAAACGTAATTCTAACAATCACACTTAATTCCTAATGTTGTACATTATTTTGTTCCAACTTAGTCACACAAAATCATGGTTTCAAAATATTTTCTTCTGTATTTCAGCAGATGTTGAAGCTTTGATAAAACTGTATGAAAGAACATATTGTGACGTTATACAAGCTTATTGTGTGCTACATTAAAGTTAAGGGCAGATCAACAAAATATTGGTGTCTATGACCTTTTGGTGGCATTATTTTTTGCTGCAGTGTATATGCAGCATGTAATAATTGAAGCGCTCATGTCATTTCCAGCCTAATTTTTCTATAAACACATTCAGCTCAGTATTTGATTGAGAAATGGCATGTTAAAGATAGTTTTGTTTCAGCTAAATCACACAATGTCCTGTTTTTTCCTATAAATATGTTTTCTTTGTTTTAGAATATGTTGTTCTGCAGCAAATTCTGAAGGAACATAAGATCAGTCTGAGGCAGAGATGTGAATGTGTGACTGAGGGAATTGATGAAACAGGAAGTAGAACCCTCCTCAACAGGATCTACACTGATCTCTACATCACAGAGGGACAAAGTGAAGAGGTTAATACCCAACATGAGGTGAAGCAGCTGGAGAGAGCTGCCAAGATCCAGAAGCTCCATGACTCTCCAATCAGGTGCCATGACATCTTTAAACCCTTCCCTGACCAACATGGAGCCATCAGAGTGGTTCTGACTAACGGTGTTGCTGGTGTTGGAAAAACCTTCTCAGTGCAGAAGTTCACTCTGGACTGGGCAGAGGGCTTGGAGAACCAAGATGTCAGTGTGGTGGTTCTGCTTTCATTCAGAGAGCTGAACTTGATCAGAGATCAGCAGCACAGTCTTCTCTCCCTGCTCCATGTTTTCCATCCAACACTCCAGAAGCTCCCAGCAGAGCAGCTGGCTGGCTGCAAACTCCTCTTCATCTTTGATGGCCTGGATGAAAGCAGACTTTCACTGGACTTCAACAGCAGTCAGCTGGTTTCTGACGTCACACAGAAATCATCAGTCAATGTTCTGCTGACAAACCTCATCAAGGGGAACCTGCTTCCCTCGGCTCTCATCTGGATAACTACCAGACCTGCAGCAGCCAATCAGATCCCTCCTTCATTTGTTGCTAGGGTAACAGAAGTACGAGGCTTCACCGACACCCAGAAGGAGGAGTACTTCAGGAGGAGGTTCAGTGATGAAGAGCTGTCCAGCAGAATCATCTCCCACATCAAGACCTCCAGGAGCCTCCACATCATGTGTGGAATCCCAGTCTTCTGCTGGATCACTGCTACAGTTCTGGAGAACATGTTGACCTCAGAGCAGAGAGGAGAGCTGCCCAAGACCATGACTGACATGTATTCACACTTCCTGCTGGTCCAGACAAAGAGGAAGAAGAACAAGTACCATGGAGGACATGAGACAAGTCCACAGGAGCTGATGGAGGCTGACAGGGAAGTTCTTCTGAAGCTGGGGAGGCTGGCGTTTGAACATCTGGAGAAAGGAAACATCATGTTCTACCAAGAAGACCTGGAGCAGTGTGGTCTGGATGTCACAGAGGCCTCCGTGTACTCAGGAGTTTGTACAGAGATCTTCAAAAGAGAGAGTGTGATCTTCCAGAAACCAGTCTACTGCTTTGTTCATCTGAGCATCCAGGAGTTTCTGGCTGCAGTCTACATGTTCCACTGTTTCAAAACCAAGAAAACGGAGGTGATGAAGAAGTTCTTGAAGAAACACATTACCCACTTGAAAGTAAAGGTGAGAAAGAACTTGCTGAAGAAAGAAAACTGTGAAAAAACTCTAGAGCACTTTATGAAAAAAGTAATGACAAAATCCCTCAGCAGTAAAAATGGCCACCTGGACCTGTTTGTTCGCTTCCTTCATGGCCTTTGTGTGGGATCCAACCAGAGACTGTTAGGAGGCCTTCTGGATCAGACTGAGAACAGTCCTGAAACCATCAAGAGAATCATCAACAACCTTAAAGAGCTCAAGACTGATCAAATCTCTCCTGAAAGATGCATCAACATTTTCCACTGTCTGATGGAGATGAAGGACCTGTCAGTTTATTGGGAGATCCAACAATTTCTGAAATCAGAGAACAAATCAAAGAAGAAGCTTTCAGAGACTGAATGTTCAGCTCTGGCCTACATGCTGCAGATGTCAGAAGAGGTTCTGGATGAATTCGACCTGAAGAAATACAACACATCAGAGAATGGGCGACTGAGATTGATTCCAGCTGTGGGAAACTGTAAAAAGGCCCGGTGAGTCCAAACGTCTTCATTGCGTAAATGCTGATTCAGCGCTATTGTCCAAATGTTTATTCCTGATTAGTCGCATTGCTTCTGAATGTTTATGCCGATAACTTCTTGCTTGGTACTTTGTGTGCTGAGTTCATTCAGGACAGGTCTGCTGTGGTTTCTGTTACTCAGAGAAGTTTCTAATTGGTTCCTGCCATAGCAATGCACAGGGATTTCAGGAACTGCTGGTTCACCTTGTGATGGCATTCATCATAAACCTGGCCAAAAAAATAAATACTTGCTAACCTTTTCATAATTTATTTAATCTTTATACAAATGACAAATGGATCGAACTTATATAATGTTTTTCCAGTCATTTTGACCACTAAAAGCACTTTACACTAGAGTCATATTCATCCATCCGCACTCACAAACACACACACTTTTACACACCGGTAGGCAATTTGAGGTTAAGTGCCTTGCCCACATCAACATGTGGCAGGAGAAAGCTGGAATCGAACCTACAACCTTCCGATTGCAAGATGACTACTGCGCCTTACAGCCACAGTCACCCCAAAACTAACAAGACAATCGCTCTACAAGTGGCCGAAATGGGTTTCGTCCGTAGGGTGGCTGGGCTCTCCCTTAGAGATAGGGTGAGAAGCTCGGTCATCCGGGAGGGACTCAGAGTTGAGCCGCTGCTCCTCCACATTGAGAGGAGCCAGTTGAGGTGTTTCGGGCACGTCTCACCAGGAGGAGGCCCCGGGGAAGACCCAGGACACGCTGGAGGGACTACGTCTCTCGGCTGGCTTGGGAACGCCTCGGGATTCCCCCGGAGGAGCTGGAGGAAGTGGCTGGGAAGAGGGAAGTCTGGGCCTCCCTTCTGAAGCTGCTGCCCCTGCGACCCGACCCTAGATAACTGGAAGACAATGGATGGACGGATGGACGGATGGACAGTCGCTCTTAGCTTTGAGTTGTTGTACCACTGCTGGTGTTTGGCTCTTCTGGTACTTTTATAGATGTCTTTCTCTGCCTCTATCATATATTGATTCATATGCCTGCTTATCTTAGTTTCTATGATACCTGACAGCAGCTTTCATATTGGGGAGAGAAAAGTTATTGATTGATAGTTGGATAGAATTGTTGTTTTATGATCGAGAGTTTTTTGCCATCACTCAGCCATTCAGGTGGATCCCATTCTTCAAGAGTTGGTTGATTTGTACTTCTAGGCACTCAAACTTCTTCAGGCAGCAGAAACTGTTCACTGCCAAGCCTGGTGCTGTCCAGGTTTTCCTACCCACATATTCTAATAATATGTCATAAATGTTTTGGTTTTGGTTCAAATATTTAAATCTGTGTTATTGGATCAAGCAACACAATCAGTGTGAGGATTTGGTTTTTTCTGTGTGTTTATTTTGGTTGCTGTGTCAGTTGAGTCTGTTGTCCTGTCTCCCCATCGATTGGTTTCCTGGTGTATTAAACCCAGCTGTGTTCCTTGTGCAGTTCTTGTCTTGTCAGCCGTCTATGTGAAAGTTACCAGCTGCTACTTCAGCACATCTGAAGTAGCTGCGTGGATTTTTGTACTGAAGCACCATTAAAGTAATTATTTCTCATCACTACCCTGGTCCACTGCATCCACCTCACCCTCTGCAGCCGCTGTTCATTACAATCATACAATCAGTACATCATAGTTCAGATTTTTTGGTTTCAGTTCAATTAATTTTCTACTTTTTATTTGTTCATAGTTCAGTTTTAACCTTCAGGCTGTTGGTTTCATCTCATGTCTTTTCTTTCTGCAGACTGAGGGACTGCAGTTTGTCGGAGTTCGGCTGTGCTTCTCTGGTCTCGGTTCTGAAATCCAACCCTTCACATCTGATAGAACTTGATTTGAGCTACAACAAAGAGCTGAAAGATGCAGGAGTGAAGAAAGTCTGTGGTTTTTTTCAAACTCCCTTCTGCAAGCTCCAGAGATTAAAGTAAGACGCCATGATTTATTTGACTTTTGAAATGACAAAGTTTTGTTTGAATTGCAAACGTTTATTTTAAGTCGTTACCAAAATAACAGTATAAATACTGCGAAATGACAATGAACGCAGTGGATCTCACTGTCTGGGAGCCTTAAAGAGGCTTTGGAGCAAATCTGGTGGAGAATGAAAGCATCCTCCCTCAGTCCTGCCGATTTCTGATCACTTTTAGAGACGTTCCCTAATTTAAAAGCTTTATCCTCCAATGCTGCTGCGGAGTGTGGATTCAGTCTCCAGATCCATATAAAAACCCGGAACTATTAATTACACACGAATGTTTAACCCATGTCCATAATTTAAGTAGTGGGCTGTGGATTCTCTATTCAGCTTGTTAAATATTACTTAATGAAAATTAAATACAGTTGAATTGAATCATTTTCATCTTAAAAAACAAAATAAAAGATTGATTTTTCAAACTGATGGAGAGCAAAGAAAGTCTTAACAACGTCAGGGTGGGGCGCTTTCATCCACTGGTGGGTTTGTGTCTTATTAGTGTGAATATTCACATCTATTGAATCAATTGGCTCTGTAGTCACTTCAAACCAGATGAAAACATGCAGAAATTGCATTTTCTTTTGGGCGAGATTTCAAGAATTCACTCAAAATTCACATCACAGTTGGATGGAAACAGGCAGAGAGGAAAACTTTCCTTAAAAGGACGAAACCTGCAGCAGAAGCTGAAAGCTGAGTTATTTTCTGTGTTAAAGAAAAGTACAATAATGAACGTCTCTGTCAGAGTTTGGGTATGAAAGTCGATTTTAAGGTTCTGCTGTAGGCCAGTATTAATTCTGTATGTTTCAAGTCTATTTACATTTTTGTAATTTATTTGCTGATATTTCCATTTGAACACATATGCTGACCTCAGTTTACTTTTTTGCTTTATCCAGATTGATGGGCTGCAGTTTGTCAGAGGTCAGCTGTTCTTATCTGGCCTCAGCTCTGAAGTCCAACCCGTCCCATCTGACAGAACTGGACCTGAGACAGAACAACCTGAAAGATGCTGGAGTGAAGGATCTTTGTCGTTTTCTACAGAATCCTCAATGCAAACTACAGATATTGAAGTAACTATAATGTTTTAGTTTAGTTTGTTATTTGGAAAGTCTGTTGCTAAGTAAAAGTCCTTGTCCTGTCAGCCATAGACAGACATATGGTTGATATTCTACTGATCCACAATCGGGTCCAATTAATGTTTCTTCCTTTATTACACTTTCTCCATGATTCATAAAACGACCAGGAAACCTGAAACAATGAGTTGAACGTCAGTGTGGGGCTGCAGGTTTTATCCAGAACTTCCACCAATCCAGTGACTTTAGACCTGGCAATGGAAGAAATTCCTATTCCCAGCAACGATTCCAGCAAGTTTACAAACTGAAGCTGAAAATTGGCTGAAAATAAGACAACAGGAAAATATACCTACTAGTACATGCATACTCACATGGCAGGCAGAGGGAGTAAATAGCAAGTTGGCTCAAGCATTATGACTCCACTGAGAAGATGTGACTTAATAGGTTCCAAAATGTTGTGTTTGCATTACGTATGTATGAACATTCATGAGACTCTTTAACTGATTCTACTGGATGGTTAACCTGCATCCTGCTGGTTCAGCTCACATCTTTTATTCTTTTCTCAGACTAGAGAGCTGCAAGTTGTCTAAAAGTAGTTGTGCTTCTTTGGCCTCTGCTCTGAAGTCCAACCCGTCCCATCTGACCGAACTGGACCTGAGAGGAAACGACCTGAAGGAGTCAGACGTTCAGCAGCTCAAGGATCTTGTAAAGACTATGAGGTCAGTGAATGAGTGCAGTGTGGTCAGTGAATGAGTGCAGTGAGGTCAGTGAATGAGTGAAGTGAGGTCAGTGAATGAGTGCAGTGAGGTCAGTGAATGAGTGAAGTGAGGTCAGTGAATGAGTGCAGTGAGGTCAGTGAATGAGTGCAGTGAGGTCAGTGAATGAGTGCAGTGAGGTCAGTGAATGAGTGCAGTGTGGTCAGTATATGAGTGCAGTGAGGTCAGTGAATGAGTGCAGTGAGGTCAGTGAATGAGTGCAGTGTGGTCAGTGAATGAGTGCAGTGAGGTCAGTGAATGAGTGAAGTGAGGTCAGTGAATGAGTGCAGTGAGGTCAGTGAATGAGTGCAGTGAGGTCAGTGAATGAGTGCAGTGAGGTCAGTGAATGAGTGCAGTGTGGTCAGTATATGAGTGCAGTGAGGTCAGTGAATGAGTGCAGTGAGGTCAGTGAATGAGTGCAGTGAGGTCAGTGAATGAGTGCAGTGAGGTCAGTGAATGAGTGCAGTGAGGTCAGTGAATGAGTGCAGTGAGGTCAGTGAATGAGTGCAGTGAGGTCAGTGAATGAGTGCAGTGAGGTCAGTGAATGAGTGCAGTGAGGTCAGTGAATGAGTGCGGTGTGGTCAGTGAATGAGTGCAGTGAGGTCAGTGAATGAGTGCAGTGTGGTCAGTATATGAGTGCAGTGAGGTCAGTGAATGAGTGCAGTGAGTCCAGCTGTTTGTCCACCAGCTGCTGTGGTGGACAAAGCTCTCAACTCTGGTGCCTGATGTAAAAGTATTGATCTTCTTGCTCAACTTAAAGTAAAAATTGCTTGGTTAAAAGTTCTGAAGGGATTAGTTTTGAAAATACTTAAGTGCTTAAAAGTATATTAGCTTGAAAATACAGAGGTGCTCAAAATAACTAACGAGATTTTCTAATATCATTAGTTTGTTGTATTGTTTTTTTCACAGGTCCTTATAACTATAAAAAAGCAATAAATGCAATATTTGGTTTTTTGTTCATCCTTTCAAAAAGAATAATGAAAACAGGAGAAACTTTTTTTGTCCCCACAAACAGGAACACTGGCAGTGATGCCAGACTTAGAATAGCTTAAAAACAACTGATCAGGTTGATGATGGTCACAGCTCTGAGATCAGTCTGACTGCAGCCTGGAAACCACTGGCTCTGATTTCACAAACCATCATTCATTTAGTCAGCAGCTGCTCTTTCTGCCCAAGTCCACTCCTCCCATCTGGACATGTGTCCTCCTGTCCTCAGTCTCATCCACATGTGTTCAGGGACAGCCTCCATGTTGCTCAGTCAGCTGATGTTCCAGCAGCAGATGAGATGTTCATCAGCAGCAGTTTGTGTCTAAATGCTGCAGCAGCAGCAGCAGCAGCAGCAAATCCATCCTCCAGTGTTGGAGCAGCAGTGAAGCCTTCAGGACTGTCAGCAGTTTGTTTCCACTGTGGACTTGAGTGGAACCTGCAGAGGAAGCAGACTGGATGCTGAAAGTGTGTGTAGGTGTGTGAGCTTGGAGCTCAGTGTTTTCACTGCAACATGTCAAGAAGAGAGCTGAAAGGAAGCTGCTCTGATCAGGACTGAAGGCCCTGCTGCTGTTTCTACTGGATGTGCTGCGTCACTGACTGCTGCTGGAGAGAAGCCGGAAACTCACTGATCTGATCTGTGCGTCTTGCTTCTCTCTGCAGGTGGAGGACACCATCCATCTCTGTTTCCTGCTGATCCTCATAAGCTGCAGCAGTTTGACCTAAAGAGACTCTAATTTGATCATGATGACCTTTGACCTGAAAGATTTTCATCATGTTTATTTTCTCATGGAGCAGCAGTGAATCCTTCAGGACTCTCAGCAGTTTGTTTCCACTGTGGACTTTAATCTCTGATATTGTTTCTTTTTTTGGATCAATGGAAAATGAAACTTTACTTTTTTTAGAGACTTTTTGCATTTTTATCTGAATTTGATTAAACTGGAAAGTTTTTTTTTTTCGACCTAATTAATTTTCATTCTGTAACCAAGAAAAATAAAATATAGCTCAACTCAAAATTTTCCATATTGATGCAGATTTTGGATTAACATGGAATTTTTTGTGTCATATTTTAGATGTTTTCTGCAAATGTTTCATATGATATTGTCATTTTATCTGCTGCTGCAAACAGCTTTGTGAGTTAATGAGAATTTCTTCAGTAAGACAATGAAAACTTTTTGATTTTAAATAAAATATTATTATTTTATTCTTCATAAAAATTTAAATCTAAAACTCAGTAAAGATAAAGTTTTATTTGCTCTTTCATTTTGGAAAGGGCCTAAATTTGTATGTTTTTTTCTGTTACATCATTTAAATGTATTTTATAGCAGCTTTTGAAAACATTTATTCTAATAAATTAACTGTTGTTGATATTCACCATTAAAAGATGTGAAAATAGCTTCAGATTATTCACCAGCTGCTCAAAGTTAATGATCTTTTGTCAGGAGGAACCTTTGACAGGTGGAGAGAAGCCGCTGTTTCCGTCGGACCGTATTAAGGAACGGACCAAACAGCCTGGCTCCCCAATTTAAACTGGAGTTCAAATCCCTCAGAAACTTTTTATTTTCAGGTTGAAATGAAGTTTCGGGGGAAAATAACCGACATCGCCTGTTTGAACCACTTCACCAGTGAGTCCGTTTAGACTGTTAGCGTGTTAGCTTGTTGAGATGCTAACGCGTTAGCTTGTTATTGTGATAAAATGTGATGAAATGTTCACTTTAGGTGACTAGCAGCTCCCAGTTTATTCTCTAAAATATTTGTTCAGCTAGAAAAACTGTCTAGAAAAAGCTTCCAGTTATTAACTGTAATTATTAACTAATAACAGATTAAGTTGATCGATCAGTTTAACTTAAATTGTTTTAATGAAACTCACAGTTTTTCAGTTGTTGGTTCGTGAACCTTAAGAAATAAAACTATTATTTAATCCAACAGCAGAAGCTTTGTGTGAATTTAATCTGTGACATAATTCCAGAGAATCTTCCCACATGAATACTGAAATCCTCCAGATTTCAGCATTTAGCCTGATCCTGAGACCAGGTCCCAGCATTTAGCCTGATCCTGAGACCAGGTTTCAGCATTTAGCCTGATCCTGAGACCAGGTTTCAGCATTTAGCCTGATCCTGAGACCAGGTTTCAGCATTTAGCCTGATCCTGAGACCAGGTCTCAGTATTTAGCTGATCCTGAACCAGCTGTGTGTCTGAAGCTGCTCCTCTGTCCAGGAGTGGTCACCACCATCTCCAAGCTCACCAAGACCTGCGTGCTGCGGCTGACCCCGGACCACCTGTTCTTCATCCTGCCGGGGAAAGTCACCAACGGAGGAGTCGGCATGTGGTGTCAGCTGCTGCAGGTCCGATGGTTTCATCCCGGATCATATGCAGGGTCACAAACTGCAGCTTTGGCCTTTAGTCTCTGGCTGGAGGAACCTGCAGCTTTTCCATCTGATGCTGCAGGAGAATCTGAAAATCCCTGATTCTTTTAACATGCAATAGGTTTCATCTGTAATTATATTCTAGATATCTAAAAATACAATTAGTTAAAACTAGATTTTCACTCTCAGGAATGGTACTTTAAAATATCTGTGTTTACATTCTGACTCATAAGAATAATTCAAGATAAATTTAATTATATCTTGACAAGTCAAATTCCTTCAATATTATAATCCCAGATATCTAATTTATTTGTGACAATATCTGCAATTTAATTTTCTCTACTATTTAAAAATACAAAAAGTGAGACACCTGGAACTTTATAACTAGTCATAGTTTAATTGTCAATATTTGAAATAGGTGATATAGTCAGTAATTTATTGTAGATATAAAACTTGGTGCTAAATCTGACCTCATTTATACTAATCAGAATGTAATTAGAGAAATATTAAATTGGTATTTTTGTAGTAAAATTATTCACCAACTGATCAGAGATATCTTCTGTCACTAATACGTCTTGTCAGAAACCAGTTTCAGGTATCTGGAATGTAAATGTGTTGAAACTGATTTTATGTGAAACGGCTTGCCGTACGAAGGGACAGAAATACAATCAGATTCTGAGTCCAACCAGGGAACCGCAGAACTTTGAGCTGAACACAACCAGCAGATGATCCGAGTCTGGACGGTTCTGATAGAAACTACTGGGTCAGATGCTTTCATCAGAGGTCAGAGGTCAAAGCTAAACAGCAAAGCTGTAAAAATGATCAGAACCTGAGTGAAAACCTCAGACAGACCTTTAAGAGCCTGAAGCTGCTGACCGAGACGTTTTAGTGACCGGCTCTGTTCTCCTGCAGGCCAACTTCTTCCAGGAGTACCAGATGGAGGGCGTGACCTCTGAGGTCCAGGAGATCTGCCTGGAGGTGAGTCCAGAACCCTGGAGCCGGGCCCTGAAGACGGTCCAGTCCGCCAAGTCGGTGAAGCTGAAGCTGACCAGGAAGCACTGCGCCTGTCTGACCGTCGCTGCTGAGCTGGTGAGAGAGCTCTGGTTCTGTTCTGATATTCTCTGAGCATTTAGAGCCCGCTAGAACCAGAACCAGAACCAGAACCTGACTGGCAGAGGTTGTATGATGCTGCGGGCCAGAGGCTGGGTCAGACCCGACTCTGGGTCAGAAGTTAGTTCACTTTTCTCTAACTGATGAATCGTTTCTTCAGAGTGAATGAAGTTCAGTGGTTTGTCTGATGACCTCTGACCCCTGACCTCCATGTGTCCCGCCAGCCCACCCTGTCCAGCGTCGGCCGAGTCGTCACTCACGACGTTCCTGTTGACGTGATTCCTCGAAGGCTCTGGCAGGAATTCCAGGAAGCCGGCGTTCCGGACTTTGATGTGAGGATCTTGAGGGTCGTCTTTCAATCCCAGCGTTCCTCCTCCTCCTCCTCCTCCTCCTCCTCCTCCTCCCCTCCTCCTCTCCTCCTCCTCTTCCTCTCCTCCTCCTCCTCCTCCTCCTCCGTCTTCATCCCTCCTGCTGTTTCTCTCTCCAGGTGAGCGTCTACCTTCCTCCTCTGAAGATGATGAAGAGTGTGGTGGACAGGATGAAGAACCTCTCTAACTTCCTGGTAGGACTCCCAGCTCTGACTGGTCCAGGTCCAGTTAGAGCCCGGTTCTGTTCATCTGTCAGAACCTTCCCTCAACCTGCCACCAGGTGGCGCTGCAGCATCAGAGGCTCAGTCTGCTTCTGTTTCATATTCGTCTCCTTGACGACGTCCCAGTAAAACCAGTACCTGCTGCTTCATGTGTTATTATGGTCTGGATCAGTGGAGCTCAGCGCCGACCAGAACCAGATCTGTTACCATGGAAACAAGGCAACATGTTGCTTTAACTGGGTTTTTCTAGCAGATTATTAGATCAGCAGTTCAGTTCAAAGCAGCCAAAGAAAAACTTCAGGAAAGTTTCAGCAGGAAAAATTCAGACTCTAAGAAAGGAGAAAAACTCAGTTTTCAAATCTTGAGTTTGATGATCATCATTTCCTGTCGGTCCAACATGGTGACACATTTCAGGAGTTTCTTTCATTTCGTTCTGCAGCTTTAATATTTAGAACCAAACCTATAAAAGGTCACTCTGGTTCCTCTTGTTTTGTCTCTCTGGCTCGTTTTATTCCACAGAATAATCCGACTCTGATCCTCATCCGCAGGTTTGATGATCTGGAATCTTCTAGTTCAGCCTGTGGACAAAACAAACGTTTCAGGAAAGTTTGTGTGTTTCAGGTGATGGAGGCCAACCTGAACGGAGACATGAACCTGAAGATCCAGACCGACCTGGTTTCTGTCACCACTCACTTCAAAGACCTGGGGAACCCGGCCTGGGGTAAGAACATCCAGAACCCGCTGGTCCCATCAGAACCCGCTGGTCCCATCAGAACCCGCTGGTCCCATCAGAACCTGCTGGTCCCATCAGAACCTGCTGGTCCCATCAGAACCCGCTGGTCCCATCAGAACCTATTGGTCCCATCAGAACCTACTGGTCCCATCAGAACCCGTTGGTCCCATCAGAACCTGCTGGTCCCATCAGAACCTGTTGGTCCCATCAGAACCTGCTGGTCCCATCAGAACCTGCTGGTCCCATCAGAACCTGTTGGTCCCATCAGAACCTGCTGGTCCCATCAGAACCCGCTGGTCCCATCAGAACCTGCTGGTCCCATCAGAACCTATTGGTCCCATCAGAACCCGCTGGTCCCATCAGAACCTGTTGGTCCCATCAGAACCTGCTGGTCCCATCAGAACCTGCTGGTCCCATCAGAACCTGCTGGTCCCATCAGAACCCGCTGGTCCCATCAGAACCTGTTGGTCCCATCAGAACCTGTTGGTCCCATCAGAACCCGCTGGTCCCATCAGAACCCGCTGGTCCCATCAGAACCTGTTGGTCCCATCAGAACCTGCTGCTGCTGATTTATTGACTAATGAATTAAAATCATCTGTTTGTTTCATAAAGGAGAAAATGTGACATCTCCTCTCCAGACTGAAGTCCTGGTTCTGGTTCTGGTTTCTTCAGACCGACTGAACGTCCCCGTGTCTCTGCAGGCGATGACTCCTCCCAGGACGGAGGCCCGTCTCAGAGCAGAGACCCAGAGGTCATGGCAGAGGTCACGGTGGACATCAGGAAGCTGCAGCAGTTCCTCGTGGGTCAGCAGGTCAACCCCAGCAAGGCCCTGTGCAGTGAGTCCCGCAGCCGTTTCTGAGTTCATCCAGAACCACAAGCTCCTGTCACGCAGGCAGGTCCAACAGAACCGGGTGCTTTGGGCTTCCAGAACCTCCAGGTCCGAAAGCAGCTGTTAGCTTCAAAGTCCAGAAACGACCATCTGTTTTGCTGTTGTTGGTCTTGTTGTTGTTTTGCTCCTGGAGGTCGGCTGTGGTGTCGGGGTTCTGTTGGACCCGGACAGCCCGGGCTCAGAACTGGTCCGTTTCAGGTCCACAGTGGTTCTTCTGCAGCAGTTAAAGTGTCCCTGGTTGTTGTCTCCTCAGATATTGTCCATCAGAACGTGGTCCACCTCGTCCTGCTCCATGAAGACGTTTCTCTGCAGTATTTCATCCCTGCTGTGGCCTGATCCTCTGGTTCTGGTTCTGGTCGGGTTCACTGGGAGCTGGAACGTTCTTTCTCTGCTGGACCCTGAGGAGCAGATTCAGAACCGCCACCCAGACTTTGTAAAGACTTTACCTGCTGAACTGAGCGGCTGCACTATTCATTAAATGTTTTATATTTATAAAGAGATGAAGGATTCAGTGTCTGAATCGTTTCCATTGAATTCTGTCGATTTTAAATCTGCTGGATCCAAAAGCCTCCATGTGGTCCTGCTCTGGCCCGTGACGGACCGGATCCGTCCAGCGTGTTCTCCTCCAGCCGTCCTCTGATGGAGCCTCAAATCCAAGACAATGAAACATGAATCAAGATTCTGTTTTTGGATTTAATAAGGATTAAATACAAAAGTTTTCATTATTAAAATGATTAAAACAGAAGATTACATTTTTGAGAAACATCTTTTAGAGAAATAAAACAAGAGAAGAAGAAAGAAAGTAGTGGGGGAGGGGCGTTATCACAACTTATTAGTCATAAAAAACGATAAATATGGATTAGTTTTAGTTCCTGTTTTCTCCTCCAGGTCAGTAGGTGGCGGTATTGCAGCCGTGCAGTTGATCTGCAAACCGCCATTTTATACCATCAGAAGAAGAAGAAAGTTTTCGCTTCAGTTGATCAGGTTAGCATGAAGTTCCCCTCCATGCTAACCTCAGTCTGGAGACTTTATCTGCTGAAGGATCCGTCACTTCCGCTGCAGAAACTGAAGCTCAGAGAAAATGTGAGTTTTGGAGAAATAAACCTTTAAAACAGCAGCTAAACGCAGGAGAATCACTAGCTAGTTTCACTGCTAGCAAAGGTTGAAGTCCTGCTGGTCTGCTGTTTACACCAAATAATTAAAGTTTGTTTTCAACCTGCAGCTGATGATCAGAAATGTTACTGATAGAAAACAGTTTGTAAGCAGCTGGAAGGGAAGTTAGCATGCTAGGCTAACAGGCATCGTGAGTCTGTGGTTCTTTAGTTTGTCTCATAAACTGTTGTAAAGTTTATCATTTGGTGCTGATGAAGATCTGATGGTCCAGCTGTTTGGGCTGAACTCAGAACCAACATGGCGCCTTCAGAACCTCAGATGGGTCAGCTTCATGGTCACCATAACTAGCATGTTAGCATAAATCAAACCAGGAAGGAAATATGCTGGGCTGTAAATATTTGATCAGTCAGCATTTAGATTGAAACTGCAGCAGCTGAGTTGATTCTGCTTCAGGTATAAAGTTCATAAAGGTTTGGGTCATGTAGCAGATCAACTGATTAGCTAATCAGTTGATAATCGAATTTATTGATTTTTATTTGTTGTAATTTTACATTTTAATTTGTTAACAGACATATGCTTCTCTAGCAAATTTTGATACATTTTTAAAAAACCTTATCTTGTACAGAATGACTGGCCAACATCTAAATATGAAGGGAACAAACTGAACATTTATTCAGTTTGGTTGTTTTCAGCCTGATGTTGAAAACAAGCAGAGCCAATAAAACATCCTCATTATAAACCATCAGTATAAATAAATCTAAGAATGTTTTTGCAGGTCACAAGGTCACAATCATCCTCAGCCGACTTACTATGCAACTTAACTAAGTTTTGCCTTTTATTGTTTGACCCATTAATAATAAACCTTCATCACAAATTATATAAGATTCCATAAGCTTGACTCAATTCTCCTACAGAGACTTCAGGATAGATCACATTAAATTAACTTGAGCATCTCTGTAAATCTTTTATTTGTACATTATCCAATGCCTGATGGGAAAGGTGCTGGTGTTGCTGCCATATTTTCAATATATAGTCAATATATAGTCAATATATATTAATTACTTAGCTGCTCCTGCAGTAATTAATGTTTGATTTAAAACTAGTTTTTCAATTGAACGCAATGAACCTTTATTTAAGGGGACAATAGATTTTGATTTTGTTTCTGTTGATTTTAATATATATTTTAACTCTTTTTCATTGTGATTTTATGACTCATCAGCGTTTGACTTTGGACAGCTCATTGCTGGACCAGGTCTTGTCCAGGTTCTCTCACTCCTGTGTCAAAGTTCACTCTTGCTGTTGGTGTATCTGACATGTTTGGTATTTTTTCAGTGTTGACATACCTGTAACTGCCAACATTCACAGCCAGATATTCTAACTCCTCAATCAACCTGCAAACAAGACTTTTTCATTATGGATTAAAGATTTAAGAAACTGTAAAGAAAACTTTCTGTTCCTTTGTCTCTGTAGAAAATCGGAGCTGGAATGAAATGAAACCTCAGAACTTTCAGAAATACATCAACATTAAAGATCTGGACCGATGTGGAAATCTGTTTCCTCTGCAAAGATCCTCAGAATGCAACAGAATAGTCACTCTGAGGTGAAACCATGCCGCTGTGAGAAGTGTGGGGAAGAGTTCCTCTCTTCCACAGACCTAAAAAAACATGAGCTGATCCACAGTGGGGTTCAGTCATTCACCTGTAAGACATGTTCAGAGACTTTCAGACTCAGAAGGGACTTAAAGACTCATGAACAGATCCACAGTGGGAATGAGTCACACAGCTGTCATGACTGTGGAAAAAGCTTCCGCACAGAAAAACAAGTCAAAGCCCACAGTGTTGTCCACACTGGAGAAAGACCTTTTAGTTGTGACCAGTGTGGAAAGACGTTCAGCCATAAATCAAGCATTTATCTCCTAAGCAAACCCGGTGTGACCAGTGTGGAAAGACTTTTAGAAATTCTTTAAACCTGAATGACCATAAACGGCGACACGCTAAACCACGACGATACTCTTGCAACGAGTGTGGGAAAACCTTTGCAAATCGTCTTCACTTTGGAGACCACCAGATGGCCCACAGTGGATTAAACCCCTACAGATGTGACCAGTGTGGAAAATGTTTCATAGTCAGCACCTCCTTAAAGAAACATCTCCTCCTCCACCTTGCTGAGAAGCCATTTGTCTGCGATGAGTGTGGAAAAGGTTTTATTCGTAAGACTGACCTCAGAACCCATCAGCTTGTCCACGCTGCAGTTAAACCCCACAACTGTGAAGAATGTGGAAAATGTTTCACAACAAAATATAAGTTAAAAGCCCATCAGAGCTTTCATATTCAGGGGAGAAGCTTCATCTGCCAACAGTGTGGGAAGGCTTTCCACACCAAAGCAAATCTCACAAGACATCAGCGGGTTCACACTGGAGTGAAATCATTTTGGTGTGGGGAGTGTGGAAAATCATTCAGCCAGGAAGGAAACCTAAAAAGACACAGCTTCCTCCACACTGACAGAACCTTCTCCTGTGATACATGTGGGAGAACCTTCACTAAGTGGCACCAGCTGAAAACACATCAGGTCACCCACAGGGGAGCAACACCATACTGCTGTGGTCTCTGCGGGAAACTCTTCATTCGGAAGATTTCCTTAGTGGCTCATCACCACATCCACACTGGAGATGAACCATACAAATGTGAGCAGTGTGGGAAAGTCTTCCACCGAACTGAGCGCCTCAGAGAACACCAGAAGATCCACTCTGAGGAGAAACCACACAGCTGTGGGCAGTGTGGGAAGACTTTCAAGCTGTCCCGTTATCTGAAACGACATCAGAAGACTCACAGCAGCAAACCAGCAGTCTAGAGGACGGAGACGATTCACTGAGGTTGGTGAAGATCTGGCTACTTGTCAACTATAGAGCTCTATTTTCCTGGATTATTTGATTATAACTCTTGAATCTGAAGCTGTTCAGGGTAGAAGTCCTTTGCTGAGAGTTTTAGTCAAATGTCAGTGCCATCACTGTAACCCTGATTCTTCTCTCTGTATGTTTGCGGTTTAGAAGCAGAGCTGCTTCTCAGCCCAGCGATGGTGGAGAACCAAACGGTTCAGCGAGGAAAAAGCTCCAAAGGTCCAAATCTGAGACCAGTGAAGACGACCTGAACGTTCAAAACTTTCAGATCAGACTTCAGAGTTCATGTTTCTAATGTTGATCCTCCTTTTCCAGCAAACCCTGACCTTTGACCTTTAATGTCATGTAACCAGGGTGCATTTCCATCATTATTCTTCCTTTTGCTGACATGTTTCATAATTAGATGTTCCTGGTTCTCCCTGTTGATGCTATGTTTAGGTAGCTGGAGAGCTAACGGTAGCTAACAGCAGAACTGGGTCAGCTGGTTCTGGAGGGGGACCAACAGAACCAGCTTCAGATCCAGCAGAAGTTTGTTGCAATGGTTGCTGAGACAGAAGATTTTCCTCATGAAGATCATCTCTGAGTTTGTTAATGCAGCTGAAAGCTCTTAGTTTGAAAGGTCTGAACCCCATGTCTCTTTGTGTCCATATTGGTCTCTGTCTCTGTCCTTCGCTCTCGTCCCAGACACATTAGTGTCCTGAGGTCCTTGCACAGAAGCAGTTCCCTGAATGTTGTGGGAACGTCCATCGAGCAGCAGTGAGGTCGGCTCACATCATTTTCTTCTGCTTAAGATCGAAACATTAAAACTGACACATCAGTGCTTTTTACTGGTTTTGAGACAGTCACATATTTGACCAGAGAAATTCATCAGTTTCACAGTTTTCTAGATGTGAGAAAATCTGGCAATAGAATAAAGAATATCAGACTAAACCTGATTGTTCTTGCAGCTCTAAAACAGGTTGATCTAGAAATGTTTCATTCATTTCTCATGGATTTTATACATCAGAATGAACATGATGTGCTGAAAGCTCGATGTCTCAGTAAATACTGGACCTTCCCACTACTTGCTGATCCAGGGCAGAAAATGGGATTAAACTGAATCTGTGCTGCAGGGTCGGAGTTGATGTCCCAGTTGGACTGTTGTTCCTGTTTCTGTGTTTTTGGGCTGCTTCCTGCTCCATGATTCTGGAGTTTGGATCCTGTTAATGGTTCTAGTTCTGGAGGTTGAATAATGTTGCAGATGATGATGATGGATCTGCTGCCTCTGGTGTTGTTCCCTGTTCAGCCACCAGATGGAGCCTCTGACTGAGCAGTTTGGAAATGTTGCTGCTGAAAATGTTGCAGCTGAAAATGTTGCTGCGGTTTTTTATTTCTGCTCTCAGGACAGACGTATTGATCAGCATTTGATCGGCTCGGTTTGTTCTTGTGAAATGTTGAAATAAAAAGTTGAACCTTCTGCTGGTGGAGACGATGATCAGTCAGATTCTTCCATCCGGGTCAAACAGAACCAAATGGGATTTTTATTTTTCTCAGCTTCGTTTTGTTGATCTTTGGATCAGTAGAACCATCAGAACCAGCTGATCACCTGAACGATCAGCTGCTACTGTCCAGATCTGACGGCCTGTTCCCATGGAAACCATGTAGAAACCAGGTATGGACGGCTCAAGACCCGTTTATTTTCCAGGTCTTGTCCAAGTCTTGGTCTTAGATTGTGATGTTTTCTTGGTCTCATTGAACAAACCGGGTTCAAGACTCAACAGTTTTTTGTCAGAATTACAGAAGCTTATCTCTCCTTCACCTTCATGAAATCTTCTCTAATGTTCCACGTGTTTTAATGGGTTTATTTTCCAGGTCCTGGCCTCAGACTTGGTCTTAGATACTCTGATCAATTACTTTCATTCAGATGATCTTATACAGAAGAATATTTTTAAATCTCTGTTTTCTTAAATGCATTTTACAATTATTATTCAGTGTGTAAGCAGAATAATTTTTAGAAAATGTGCATCATTGCATGGCTGCACTTAATAACTTAATAGTTTATTATGATGGTTCTTAGTTTAATACCAAGCAGTTTTTCCTTAACTTGTTCTGAAATATTTCTCACAGTTCTAAACACTCGGTCTTGGTCCAGGTCTCAGGACAACAGGTCTTCTTTTCATCCCTGGTAGATTTCATCAGACTGGGATCTCTGGGAGCTCTGGTCCAGCCTTCGGTCCTGGACTTCCTCAAGGGAGAGCAGAGGTCAGAGGTCAGTTGACTCCTTCAGGCTGGCAGCAGGATGAAGGTCCATGGATTCACTCTGACCTCTCATCAAACTACATCTGGTCTATGTGGACTAGAGGTAGAGAACCAATGACTTAAAGTAAAAAGTGCAGCACAGTAAAAATGTTCCTCAAAGTATTTTTCCCCAAAAAGTCACTCAAGTAAATGGAACCAGTTATTATCCAGTTCTGATCTGATCAGAGTTGGGTCCATTACTGCGTCACTCCTGTGAGTGACGCAGTAATGGAGGAGAAGATCCTCCAGGGGGCGCTCTGGGAGGTCCGTGTTGAGGCAGGTCACAGTCACAGATTCCCAGATTCCTGAATCTTCCTGACTGATTTCAGTTCAGAGGATCTTTTAGTTCGTTTCAGTAGATATCTGAACTTTCACCATGATTCCTGTCTGACTCCAGCAGAGCAGCAGCACAGATGATGCTTTCCAGAGCCACTGAACCAGACAGGAAAGGTTGATGGCTGCAGTTAGTGGGTTTGGGCAGCAGATGGCGCTGCTGCAGGGACACATAGAGTTTAGAAATAAATGATGAACCAAAGAAAAGACTAAAGAACTAAAAACTGCAGGGAAGAAGATTCTGCAGCTCCTGACTTTGGATCTGAGCTTTTATCTTTGATCATCATGTCTGGAGGTTTGGATCAGAACACTGACTTCTTTTTATTGGAGTATTTTTGTTCTCATTATTATGACTGTTCTGCTCTGTCATCCTGTTCCTGCTCACAATCAGGAACAGGATGACTGATCCTTTCTGGCTCAGGTCAGTCCAAGATTCCCACTGAGAAAACAAAATACTTTAACTTTCTGTTCCTCAGCCTGTCAGTTTGTGTTTGTCAGAAAATAAAATCATTGTTTTCTGTGAAGATATAAAGATTAAATCCTGAAGGAGAACAAGATTGAATTACTGCTTTTCTTCACAGGAAGAAAATTCAGTGAGAGCCGAAAACATACTTAAACACTCTGATCCAGAGTCGTGTCTCTGCTCTGTTGTGGCTAAATGGAGTCTGAACCTGTTTCTGCCTTTTCCTCATACCTGATTGGACCAGACTCACCTGAGGCTCCGCCTCTTGTCCTGTCACACTGGGTCAACTTCCTGGACCATCATCTTTTTCTTCCCTTTGTGTCAACAATGAACTGAGCTGTGAAACACTTTGGTCATATTTAAACTTTTTCAGGTTTGGGCTCAGTTTCTAGCTCATTTCCTGTCATCATATTTTGGTGTCAAATAGTTTAGTTCTCCATAAACCAGGAATTTATCAGAAGAAATGCTGGGAGAAGATCTGTCCAGCTTAGTTTAGTTCAGCTTTTTTATTTCTACTTTTGTTTCTAAACTCAGATATTGTTTTTCAATGAGTTTTACAATTCTTAATATTTTCACAATGAATTTTGTTTTCTACATTTAATAACTGTAAATATTACATGAAATTAATGTTTCTAGAGTTATGGTAATTCCATGTATTTTCTGCTGCATTATAATGTTTTGGATGTTTCAGTTTGTAACTGTTGGCATTTAAAACAAGTGACTTTTACATATTTTTTACAGTGTAGCCATCAGAAGGTGAGCTCCTCCTCCTCACCTGTATCAATCAGAACACCTGCAGCGTCTCCATTTTGTGGCGCAGACGTCTCAGCAGCAGATCCAGTGAGTACACACACTTTATATCAAACTGGTTCTGACCCGTTTTCAGGCTTTTCTCTGTTTCCGGGTCAGAGAAGTGAGAACAGACCGAACCTTTCAGTCAGTTTGAAACATCTGAGCAGCAACTTCCTGTGTTTAAATCTCATCTCTCTGTTTGTGTAAAAGTGGTTTAATGTCAGATATTTTATTGCGCTGCTGTCATTTAAAGCTCTGAATAGAAAGTTCGTCACTAACTCTGGAAATAAACGTCTTTATGTTTTGACGCCTGTTAGACATTATGAGCTCAAAGTTCATCAACAGGTTTGTTCTGCCAGTAGAGGCTCATGGGAAATGTAGTTGAACTCTTCTGACTCCAGAACCTGTTAAAGTTGAAATACTGAAAGTTTTTAAACTTTATTGTTTTCTTTAAGCCTAAAAAATCCATCTGAACTATAAACTGTAAATATTTATTCCACAAATCAAATGAGGATTTTAGACGCTTCTGCTGGAGATGAAAACACACAAGTCATGTGACTGTTAATAGAAAATGAAATTAACTTTGTTCTTCAGATCAGGCTCCATTTTGAGACGGAGGACAGAAATAACTTGTTGTTTTAAGACATAAAAGTTTAGTTATTATGAATCTTAGTAGAAAAAACCAGAACAAAAACACTTGGAAACAGGAATTAGGGGATAATAAGATAAAAATAAGATATTAATATTTTTCAGAATAAATTTATGATATTACCAGAATAAAGTTGTAATATTCTGATTTCATTCCAGTATTTTCATGTTTTCTTTTCTCAGTGTGTCCATAATACTCCATCATGTTAACCTGGTTTCTCTGATTATGGAAACCATAAAATGTGACACATCACTCCTTCCTCATCAGTCTGAGGTTCATCAGAAACTGAAGTTTCTCTGATCTGTGGAGTCAAACCAGATTTAAACTCAACAGATTTCCCTCTCTTCCTCCTCTCTGCTCTTTCTTTTCCAGTTGAACTTCTTGTTTCTCTTGCAGCAGTGAGAAACTCTTTGTCTCTCTAAGCTGCTGGGAAACTGATCAGATCTGCTGAAAGCTGAGAGGATCAGATCAGATCAGATCAGATCTCTCCTCATGAGCTCCATGGATCACCTGATCCTCAAGTCTCTCTGATTGTTGGTCCGTCTGGAAAATATTCCTTCCACATATTCCTGCCTCTCTGACTGAACCTGCCTCTCAACAGGAGGACTGGCAGCCCATCTAAAGGAGGTCTGGACCCCAAAGGGTTCAGAACCGCTGCTTTAACTGAGCCCATCTGTTCAGGACCAACACATCACCACTTCATAGGAAATGTTCACTCCTTCATTCACTACATCTGACCTCACTCTGGATGTTTCTGCAGACCTGGAACATGATTCCAGTTTAGGTTTCAGACTCAGATCTGAAATGTTCTTCATAAAGTCAGAAGTTCTGCAGAAGGTTCTTGGATCAGCCAGCAGACATCAGAAGGTCATGAAGAAGTGAAGGAGAGAACAATTCAGACCCAGATGTTACCTGCTGGAATCCGGTTCCTCTGATCCTCTGAACACGTGATGGGAATCAACTTTCTGCTGACTGGATCACTGGGATCTGACTGGTACTGGTTTCTCTTTCAGACTTACTGAGGTCCAGAAGATGGAAGATTTGGACCTAAAGCAGGACCGAGCAGAACCTCCAGGATCCGTCTGTCCCTCCATGAGGAGTGACCTGTCCAAGGGTCAACCTCTAGGCTTCAGTACTGAACCAGAACCATCAGACCCAAAGTAAGAAACCAGTTTCTACCTGATTCATGTGAATCCACACAGAATTTATTTAATATTAACTTGTTTATCTTCAGCAGATAAATAAAAAGTTACTGAATTTTTATGCAAACCTAAAGCGAAGTAGACATGAGGAACGTCGGCCAATCAGGAGAGTTTTAATGAGGCTTCAGTGAGTCAGTGGGACCAGTTTATATACTGGGAACACTGGGACCAGTTTATATACTGGGAACACTGGGACCAGTTTACATACTGGGAACACTGGGACCAGTTTATATACTGGGAACACTGGGACCAGTCTATATACTGGGAACACTGGGACCAGTTTACAGACTGGGAAAACTGGGACCAGTTTATATACTGGGAACACTGGGACCAGTTTATATACTGGGAACACTGGGACCAGTTTGGAGTTAATCTGCTGATTTTCATACATTTTTATAAATTTTCATACATTTTCATACATTTTCATACATGCTGACTTGTGTGTAAAATACGGCGCTGCACATTTTTTGTGCAAATTCTTCATACATGAGGCCCCTGATGTTTGTGGCAACAATAACAGTTAAGATGGGAGAGACTGAAGTTTAATAAAACTCTGATATTTTGCTAATAAGTAAAAAAATCTCCAAAACGGCTCAAATATTAATTCCGAGAAAATGTCATTATGTTCCAGACAAACTGTTATAATTTTATTCCCTCATTAAAAACATCCCTGAATTTTTGCTTTGATTATTTTAAACATTTTTGAGAAATCCTTGAATCTCCTGTTGGGTTTTGAAAAGGCCTTTCCTCACCAACAGCAAGCAAAGCAGTTTTCACTCAGAGTGATGTGGGGTCGGCACAAGAAACCTTTCATTTCTAAATTCCTGAATCATCTTAGAGTTTCACTCCTCCCACTTTTCATCTTTTATCTTCATTTTACAAACATTTTGAAATTCCTTCTCACATTTGTTTCATTTTTTGCAGGAGTTTCTTGTTTAAGTTTGTAAATTTATGTATAATTTAAAATTATATTTTATTTCTGTATGTTTATTGTTTTGCATGAAAACAAACTTGAATCTGAGAGTTTCTGGCTTGTGGGTTTGTAATAAATGGACCTTTGACTCTTTGAAAAGTGTTTGTGGATCTTCAATTATCCTTGATTTAGAAGGTAAAGTGGAGGTCAAAGGTCAGGTCATTAGTCCTTAATGTGAAGGTTCTCAACAGATCAATTTATTCAATGTCTTTGGTGACAAATAAACCCAGAAACAGGCAAAAGGAGCAGAACCAGATGGAAATCAGAACCAAGTGCATTAAAGGAACCGACCAGCTAAATAAAACAGGAACTGGACTCAATAAAGATGGACTGTAACTAAACTACAACTAAACAATTAATCAGGACAATAAAACTACAAAGTGAACACAGAACCAAAGTCCAAAGAATCATCATGAAGTCAGATTTAGCAAAAAATTAGACAAATGTAAATAAGTTGTTGTTATCACTGCTATCATGTCCAAATAATGCTCTGTCACTGCACAAGGCTCTTTATAAAGTTCCTAGATTAATGCAAACTGGATCTGAATCCTGTTTACTGGTGGTCCACCATTAAACAATGATCCATGTTTCTACACTGGAATCTAGATTAGAATCAGATTTTGGTCTTTGAGCCTCTGATGGAAACAGTTTCTGCTCTGACTCAGAAGAAATAAAGATTTCAGATGGATCAATACAACCAGAGAAAGATCAATCATAACACCAAATATAATGAAATACTTCAACCCAGAGATCATCAATGTTCTGAGGTTCTGTTCTGACTCAGCTTGTGGTACCAGGACAGCTCCAGCCTGTTGTTAGTGAACTATTGCAGTGATGAAGAAATGTCTTCACAGAGGGAGGAAGAGGAGCAGCGTTGGTGAGGAAGAGCAGGCGTCCTGCTGTGCTTTGTGTCAGGAGGTTCTGATGGACCCGGTCTCTACCGGCTGTGGACACTGGTTCTGCAGACACTGCATCAGGTCCTACTGGGACCAGTCTGCTCCATCTGGACCCTCCTCCTGCCCCCAGTGTGGAAAAAGACCCAGAACAGCAGCTGGACTGCTGACAGCCAATCAGAGCAGCTGTGCTCCAGGTGAGACTGAACTCCTCCAATCAGAGCTTCCTTCTGTCGTCTGTTGATCCAATTCAACGTCTTTAGTTGGGATTTGGAAATTCAAGGTTTTATAAATCTTCCTGTCAACTAAATCTCTGTATTTCCAGCTGGTGTAAATGGTTTTGCTTTAAAGTGACTCTGTTCTCAGCTCTTTGTGCTGATTGCATTAAAACTGAACATCTTATTAAATCTGATGTTGATGCATGAACTAGGCAGCCTAGTACTGCACTAGTGACATGCTGGGAGACTAACATTGTATTATGGAGGTAAAAGTCAGTCCCAGGGATCTTTAGATACAAATTCACCACTTTATTCAGTTCTGACTAGATGAATAGCAACAGAATCAGTAACTCCAAAGGAAACAACAACAGTGATTACACAGCACTCAAAAAACTTGTATGCTCTTCTGAATTCAACACCTGCCTGTGACCTTTTGCCCCCTGACTCAGATTCTTGAGCCTACAGCGCCATCTATTGACCAAAGAGGAAATGTATCACATGGAGACACGAAGGTGGAAAAAGCAACTGCTGATGTTACAGAGAGAGTGAAGGAAAGTCTGAGTCAGAAACCTTCCTCTGATAATGTAGCACAGATTACAGTTTATATTTTCCGATACATAACATCTAATACAATTATATTTAAAGTAAATATTATTTATTTGCCCTTCTGTTAAATCCAAATTAAATCATCAGTTAGTGGGTCTAAAAACATGATGTGATGCTGATTACATTTAAATCGGCCCAAGGCATAAATTAACTAAGATAATATCAATGCTGCCAAGTTTGATATGATGGTTTCAGCTTAGATAAATTAAAATAATATAAATTGTTTAACATTTAAATTTAAGATTTTAAGGAGCTGGAACGTTTACTTTCAAAGTAAACATTTTTACTTCAGTTGTTTTGTTGCTGTAGCAACAACACAATAGTTAGATTGTGTTGTTGCTACAGCTACAATCTGATGCTGTCAGTTTAATCTTTAAATTTTAGCTGTTCATTAAGGCACCTTAGTAAACTACAATCACATTTGACTGCTCAGCCACTTAAACTAGGCTGCCTCTCCCAGATTTCACTGAATCCATGGCGACATGCTGTTAGTGGTGCTGATGTTTGCAGCAAGAGGGGCCCCGAAATCAAATCCTGCTCAAGGAATTTGATTCCTTACGCTGGTCCAAGCCCAGCATGATCGGACCAGCCCAGCATGCTGAACTGGACCCACTGCACAGCATATTTCTGCTGCTGGATATAGAGGGACAAACGAATGTGAGATTTAAATTCTGTTGTTTACTCG
This sequence comes from Poeciliopsis gracilis, assembly GCA_911649635.1. Lineage (NCBI taxonomy): Eukaryota > Metazoa > Chordata > Actinopteri > Cyprinodontiformes > Poeciliidae > Poeciliopsis > Poeciliopsis gracilis. Next base: position 853,424 of record CAJVRI010000136.1, read on the forward strand.
CTCTTTCATTTACTGTCTGTTGATTTTTTTAATAAGTGCCAAGAGACTGTTTTGGTTGCCCAAACTTCATGGGATGAGTTGTTCTGATCTCCGCACGGCCGCGCATCAACGCTACCTGACTTTAAGTAGGCAAAGCATTTGATATGCTTTGTGTCACCACAAAAAATAAACCAAAATAAAAATTAAACCAGCGTGCTTCACTAGGCACAAGGCGAGTGCGAAAGCTCCTCCACGAGCTGAACCATGTAGCATATCCATCCATCCATCCATCCATCCATCCATCCATCCATCCATCCATCCATCCATCCATCCATCCATCCATCCATCCATCCATCCATCCATCCATCCATCCATCCATCCATCCATCCATCCATCCATCCATCCATCCATCCATCCATCCATCCATCCATCCATCCATCCATTTTCTTTCACCCTTGTCCCTAGTGGGGTCGGGAGGTGCTGGTGTTTATATTCTGGGCGAGAAGCTGGATTACCCTGTACAGGTCACCAGTCTGTCGCATACATAATGCTCTGTTCATAAAGAAATATTCCCACTGCAGGCTCAATGTGCTTCTATAAATATCCATTTGTGAACACTGAGTGCAGCTCAATATGGATATTTGCAGTTCACACTGAGCTGTGCGAGCAAACAAATGCAGTGGATTTAAACTTGATTCTTTTCTTGATGAATTCTATAAAGAAACATGGATCATCATCCTTACAGGTTGATATAAATGTCCATATAGGTAAGCCTACTTGTGCGATCCGCGCTGAGGTAAACTTCAGACATCAAACAACAACAGCACATGCAAAGCAGCCCTGTTCAGTGCATCAATTATAAAAACTATAAACCATCTTTCTTTCAGGAATAATTCTGCCATGTCGGTGAAGTGCTCAATGCAGGAGAGACGCTTACATTCTGGCTTATTAAAGAAAGATTATTTTTAAAATAAATATTTTATTTTCTTTCTAATAAAAAGAAAAATGCACAAGGCTTAAACTGGCAGGTGGGCATGTAAAGCATGGCTCCCCGCCAGGCCTGTAATACACTGAGGGAAACCCTGTAATAATTCTAATAATCTATTGTTTACTTTTAAAGGATGAAATCAGTCCCATGTCATTTTCAAACCACTACTGTCCTTTAAAAACATCCAGTCCAGTCTTTGACAGAGAAATAGCATTTTAAATGTGAACGCTACCAGATACAATCAGCGATTTCTCTGATAGATTAGAGCTTTTTCTCTAGATTTCCTTCATTAAGACTGGAAAATTTCAGGAGAAAACATTTTTTTCCTCCTCTTTCTTCTCAAGCTGTTGTTTATGGGAGAAGTTCAGATAGAAACTGTAAAATGAAGACATGGTGACATGATGCAGGAGAGTTTATATTACTTAAAGCATTTAATGGATGTGTTTCTGTCAGTGTTTACTCATCTGATCTGATTTGTGAATTAAATACTTACATAGAACAGATTCTGGTCACAAAACAGAGGCAGAAATGTGATGTTTGATAATAGAACAATATTCTGTTTGTGATGATGGATCAAATTCTGTTTTGGATGGGTTTTTTTTACTTCAGTTGTTTTTCTTCTTTGTTTCAGCAGATGTTCTGCAGGAGGTTCTAAAGGAACATAAGATCAGTCTGAGGCAGAGATGTGAATGTGTGACTGAAGGAAGTGATGAAACAGGAAGTAGAACCCTCCTCAACAGGATCTATACTGATCTTTACATCACAGAGGGACAAAGTGAAGAGGTTAATACCCAGCATGAGGTGAAGCAGCTGGAGACAGCTCCCAAGATCCAGAAGCTCCACAACTCTCCGATCAGGTGCCATGACATCTTTAAAGCCTTCCCTGACCAACATGGAGCCATCAGAGTGGTTCTGACTAACGGTGTTGCTGGTGTTGGAAAAACCTTCTCAGTGCAGAAGTTCACTCTGGACTGGGCAGAGGGTTTGGAGAACCAAGATGTCAGTGTGGTGGTTCTGCTTTCGTTCAGGGAGCTGAACTTGATCAGAGATCAGCAGCACAGTCTTCTCTCGCTGCTCCATGTTTTCCATCCAACACTCCAGAAGCTCCCAGCAGAGCAGCTGGCTGGCTGCAAACTCCTCTTCATCTTTGATGGCCTGGATGAAAGCAGACTTTCACTGGACTTCAACAGCAGTCAGCTGGTTTCTGACGTCACACAGAAATCATCAGTCAATGTTCTGCTGACAAACCTCATCAAGGGGAACCTGCTTCCCTCGGCTCTCATCTGGATAACTTCCAGACCTGCAGCAGCCAATCAGATCCCTCCTTCATTTGTTGCCAGGGTAACAGAAGTACGAGGCTTCACCGACACCCAGAAGGAGGAGTACTTCAGGAGGAGGTTCAGTGATGAAGAGCTGTCCAGCAGAATCATCTCCCACATCAAGACCTCCAGGAGCCTCCACATCATGTGTGGAATCCCAGTCTTCTGCTGGATCACTGCTACAGTTCTGGAGAACATGTTGACCTCAGAGCAGAGAGGAGAGCTGCCCAAGACCATGACTGACATGTACTCACACTTCCTGCTGGTCCAGACAAAGAGGAAGAAGAACAAGTACCATGGAGGACATGAGACAAGTCCACAGGAGCTGATGGAGGCTGACAGGGAAGTTCTTCTGAAGCTGGGGAGGCTGGCGTTTGAACATCTGGAGAAAGGAAACATCATGTTCTACCAAGAAGACCTGGAGCAGTGTGGTCTGGATGTCACAGAGGCCTCAGTGTACTCAGGAGTTTGTACAGAGATCTTCAAAAGAGAGAATCTGATCTTCCAGAAACCAGTCTACTGCTTTGTTCATCTGAGCATCCAGGAGTTTCTGGCTGCAGTCTACATG
>CAJVRI010000139.1:0-69361 GCA_911649635.1 Poeciliopsis gracilis
TAAATTAAATGCAGCTATTTTTCATTTTTGTGTTACAGTTTACTCCATGTTACACATGTGCTTGGAGTCACCAAAATAAAGTGGAGATAAAGAATCTACATCCGGACTCAAGCATTCATTCAACGGGAGTTAAGCTTACTGCTAAATTGTGTTCAGAAACACACAAGGAGAGCAGAAAATCAGTAGTGGACCGAAAGCCTTAGAAATAGGCTTTAGGTTTTGCAGGCCTTTCCAGAGTAATGGATGTCAATTACTTTAGATTTTTTCCATTTATGAACTTTTTTAGATCTGGGCATGACAAGTTTTTTAGTTTGTAGATTCTTTAAATCAGTTGATCTTGGTTTGTCTTCATCTACCATCTAGGATTGGCTCATATTTAGATCCTCTGTCCACGAAGAGAGGATCTAAATATAAAACCATACAAACAAAAATCATGCGTATGCATAGGCCTGAAAATGACCCAGCTCTGACATTTACAGTGGCGCACATTGTGTTTGTGGTGGTCAAGCATGGTGGGATGGGTTAGAGATCCCTGCTATTCTCATAGGTAAATCTTGCAACTTTATTTGAGCTCAGCCCCGACTAGTTAATTTTATTTTTTTTATTACTTTAATTAGATCTTGTCATTTTCAAAATGTTACCTGTCCCTCATCAATATATGTCTATATAAAGCACAAAAGTGCAAGAAAAGCAATAAATGTTTGACAAAAGAAACAAACTTTCCAGACCTCATCTATTTATTACACATTTTCTTCCCAGCTCTCTTTTTCCAATGTTTGCTGACACAAGAACAAGAAAATAAATGTTTGACTAAAGAAGCAAAATGAACTTTCTGATGAATAGATATTGAAAAAAGTTCAAAAGAAATGATCATATATGGAAACAAAACAAGTGAATCAGACTATTTTGAATATAAACAAGAATGTAAAGCATGATATTTGCTGGTGAGATGATGTAATCTTCTGCTGTGACATCACAGCAGAAGATTCTGTGATGTCACAGTGAGGCAGTCTGATATATAGAACAGAATTCTGCTTATTTTTCATTGCTTGGTATATCACTGACCAGTTCAGACATACACAAAGCTCTTTCAAATCGACCGTTCAGGTAATTTAGAAATCGTTTGATTTTAGCGAACGCATTTAAGGGAAAATGTCTCATCAAAACCCGAGATACTACAATGGAAAGATGGAACCCCAGATGAGAAGGGGAATCCAGCAAAATTTCCAAGGAAGGTTCCCACCTGTGCACCCGAATGTCTTACACGGGGAAATCCACAGGCTGGGCTCTCTTTTAGAAACGGAGAGAGCCCAAAGGTATGAAGACAACCAACGACTGGCCCACCTGGAAGCTGAGCTGGAAGAAACGAAAGTCCAGTTAAAAAGGCAGAAAGCTCTCAAAGAAGTGTTTATCAACAAGGAGAAAGAGTCAAAGAGGGAACTCGAGAGAATTGAGAAGTTTAGTGATCCAGGAGTCGTCAGCGCTGCGATCCTTGCTTCCAAGGTCCACAACGACGTGAAATGTAAGAAGAAGAAGTTGCTGCAACAAGACTATGTAGAATTGAAGACGGCCTATCTCCTCAGCCAGGAAGCATTTACATCAGAAATCCAGGCTGAAAAAAGAGAAAGGGAAAGCCCTCCAAGAAGACCGAGATAAACTCCAGACTTCCTACAAGGAGCTTTGCTCTAAGGATGAAGACGAAGTCGCTCTATTGAGGCAGGAGGCCAAGGTGCAAAAGTTTTGTGAAGCAAGAGTCAGTGAAGTAGAACAGCTGCTTGAAAATCTAAGAGCTGAAAAGGACGATATGTCTCAAAAATTTTCCCAAGAGATCGCATTTCTGCAAAGCAGTGAAAAAAGTCTGCAGGCAGAATTGGACCAGGCCAAATGTGCATATGAAGAACTCAATGGGAAATATGACAGAGATGTTTCTGGACTTAAAGCCCAAGTGAAAACATATGAGACAGAGCTAGATAGTGAGAGAGCAGCCAGTTCAGAGAGAGAGAAGAAGGATCTTGAGGAAATCAAAAATCTCAGAACAGAGCGAGATAATCTCTATGAATCAATGTCAAAAGAGATTGCATTTCTGCAAAGCAGCGAATACAGTCTGCAGGCAGAATTGGACCAGGCCAAATGTGCATATGAAGAACTCAATGGGAAATATGACAGAGATGTTTCTGGACTTAAAGCCCAAGTGAAAACATATGAGATGGAGGTAGAGCGTGAGAGAGCAGCCAGTTCAGAGAGAGAGAAGAAGGACCTTGAGGAAATCAACAAACTCAGAGCTGAGCTAAATGATCTCTTTAAAACAATGTCAGAAGAGTTCCAGTCTCTGCAGCAGAAATTCAACCAGATGGCAACAGATTTAAGATGCAATATAAGCCAGTATGAAACAAGCCAATCTTTACTTCAACAGCAAGTGCAAAAAATTTAAGATGCAGATAATTCAGGAGAAAAAAAGCTCATTTGGAAGACCTGGTGCTTCTCAACAACATAAAAAGCCTTGAATGCCACTCTCCAAGAGACCATGGAAAAAGAAATGAAAATTCTGCAAGACAAGGAAAGGAATGCGCAGACTGAGTTAGAGGAGATGAAAGGATTATACCAGGAGCTGAATAGTAGATATGAAACCGATGTTACTGCAGTGAAGCAACAAGCAGAAAAAATATCGGCAAGTAAGTTGTGAGAGAGATATTCATTTGGAAAGACCAAATGAGGATGTACAGCTTGCCAACTCTCTGAGAGATGAGAAGGAAGATGTCAAACAAAACACACCACAGGAGTTCACAGATCTGCAAGAGAAAGATTCAGAGAGGCAACCTGACCAGGTGGAAGTTTTACACCAAGAGGTTTCTTCTGAGGAGGATTTCTCAGAAGGAACCTCATCAGGTGGTTCCACGGATTCGGGATCCATGGAAAAGACGCAGTTTGCTGTAGAAACCATCCAGGAGAATTTGGACAACACAGATCCAAAATCCATGCAGGGTGGTAAGAGGAAAAAACCAAAACTTTCTTTTTGGAAAAAAGTACGAAACACTCTTGGTTTGAAGAAACAGAAAAAAGAAGGAAAAGAGTGAACGAAAATCAAGAATGTTTCTCTTTAACCATCGTGCCATGTGACGCTCCGTCATGACAAAATTTACAGAGGCAAGTTTTTTTCCCCTATTAAAGATCCCTTCACAACGTTAAGACGAATTTGAAATAGAAAAAAGTGGGCAGCACAGCGATGCAGTGACTAGCGCTGCAGCTTCACAGAGAGGATGCGTCAGATCTTTGCTGTGTGGAGTTTGCATGTTCTCGCTGTGCTTGCGTGGGTTTTCTCCAGGTGCTCTGGTTCCCCCCACATCCCTTAAAACATGCCTGTTAGGTCAATTGGTCAATCTAAATTGCCAAAACCAAAACTTTCTTTTTGGAAAAAAGTACAAAACACTCTCCGTTTGAAGAAACAGAAAAAAGAAGGAAAAGAGTGAACGAAAATCAAGAATGTTTCTCTTTAACCATCGTGCCATGTGACGCTCCGTCATGACAAAATTTACAGAGGCAAGTTTTTTTCCCCTATTAAAGATCCCTTCACAACGTTAAGACGAATTTGAAATGGAAAAAAAAAGTGGGCAGCACAGGATGCAGTGACTAGCGCTGCAGCTTCACAGAGAGGATGTGTCAGATCTTTGCTGTGTGGAGTTTGCATGTTCTCGCTGTGCTTGCGTGGGTTTTCTCCAGGTGCTCTGGTTCCCCCCACATCCCTTAAAACATGCCTGTTAGGTCAATTGGTCAATCTAAATCGCCAACAGTAGCTGCTTCTTCTATGTCGGACCTTCGCTTTTTTTAGTGGTAGGTGGCACAGTGCAACAGCAACACATACCACAATATTTATTCAATAAATAAAAAATAAAAAACTACAAAAAAAGAAACATCCAAACAATACAACTCTCTTCTTCTTTCTCTCGTTCTCTCTCTTTCTTGAATAATTAATAAGTTACTTAATATACATACACACATATACATACATAAATGCATACACACATATTCACATAACATGCACACATATACACATCCCTTCCATGGGCTGCCACCTTATCGTGGTGGAGGGGTTTGAGTGTCCCTGTGATCCTAGGAGCTGTCAGGGGCTTCATGCCTCTGGTCACCCAATGCAGACAGGTCCTAGGTGAGGAACCAGACCAAGAGCAGCCCAAAGACCCCTTATGACGAGTACCACCAATGGAAACAGTGTTCCCTCTCCCGGACGCTGGTTAACAGGGCCCCACTCTGGAGCCAGGCCTGGATGGGGGGCGTGTTGGCGAGAGCCTGGTGGTCAGGCTTTAACCCATGGAGCCCCATGAGGCTAAACAAAAAATGTTTAGTTTACAAACTACATTTATCATTAAGCTAAATATTTATTTAAGCTTAATATTTAGTGACCAAGTTATTTATGTGATATTGAGCTCAATAATAAGCCTTGAGCAAACTGAATACGTAGCTCTGAGCTAAGTATTTGGCAAACAGGGCAAATGTTTGTCTAGTTTGGAATATTTAGCTCCAAACTAGTGCGACTTTATTCACACCCAACCAGTTGTTGGGTTTAATCGGCTGTGACTTTCTGAAACCCTGTGAAAAAAACAAATAGTAAAACTTTTAATTTCACTGAAGAATCAAATCTATAAACTTCAAAAAATAAAAACGTGTCTTCTTTCAGTTCAAACTCTTGCAAAATATAACTTTGTTATGTTCACTGAGAATGCTACAATGCAACATGCCTCAAAAGATTTTTAACATTTGCTAACAAAAAATGACCCAAAATGAGCCCAGTTATTTTGGCTGCATGCAACAATACAATATATTTTATAAAATAATTAGAGAACTGAATAGAACTAGTTAGAGAACTCACATGAAGGTCCCAAAGTGTTTTAAACAATTCTCCAGACCTGAACATCATCTGTGAAGGGATCTGAAACTTTTCCAGGAACCAGGAAATCCAAAGGATTTAGTTCCTGTAAAGGAAAGCAAATCCCTGCAAGATGGATTGGTGAACAATGAGACGTTTCCATGGTGCAAAACTGAAATTACTATTTATGTCAAAGCTGTTTGGGGACCGGATATTATTACCCGCGGAGCAGAACTATCCGCTCCATACTTGTCATAAAGGAGCCCAATCAGGAGTTCATTCAGCACCAGGCTGGACACATTTTGGCTCAATCCTTTGCCTGTATGTGTGTGTGTGTGTGTGTGTGTGCGTGTGCGTGTGTGTGCGTGTGGTGTGTGTGCGTGTGTGTGTGCTTGTGTGTTTATGTATTTTCTGTGGCCTTGAAGGCAGAGTGGCTCAAGCTTTTTTTTTTCTGAAGGAACAAAATATTTTGTCCTTCCAGTTTATTTGCTTCTCCATCACATTGTTACTTTTGTCTCCATCAGGTCGGTTTGGGCTTTCATGCACTTTACAGTAATTTAGCTGATTTGTCACTAAAGCCATTCTTGTTCAAATGTTTTGTGTTCAGTAAAACGTTGTTCAATTGTAAATTCGTTTCATACAGATTGCTCTGCATGATTAGGAAACAGTCAGGAATTGAGTTTATGATCAAAATCTAAGCTAACAAGAAATACAAAACAAATGTGATTTTAACTGTGTTTATTTCATTTATATTTTAAAGTTGAAAAACATTTCAGTGTGCTATAGTAGCACAACCACCATGCTGGGAATCGAATGACTTATTATTCAATTATTCAATTCAATTCAAAAATATATACAATCAGGACATCCTTAGTTCGTAAATTTATTTGCTTTTTTCCCCGTTTTCTCCCTAACTGTAACCAAACTGACATGGCTGGAGAAGCATTTCTAACTGAAACACGAACAGATGCTTGAAATATCTTGCTATAAACATGGTTGGTTCGTGGAGAGCTTAGTGTTGCAGCTTTAACATGTGGTGAACGAGCAACAAGGACAGCTTTTCACGCAAAATGAAAGGTGAAGAAATTTCATCTGACCTTCTGCACCAGCTCCACCTTTATTGTTGTTGAAATGTTATTTTTTACAATCAGAATAATGTCTCATTAAATCTGTCCTTTTGGCTATTTGAATAAAAATGTCCTTGCTTTGATGTAAGGTGACAAATGTTATGATAACTGGTTCATTGATAATTCATTTTTTCAAGTACTTTGTTTTGAGGTCACTCTACTCTTCACCTAGAACCAACAATGGTGAATGACAGTAGTGTTCACCACTACTTTTTAATATTAATTAAAAAATCTTTTAATTACTATTTTAATTAAAAGATTTTTTTTGCAACTCAACACATGGTAAATATATATATTTCACTGTCATCTAAACCCAACCATTAAGCCATGTCTCATCATTACATTTATTTCTTTTCAAATAACCAAATAGAAAGTTTGTTCATTTGAGAAAAACTTTTGTGTCGTGCTCAGAATAGCTTTTCTAAATGAAAACAGCTCATCTCCAGTTTTCATTTGAGTGAAGACAGACTGACACCATCTTCTAAATTGCTAAACTGATTTAGAAAATGTTGAAAAGTGATGCGATTTGCATAACTACAGTAAAAGGAAAAACTGATTCTCTGTTCGTGTAAATTTGCAGTTGTCAGTCATTTTGGAAGCCTTACGTGTCCTCCTGAATGAAGGCACATTTCCATTCAAACCCGTGTTCCCAGACAGACACTGTGGAGCAGCAGAGCGTCGATCTGGACGCCTCACGGTTCAGAGAAGCGAGCTGAGTCATTACGACTGTTTAGTGAAGATCTGTTTATAACAGCGCCTCATCGTCGGGCCACGGGAGAGTTCAGTGTTCCGTCAGTCAGTGTAATTATAGTCTCTGCTGTCTGCTCACTTCTCCCTTCAAAACACTGCAGCAAAGCCTTTAAGAGAAATGTTATGACTTTCCTTAATGTTTTTTGATGGTGGAAGGATTATGTAACTTCCCGGTTTTTTTTTTTTTATAAAAAGTTTTTGTGCTTGGATTTATGGATTTTCTGGGTGTCTCAATAGGTGTATTTTGCAAAACTGCAATGGAAACATTTTTTGCGCATCACAGGAGTCATGTGTTCAGCAGCCGGATGTTACTACTGGCGAAAACGACAAAGAAGACAACAAGAAGTAGGATGATGGGGTTTTTTTCTTCTGTAAAGAAAGAACTATCTGTCACTGCCATAATTTTTAATGACTTACTGTCTGAACAGGCTTGTTCACATGTGATTTTTATTTAATTTCTTATATAATGGAAACTCACAAGTGCGAAATTGTGGGGGTTTTTTTCTACATTAGCAGAATATTGACAAAGTTTTGACCACATTTTAATGGAAACACAGCAACAGAAATGATATTTTAAATGGAAACAGTGATTTGTGTTACCAGGTCGAGTCTCAACATGATGTGAAGGAAAGTGCCAGGCAGGCTGTGAGTTTGAAAATTTTCACTCATTCACGCCTCTAGCACTTGGTTTTAAAAATGAGTCATGCATTTAGAGGCAAACAAGAGGTCACACAGGGGTCAGTTTTAATGCTATCCAGACACAGTTTGTGCTGACGCTTAGTAAGGAGGTCTTTTTCCAGTGGGGAGGTCAGGGGTTCAGTGCTCAACAGCTTAATTTCTCCTAGAGCAAGGCATTGTACCTACAATTACTTAGAAATGAGTTCAAAATGTTTGGTGGGAGGAAAACCTAAACTGATTTAAGAAGAAGCTAAAGGTTAATAAAAGCTGTGATTTGGCAAGTTTCTGTTTCTTTGAGTTTAAAATGTCTTCAATTTGTAGGAGCAGAGGGAAGTTTTTTTTTTGTTGTTGTTTTACTTGAATGAAATGTGCTCGGCTGTGGTGGGCGGTAAAAGTCACCGAGGTGCAGCAGTTTGCTCCCGAGTGGAGCTGTTGTCATTATGTGGCGGCATGAGAGCAGGAGGTGAGTCTGAAGACACACGAGGTGAGAAAAGGAGGCAGTAAAGTATGAAATTAAGTTCCCCCGGAGCTGTGGGCAGCAATGTGGTGGAAATGTAGATTCGTCTTGTTGTAGCCTGTTAGAGTGTGAAGGGTCTGCGGATGTCCAGCTTGTTTTCCATTTCTCCTGGCTGTGACTGTGCGGTCGGTATTGTTTTTACTATACGAGTCACTGTGGGAGTTTCTGTCAGCATAGAAAGTGTCTCAGAGGCAGCTTTGAAAAGTTTGCCATCTCTAAATCAGTGGTGATGTCGACACAGAGGAAACTAAAAGCAACCCATCTTCTGAGTCTATTTTTTCATTGACGTTTGCCATTAAACTCAAGGTATCTATTTTATTTCCTTTAATTGTTCTTTCTAAATTGTTTGAAACTGTTTAAACAATGACAAAATAAGAAGTCAAAGTAAATATTTTAGTGACACTGAAAGGATAAATTGTTAAAACTTTTAATCTATGAAGGTGGTTTCTATGGTTCAGTTTCTGTTATTAAAATGGAACATAAGAGCAGAAACCATAAAATAAATACTAACCCAGGGAAAACATCTTCATTGTTTTTCAGATTTTTTACTTCTGCATTTGCAGGTTTGCTGCTGCTCCTCAGTCTGCAGCGTCTCATCTGATCGACCTCGCTGTAGCCTGCAGAGGTGAATGATCTATCAGCCGCTGAGGACAGAAAACATGATCAGAAAGCACAAAACAAAGTTCAAATTCCTCTTCAAAATTGAATTCCTCATCCAACATTCATTTCAGCAGTTCAACTGAAAAGCAAAACTCATATCCAAAAGCATAGAAAACGATTTAAAAGAATACTTCATGGAAAGTTTGGTGCAAGAAGAGTTCTGCCCAGATCCTGAGTAGTTATGCTGTTAAGTTCTCTGTACAGAAAAAAAAAAGTAGCTGGAAGTCTCATTCATCAGGAATAAGACAACTTTTAATATTTAATTGCATAAATTGACTTAATTTGGGAGATAAATGTGTTTTTAATGAGATTTAAGGCACAAGATCTGGGAGATGGTGATCTAGTCTAGAATATGAACTGAAATAATGCAGAACGTTTTCTGAAAGCTAATCTAAACCTCTGTGGGTGGAAACATTTCATCAGGGAATAAAAGCAGCAGAATAAACATATCCCATCATACCTCAGTCTGGATTTAAATGAGTTACCACAAACAGCTGTTGTTTCAATCTAACTTTAATTTACAAAAGCAGTGCTGATCGCATTTTCCATTAATATGAACTCATCTCATCGCACAGAGGAAATAGTTTGGACAGAAATCCACACAGTGTGTTCTGCATCAAACATTAACCCAGCATTCATTCCTCATCCCAGATCTGAATGACATTTCTTCAGATCAGGGATCTGGACTTCCTGGAAGATCAGTTTGTTTGTGGATCCACCCAGTCCCAAACGTGGACGGACCCGTCTGAAGCTGCAGACAGCAGCGTCCTCGGCCGCTCGGGATGCCAGACATGGTTGGTGATGAAGATGGGGGCGGAGCCATCGCCGTGTTGCCAGGAAACCGAATGACCGGCGTGCTGGAAGAGCGGCGAGGCGTCCTGCGGCTCCGCCCCCCATCCGGCGGTGTCGTAAATCTGAACAAGTCCACTGAGACCTGGAGAGGAGAGTGAGAACCTCAGATCAGACCCAATCTGGCTCTGCTTCAATGAAATGTTCTGGAGGCTTAGTGTAATTTAAGTGAGGAGGGACATCAAACAGATTCAATTAAACTTTTTCATGATTGTGTGGCAAAGGGCTGCATCGTGATTTTTTTCCCCCTAAATTTTATTTTTTGCCATGACAGTCTTCCAAAACGTTAAAGTTGCTGCACATAAGATTCTTAAAAGAGATGTTGACATAGTTATTATTTAAAGTGCAAATAACATTTTCAAACGCCTTCTTCAAATAACACCATTATTAAAGACAAAATCATGAGATGTCAAAATGTAAAAGAAGAATTCCATATTGGACATTCAAGTTAACATGAACTGAATACATAGAATATATCAAAATGGTTTTTGCTTGTATGCAGGTTCACCTTTCAAAAGTTATGAAACAGAAATTAAATTAAAGGGAGACGATTGGTCAAGAATCCGCTGTGTTGGAGTGATGAGTCAGAAAAAAAGGTAGTCCAGAAAACATTAAGATAATTGATAAGACTTGTGGAAAAGTTGGGATGACTGGAAAAAGATTCTGAATGATTGCATTAATAAAATGATTGCAACTTCTTGGAGGGGCTGAGAAGTTAAAGGAATGAGATTCAAGGAGGCTGTAAAACCAGTAAAATGTCACAGCGAGCTGAAAAACCAAAACTCATCCATCCTGATAATAGAAAAAATTGCTTGATGATGATGACAAATAATTGTTTAACTTTCTCTCTCCTATATTAAATTTGACTTTTTATGTCACAGTGACATTAGACGTGCTTCTAGATTAAACAGTCACCTGCATCTGAAGCTTTTTTCAACCAATTTCAGTGAATAAATGATCCATTTCAGGTTATTGAACCTGCTTTTCACTGGAAGAGATGCATTAAAGTAACAAGCAGGTAAAAAAATTGGTTACTCGACATTAGATTAAAATTAAAATGCTACGTTTTTTGTCGGAAAGTATTGCCCCCTCTTAGGAAGATGGGAAACTTAAAAAACTATAGCTAGCATCTAATCAGAGAATACATAAAAAATGAACAATTTTGGCCAAAATTAGCAGAAATTTACCGTATTTTTACTCAGAACTTTCTGATTTAGCTGGTAAATAATAGTTTTTACAGTGTGTGCATTAACCAACCTGACACTGAGACGCAGCCGTCCAACGCTGGAGCCCACGCCACCGTGACATCCTCTGGTTTTCTTGGCGACGTCTGGAAGTCCAGCTGAGCTCGACCCACGGCTCCCCCCATATTCCTGAGGTCTGAAACGACGGCCTGACCCGAGGAGGACAGCCTGATGACCCTACACTGCGGCGCTGCAGAGGCGTCCGTCCACCAGAGGGCGCACTCCCCCGGAGGAGCTGAAGCCTGAGGAGGAGCGGACGTCCGAGTGTCTGCGAGGTAAACGGTGCCGTCACTGCAGCTGGCGAGGAACGCCGTCTCACTCACAAACTTTAAGGAGCTTAGAGGTTCTGTCGAGTCGACCTCTGTTGGAAGATCAGAACATCAAACCCCGAAACTGACTTGACTTTCAGCTGCAAGTGGAGGTTCAGTGGTCTACCGAGTCCATAGAGAGTCTGTCCTGTGCTGAGCTCGGTCAGCTGGACGCCGCTGCTCTGTGCTCCATGAAGGACTTGAGGTGACGAGGAGTGTCGAGCTGCGATCCTGCTGCCAGTCTGAGAAACGCTCGACCCTGAGAGACTTCCTGTTTTCCTGATCACATCTGGCACAGGAAGTCAACAAACAGTACAGATTATTATATAGATGGATATAAATTGGACCTGCCTCTCTGAGTTCTGCTTATATTATATTGATTGCTTTAAGGTTTTTTCACATCTTATAGTCCTGTAGTCTTAGTTTGATTGGGAACCGAAAAGATGCTGTTCTCTTTCACACTGCACTATCCCACCAATCGAACCCTCTCAGCAGCTCCTTCACCTCCTCGCCTGTGGGGGCGCTGCACCAAGAACTACTGAAGGGAATGACACAAAAACCTCTGAAGAAAACTGAGGTATTTGTGTCATTTTACATTTTTGAAAGCAAAAATGTAAACAATGATGGAGTGGTGTCAGATTTTAGTAGTTGCAGGTTTCAACCAACATTTACAGGATTTGAACTTCCTTTTGGCTGGATTAGCAGTGAAAGGTAAGATGCTAACTCAAATCACTGATCCATAAGGGCTTAAAAGAACTGAGTTTGCAGGACTAATGGCATAATTATAGAAGTCATAAATAGGTTGGTGTAAATGTGGACCTTTGTGTCAATGAGTACTAGAGATCTTCTCTCTTCATAAAAAAACAAGGACACTTTGTGCGCATAAGAGGGTGTTTAAAGTGTTGAATATTTTCATCTTTTCATAATAACAAGAGAAAAGCTTTAATTCTGACTGCATGTTTTATGAATATTTTCCAATATGAAACTCATCGCTGTAAATGATGAAGGTAATATTTTATATTAAAATTCTGTATATCCTATGATTGGAATAAAATCCATAATCCTGCTGGGGATTTATTCCCAAAGATTTAATTTTTAACATAAAAAGCAGCGCTCTCTTAACTGATGATCTGTAATATTTTAAGCAATTAAACTGCTTTATCTGCTGATATCCTGGTACTGAAACTACTAATAGTCAAGTTAGATTGTTTTTAAGTCATGTTGTGTCAATGAGGCGTTTTAGAAAAATAAAACTCACCAGTGTCATCTGAGCCGAGGTCCCACAGCTGCAGGTCGGAGCTCAGCCCGTCATTGGTCACCGCACACCTGAAAGAACGACAGTCTTCTAAATCATGTGATCATGATCTATTACAAAACTAGGTTACCTTAAAATAAATCAGTTAACCACATGATCAATTAAAACAAGCTGGTTAAGTTCCATCTGCATGTTTGTTTTTCTCGTGACTCTCTCTCTTTCTACCAAAAGTCTTCAATCTGGTGCTTTTGTCTGAAGTTGTTCCTTTTTTGAAGGACAATTCTGTTTAAAGAGGCTGCATTATTGTTGCAGATGAAGACATCTTATTAAAATCCAAGTTTCACTCTTTGAACTGAATTACTAAAATAAACCTTTGACTGATATTCTAATTTATAGAAATGTGTCTAAATCTATATAAAAAAAGTAAGCTAAAAACACTTCAAATGTAAAAATAAGATTACAAAAGTGTATTTATCCCACCTTTGTGATATTTGTTATTTTATATTGTGCATTAAGCTGCTTAAATAAGAATTAATGGCTTGTCCTATTGTTTGACAGAAAGCCTTTGTACTCAGTTTAAATCTCTGTTTCTGTTTTAATTAGATTTCTACTTAATTACGACTTTCTCCCATAGAATTAATCAATTTACATTTTCCTCAAAGAAAATCCCAGAAGCTTTGAAGCCGTCACACATCACAGAACTAAAACATCAGCAGGAATAAGAGAGAAGTTTCAGCTCAGCCTCTTTATGATGATGAAAGAGTCAGAACCGACCTGGTTCCTGGAATGTGTGTGAGGCAGCGAACTGGGGCTTCTGAGAAACCACCGTGCACAACTTTGAAATCCCTCTCTGCACAGAGACCCTGAACACATCAGACCAAGAGGACGTTTACTGATATCTGAAAAACTGCCTATAAAAATCGAACAAAGACAATTCATGCATTTTTTTTTTACCTTTTTTTCATCGGCTAAAAGTTTCAGCGGCAAGCGGAGCTCCAAGATTTCATTTTTACCCGAGCTGTATCCAGCAACACAAACGGCTTAAAACACAGAAGAGAATCTAATATGTGATTTACAGAAGTATTCACACCATTGAATTTTTTTATTTTTATTTTAGTCATAAACTTGATGTTTTTTGGGGGATTTTTTATAGACCAACAAAATATGTGAAGTGATATGTATATGTAACTTCTGTGGAACATTGTTTACAAATACAAATCTGAAAAATGACATACATATCCTTTTCATTTCACCTCATAGTATTAATGTCATGTTTCATCAACAGGATTTCATAAAAAGAGAGCTTCTTCCATGATGTGCCTCTTTTTATGTTCAGTAATGAATATTTTTGCCACATTATTTAAATCCACTCACTCTTTCCAGACGTCCACTCGATGATCTGAGTGGGATGTTCCAGCTGGTACACATGAAGATCCTTATATCTGCAGGAACCAGAACAGACTAGAATAAAACAGGAAACCCAGCAGGACATTTCTTCACATGACAAGAATACAGGTTGTTTCTGGTCTAATGTTTTCTGTGCACAAGTATACACGGTTTGTAAATATAATTTGAAGTGCTTCTACTCCAGAGCAGCTTTCATTTGATCTGGGTTTGCTATTTTAATAGAGATTGGCATTTATCACATCATTTTTTATTTATTGTGACACATTTTTAAGCATTAGTATTTATTGTTGTTTCCACAAATTTCAACTATGTAAAAATAAAAAAAAACTATTACGGAATATCAGAAATTTTATTTACTCCACCATTTATTCCAAAAGACCCTCAATAAATATCAGTAAATTTAAAATATATGATTAAATGTAGTTACCATGTGCAGTGTGGTTATATAAATCACACTTTAAGTGGTGCTATGAATGTGGTGCATTCACCGATTCATTTTATATTGTTTCCGGTGTATTAAGACACAAATAAAGTTTACTAATGCACAATGTGGTTGTATAAGAAAACAACTATTTGGTTATAATTATGCGAGGTGAAGCAGCTAAAGTTAAAATTGTAGACTCGTCGATGCGCGTTGGTTTAAAACAAGCAAGCCGAATTTTAAATATATGTCTAATTAATACCTGGAGCAAGTTGGTAACATTTTTAAACCACCTGAAGTTGCAGGTGTGTAAATCTTAAATGTTTTAAGGGGATTTAGAAGAAGACATTCCATCCCTGGCAGCTAACACACACAAAAAGCGACCGTTTGATAAAGAATAAAAGTTTTCTCACGATTTCAAAGACTCAATGAACCAGTCATCTAAAATATCATCAATCTCCACAGCTTCCGTCTCTCCCATCTTCTCTCTTTAAAGGCGCTTCATTGCTGCTTCTCCACCAGTTTCCGCTCAGTTTCCGTAACTTTTTATTCAGTGGCCGCAGCGCATTACCGCCACCTGCTGGTGTGGAGTTCTCACCGGTTCGCAGCGTGTTTGGAGCCACAAAAGGTTTAAAAAAACAGATAAATAAATAAATCATCAAATGTTTACATACAGGAAAGGAATACATTTGCTTCAATAAGACATTAAATAAAAATAAATGTTATCACAGCAAATTTGCCACCATAAGACTTTTATTTAATATAAAACATTTCATTCTTTAGGAAATTATATTTTAAATGATATCATTTAAAATATAATTATAATGATATCATTATTTATGATTACTTTCAAATAAACACAAATAGCTTATTTCTTGAGCACTCCTGGGGAACGTTATTAGTGGATGGTTAATAGGTTTAATGTAATTTCTCTTAAATTTATTATAAGGAATACATCTTGGTTAAAAAACAAAGCATTTCTCCATCCAGAGGAAAATATGGGATCAGAAACAACGGCATTTATTGCAAAACAAATATAAACTGTACTGCATCAGCTAATACCCGGTTAGCGATTCTTGAATCAAGTCCCAATAGTTATAATTAATTTTAATACCTATATCTGTCTGTAATTTCTATGCTGGATGAATTTGTTGCTGACTTGGTTTAATACCTCCACACATGTCTCTTATGTTTCATTTGGAGCCTGGCTTGTTTGTCTCACTGATCCAAATTACAGCACTGCCTGCTGTAAGTGTACAGGACTGTTAGACAAAGCAAGAACAGCTACATAAAGCTGTTTCATCAGATGATGCGTCTTCATAAAAAATTTTGGAATTTTTTTCTTTTTCTAAAAGAGAAACAAGACCTTCTAATTTAAAAATTTCTAATATGGTCAAAAATAAGAGAAAATTCAAATTCAGAAATATTTTATTAATCCAAAGGGAAATTAATTAACTTTAATTACATTTTCATTGAGCTGTAGGTTCGTGTTGACCTGTGTTTCCACCATCTTGGAAAGAAGAAACCAGCCCAGAAATGTGAGCAGCAGGAGTTGACCTGCACTGTAATTTCGTCTCATTCATGCATACTTTCCAGACTAACTGGTAGAATACTGAGCACTCTGATGGGGTCAGAGGTGACTGTCTGTGTTTTGAAATCTTTTTAATTAAAGCAAAACCATTTTTGTGGAATACTGTAAACATTTGTCATTTATCGGTTTGAACAATGGCAATTCTTGCACCATAAATGGAAAGCAGGACGGGAGCCCCTCTGTTTTGCTGCTCACCAACCAATTCAAGTGATGTGAGAAAGTTAGATAAAAGTAAATACCTTTTTACAGAACTAAATAAATGTTCTGCTGCTTTCAGTGACTAAAGGAGAAACAGTAAAAATAATTTCAAAAAACAAACTTAACATTTTTGAGATTACATTTTCTATTATTAAAGAACAAACACGAGGACAATGAGCACAATTAGCTGATACTTAATTTCTGTTTAGTGAGTTTAATGAGAAAAGAGCAATCACAGATTCTATTAATGCATTAAAGACCATTAATTAGTCAGTGTGATTCAGATAAGCTCAGGAAGAAACTATAGAATTGAAAAGCTCCCGCAGCTGCAGACATGGAGAAATAAGCTTCAGTTTTCTACAATAAGGCAGGAAAAAAGTCAATATAAAGCACATTATACAGCCTCTATATTTGATTTGAGGCTGGTATATGCTAACTTAAAGCTGTTTTGCTTGGAAAAGTAACAAATGAGTTCAGCTTTGGCTGAGTTTCTGTCATTTGTTTTAATACTTATGGGCTTTTTAATGAATGTAAATATAGGGATTAACAACTTTATGAATTGTTAATGTGAATTTGTAGTGCAACTGTGCTTTTAATAAAATCAAGAAACTAAGAATTCAAGCATTTACTTACCTTAGGTAACAGGATTATTAGATAAGATTTCAGCTATCCTCCTTTTAGTGCAGAAATTTCAGATTTAATTACATAATAATCCACCTGTTGACAGGAAGAAAAGCTTTTATGATGCTTTTGGCAACAATGCTACCCCTGATTTCACTGCAGTGCTTGTTTTCTCCTGGACAGACTGGTGACTGCATCCTGCCCACGCCATGCAGCGCTCCATCACTGCAGCTGTTGTTTTCCTTCCTCTCCCCCTTCTCTTCAGCATCCTCATCACTCTGTTCTTCCTGCTGTCTGACAGGCGAGAGTCTGAGTCACTTTCGGTAAGTCAGAAACAAAGAATCCAACTTGGGGTCTGGATTACGATAAAAATCCTCCGTGAATGCATCAAAAAAATATATTTAAATATTTCAATGATTATGGCTTAGAGATGAAAACAACCTGAAATTCAATGTCTCAAAAAATCAGAATATAAAATAAGACCAATAACCAAACATTCTTTAAAGTTTGGTTATGGCTCCTTTCAAATAAATTTCTGTATTAATGCGGCATAGCATGGAGGATATCGGCCTGTGGTTCTGCTGAGGGTCAGGACGCCCAGGAGTTTGTTTTTCCTCATCTTCCTCCTGATAACACACCAGTCTTTGTGGGGTCAAAGGTCAGGACAGTTCACCAGCCAATCAACCACATTTGATGTTATGAGTTAATTATATGATAAAGGTGTGGCACCATCTTTTTCTCATATTTTAATTTATTGAGATGCTGAATTTTGAGTTTTCTTAACCTGGAAGCATTAATCATCAAATTTACATGAAATAAGTGATGAAATATTTAACGTCTATATAACAAGTGAGTTTCACTTTCCAAAGTTTAGACGACTTTATCAGACAGCCTTGGGTGAGATGGGTTGGTCGCTGAAAAAGTATTTGCTTTTTATTTGAACGAACATGGACTGTGATACTTTAGTAATCATTTATTTGGCTACCTGTGTCTTTTGGAAGCAGCATCCTGCTAGAGATGAAGCAAAATGGGAATAAGCAAGCTCAATAAATGCAAAGTATGACCTTTCTGACTGGATAAGAGTGAATTTAAATTAGATCAGACCAGTCATCACAGCAGAGACCCGTTTATATCTGTGTTGAAATATTTCAGCATATTCAGAGAAGATGCAACACACGAGTTGACATAAAAAACTAGTCTTAACTTCTACCTTCTTTTTGAGAAAACTAATTTAACACAACATCTTACACGTCATATGAGCTGCTGGGTTTTTAACATCACTGAGATCTGACAGACTTTCTTCCACTGCTGTAGTCACAGCAGGAAAGCTTTTACCCTCCTGAGTTAGAAGAATTGTTCAACTGTCCATGAGATGAGCCAGTTAGCAGCACAAACAACAAACTTCCCCTGTAGCCCAAAAAGAAACAGAATCTTTAATCAGAATCATTGTTTTCATCATTTTATTATGTTTTAGATTTATTTATGAAGATTTTAGATTCTTCTCTCAAAGCTATTCTACTGTTAGTTGTTATGGCTTCAGGCAAGATGCTGAAACAATGTTTACTCGTTGATGTCTGGGCATCTTTGGGAGATTTACTCAGAAATAACACCCCCAAAATGAATTCAATATATCTCAGGAACTGCAAGGTGTATTTGAACGGGTCTGGTATCAAAATAAAAATAACACTCTATATAATACTTTAGAGAGCTAAAATCAACACTGAGTGCCACAACCAATAATGGGAAAAATATATATTTTGTGATGTAGATTTATCTTCGAGAGAACATTTAGCAATCCACAGTACACTTTAAGACTAAGAAATTGACTAAAAGATGTTTGATGGATAAAAACAAACAAACAAACAAACAAAAAATCCCACTTTATTTACTTCAAAATAGAGATATTTCTTAAATAAAAATCAAGGAATGGACTTTGTGCTTCTTCTTGGTTTGAACAACCTTCATATTTTTACAAACAGCAATTTGTGTTCTGATTCTAAAGTTCAGGCAGCTTCCCTCAGCATCATATTGCCTGTTAATAAAACGTGATGAATCGGCCTGTGCAAGTGTGCAACCTCGGCCAGACTGATGAATACTAATGCTGGGAAATAGGTCATCTAATGAAATGATGCACATCAACAAGCTGATGGAATGAGCACTCACTCGCAACAGGTGGGAGGCAAAAGATGTGACTTTTGTGTTTGTTTGTCCTCCTTGTTGACACATCACTTAGGAACGATAATTAACCAGCTGGAAGGCACAAAGTTTGTCAGAACACACTTAGCAATAAAAATAGGTTTTGCGCTCCTTTTATTGACAAATGTTTGGATGTGATGGAGTACTGATGTGAATAAGTAGAGGTCAGCTCTAAATTATGTATGATCTGTTTACGAAAGTAACCAACACGTACGTCTGTCCTGACATTTCCTCTGCAGACTCACGGAAACATAAACTGAATGTTCCAGTCCTGATGTTCAGTGTGGCTCATGAGTTCAACCTCGTTTTTTTTTCAGTCTAATGGAAGCAGAGCTTAGCAAGATTTGTTATTTTTTCATCCATAAGATTAAAAGTTTTTCAGTTTTGGATAGTGTAAAAATATTTTCTCAGCTTGTATTAATTTTTTGGTTCTCATTTGAGCTCATCTCAAGCTGGATTAAGGTTGTTTTACATCCTTAGAGTCTAGAATTCTTTCCACAGACTTCTTTGCAAACTCAATATCTCCGTTACTCTAACTATAGACAACATTTATTGTCAAAATGTAATCACACTGAGGTGTGATTTGACTTTAAATTATGGAACAAAATTTCATCAGACTGTTCTCAGTTTTAACAACAGGCCTTCAAGTCTGTCATGTGATGACATAAAAAGCATAAACTTTTATGAAATGATTATAATTATTTACAGGATGGTTAACTCTTTCTCTGGGTGCTGTATTCTTTCTAAATTATGATTAAATATTGATCCCTTAAAAACACCAGATTACTGATGAAATGCACTAACAAATCAGTCATGATGTTTTATGTGAAAATGAATGCCTTCATATTTAATTATCAAGCATTAGTACAATTAATAAAGTGTTGCTTACGGGATGGAAACTTGAGAAGATGCTTAAAAGCAGAAACAAACAAAAAACATTATTCATTTTTTTATTTTTTTTATTTTACTTTGATTTAAAAATTAATCTGCATGTTGATTTATTTGAACATCCTTTTTATTGTTTCCATGGTTGCACATTTAATATTCTAGCTCCCTCTCACTACAGCGATAACACTGTTTTAAATTATGGGACAGAAACTGCACCGAGCATGCTCAGTACAGTGATAAGTTATGGAGGATTTAACAGTTCAGAAGATACAGAGTCTGGCAGAAACCAGAAAGAAAATATTAAATATTGGTCACAATCAATTTTATTTTAGATGAAGATTCCACTGATGAAACAGGAGAAAATAAGATAAAATGTATATTCTGGGACGTAAAAAAAAAAAGAGAACACAAAATAAATGCAAACTGAATTACAATAAAGATTTATCTCATATTGAAAAATATTCCACATCTGAACACATTTTCTACATCAATTACTTTGGATATTTCTTTTTCTCTATAAGTCTTTTCTATTACATTAGCCTTAAATATTTAAAATATTATGATAAACCAATATTATTATATAACATTTCTCTGTGAGCTGTTTGACAAATATGAATCTTAAAACTACAACCATTTTAATTTGTTTTTAAAATGCTCCAAAGGAGCTTCTCAGTTTTTGCAAACCCTGCTCAGATCGGATATTGATATCGGGTCAAATTTTCATATCGGTTCACCCTGCTAGCTTTAAGGAACTGTTAGTGAACATTAAATAAAAGATTTAAAAAATTCTACAGAAAACAATATTGGGACCATTAGGGAGTCCAACGAAAAGTTCTTAATTGTTTTAAAACATATTTTTAGATCTCCTCAGGTGGCGGTTTGATCGTTTCAGTTCACTGAGTTTAACAAAGCTGTCTCCAAGTTTCATTTATGCTGCCGGTTTTATCAGTTTGGATTTACTCCACCATCCAAAGCACATTTCTTTATCTGTTTTCATGTCCAACTCATTATTTCTCAAACTAATAAGTTTTAGTTCCATCATCAGGTTTTATAGATATGTCTGAGAACCATTTGTGGTCCATGCTGTGTGAGCAGCATGATTCCCAGCTGTGAGCATCAGTCCAGATGTTTGCCACAGACCCATCTGAGCTGAGGCTGGTCTCTGAGGTCCGTCGTCTCTGAGCTGGAGAGCCAGTTGCACTGGCAGGCGTAAGCCCGCAAACCCTTCTTCTTCTTCAGTTTGGATTGGAGTTTCTGGCGGTCCGGCACGTTGTTCCTGCAGCAGCCACAAAGAAAATGGCAGCAGTTTAAAAACTCAGCATGCAGGCTGCTCATTTCAGCAAACAGTACAATTATCTCATCTAACACACAATAATAGAGTTATGAAGTCATCATGTTTTTTTTTTGTTTGTTTTTTTTGCATTTTTTAACTCAATTATTCAACATAGCCAACAAGAAAATTAACCTCCTGGCTGTGAGCAGAACTTTTAATGACATAACATAAAAATATAGTTAGTCCACTTTAAAACTACATAAATAGCTTTTAACTTCCCTTATCAACCTTTAGCAAATTCATTGGAAGTTAAACTGATGCAGTAATGGTTTTCAGCATTTATGAATGGTTTTGAAATGTTGGAAACTTTAAAAATCAATGTGAGTCTTATAAAACCTATGGCCTGCAAAGTTTATGGAATTACACATGAAAAAAAAAAACAACGGGATGAGAATTTTTATCATCTGCATTTCAATACAACACTGCAAAAGCACAACAAATATGTAATAAATATATATGTGTAAATATTTTAGCACACTTGAAAGAACTAACTTTTCAGTAAGATACACAGGCTTGTTTTAAGTAGTGAATTTCTTAAAATTAACTTAAAGAATTAAATTTTTTTTTATTATTATTTGATGAAAAAGTATGACTGTACAACCACAGGCAGATTATTTCACTTACAGTATGATTTGGGGGGAAATGTCATTACATAAAATAATCTTATTAAGCTGCTAATAAGATGATTAATTATTAATAATTCTATTTTTAAAATCAATATAAAAATATCTAATAACAAGCTCTCATATCTTTTTGAAAAATTACTTATAAGTTTGTATTATTTCAACTGTACTGAGATATTTGCACTAGAAACTAGTTTAAAAAAACAGTTGGAAAGATTTTGTATTTTTACAACGAATGAGCATTTATGATTAAAATCAGTCCAGATGATTTGTTTGATAATAGAGTGAAATATGAAAAACAACTTTTATGATATCTGAGCTTCTTCTTTTGGCTTTATCTCACTTCAACTCTGTGTTTTAGTCTCAAAAAGTATCTGCTTAAAACGGTAATAGATGATGAGTGCATTAAAACCTTAACTGATGAAACCAGACCTGTGTGTGAAAATTGTTATCACCACCACATGCCAGGATTGTTAATGAAAGGCAGATAAGGTCCATTAATTCCCTCTGTTAGGGGCTCTTTTCTGGACCCACCGCCAGCAACACCAATGAGATGCTTGATGTTTTAGCTGAAGCACCTCAATGCTATCTGCACAGTTTCATGAGCTGCACTGTTGCCACATTACTGGCTGATCGGATAATTGCTTGACAAAGTGCTCACTGACAACAGGCTTAGCTTGTTTTAACCAAAACATTTCAATTACCAGTTTGGTGACTAAATTGTTTTTATCCAATATAAACTCCTTTGGATTTAAAGGTCAGTAGTATAATAACATTAGAAGATATAAAGAACAGAGTGAAGTTAACCCTCAGTCCAGCTGTTTTCATCACGAGTTCACAGCTGTAAATCTGCTCTTTAGCAACTTTTCCATCAACATGAGATGAAAGAAAGCAGCTGTTCCAGTTAGAAATCTCCCATAGAGCACCTGAGTCGGATTTAAAAAGCTCACATCTGCATCTGATCAGCATATTTAAAACGAAATGAGAATCGATATAGAGGAAACTTATGTTGGTGTAAAAAACAATTGTAATATTTTTGAATTAAAAAGATGTTTCATTGCTAAATCCCATCAGATTTTACTTCTTCCCGTCTCTGTTTTTCAACTAGTTGAAGATAATTTGCCTGAACAAAAATAGATAAAATACATATTTACAACTTAATTTTATCCAATTAAATCCCAATAGATATTATCTCTGTTTTCTTTTGGTTACTGAAAAATTAAAAGCACTTCATCTCAGCTAATAAAAATATTCACCTGTTCACAGAAGACAGTAAACATTAAGCAGTGAAGCTTTCCTGCTTTTCAGATGCTGTTTTGAATGTTTTCATTTCTCTGAAAGAAAGAGAAACACTTCACACCACATCACTTCCTATTTTTGTAGTCAAAAAGGGCTTTTAAAACAGCTTTCTTTATTTGACTAAAAGCTTCATTTGAATTAAAGTTACTGTTAATTGTGAGAGTAATTAGCAATTCACACAAGTGTACATGTATTATTACAGGTCCCTCCACCTATTTCAACAACCAAGTTTTCAAGAGAGTATAGTTAAGAAGATTTTACAACATATGAATGCATGTATATATTTTTTTACAATCTCCTTCTGCAAATTACACCTTATTTTACAGCCTCTATTTTATCTATATTATTATTGCCAACTCATGATAATTTCTCCACCAGGAAACAAATAAAGGACGTTTCTATTCAACTACAAAAACTGACAGCATCAGTCATAAAGAAACCTGTGAGATGTTAACAGAGGAAGAACGTGTGTTGATATAAAGCTGTAGAGGTAAACAGCTTCTTCAGGTCCTGTCTGGTTTATTTGTTACGCTGTTTGTCGCCGAGCGGCTGGAGCTGCGACTGCAGCTTTCTGTCTGGATGATTCCACTGACATTACAACTAGAAGGCCAAACTCATCCTCCTGAGTGCTCCTGAGTGTCTCAAAGTGTTTTGAACTTAAAGTAGCACAAAAAAGAAAATCCCACAGAGCTATACAGAAAAAAAGGTTAGTGATAAAATGTCAAGGTGTCAAATGATGTGTGTGACTTGGGCAGATATGAGCGCAGTGGAGTTGGCTTTTCTTACTGAACTACAACAAGGGCGACAACAAAAAGTAACTTTAACAACTTCATCTCAATTTTACCAATGTCTTTTCTTTTTGTAGTTTTCTTCCAACAAAATAAAGAGAATGTTCCCATTTGAATAAAACCTACATTGTTCAGATGTTTAAAATGATCACCCTTTGGCGCATCTCAAATTCTGGTTCAGAGAGCAACACTGACAGACAATAACTTGATTGTAATTCAGACCATCACAAGATGCAATCAAATCACCATTTTAAAATGAGTTTTATTTCACAAAAGGAACAAAAAACTTTCTTATGGGTCTGTTGAGGGAGCTGCAGTGCGAAAGCACAGGAGGTGGCAGTTCATTTCAGCCGTTTTAGCTGTCAGATACTTTCAAGGACCATTTCTGTGTCTAACTCCCAGAAAACAGCCGTCCACTTCAACTCCTTTCATCTTTTACAAAACAACATGTCCGTAAGAATAACATGAAAGAAACATATTTGTATTTTAACATACATTATCTGTCATACATATTCACCCATTCATTAGACGGATCTACGTATGAACAGATGGATGGATGGATGGACCATCCATCATTTGATCAATAGATTGATCGATCGACAAATCCACAAATGGATGGATCTTTAATTTAATGAGTTCATTTCTTTTGTATCTTTTGGCGTTAATAACCTATTTTTAACTGAATTTAATTTTATATATATATATATATATATATATATATATATATATATATATATATATATATATATATATATATATATATATATATATATATATATATATATATATATATATAAACCTGATATTTTGTTTAAGTTACTGTTGAATTATGGCCATTAGTTTCTTAAAATAAAAATAAAATAATCAGGCAGCTTCAACATTGTCGAACAGTAAATAATGTGTTGTAAAACACAGTTGATGAATTCTCTAATGCATCTAAAATAGCAGAGGACTGCAACACAATATGATTGGTTTTATAAACAGCAGAGGTTCAATGATAGAGACAACTAGAGCTTCCTCCTGTCTCGTATCAACTTATTTTACCCTTTGTGCTCAAAGCAGAAATCTACATCAGGACAAGTGGGGATTCGATGATTCATTTATGTTATTTTTGACCAGATGAGGGGAGTCAGCCAAACATAGCAGGACTGGAAATGAGGCAGCAGCCAAACGTGCAGACAGGTGTAATAGATCCATCATGTCTCTTTGTGTCAGGACTGCCTCTCCCTGTTAGTTTCAGAGTCTTTGTGTCCGGGCTGCGTTCACTCTTCAAAAAGCACTAACAAGCATCACATTTCCATCACTTGTTGCTGCCACTGGATGAATCAAATATATATTTCTCAGATTTCTTCTGAAGCCAGAAGAAATCAAACCTTCAACCTCAAACATTATTAGATTCACCTGAAGCTTCAATATTTCTAACCTGATCAGAAGACTTAAATTAAAAACTCCACTAAATCTGTGGGGAAAATATCCAGATATGTTTTGACAAGCAGGAAGCAAACATCTCACTTAGAGAAGGAGATGACCTCAGAATTTAATCAACCTCTGGAAGCACCTAGACACACCTCCATCATCTGACCATGGTGGCCTGTCAAACACAGTTACTGTAACAAATGACACAGTGTCACATTAAATCAGTTCTTATCCCTCTGGGTGACGCACATCTACAAACAATGTGACCATCACCTTGGGGTCAACTGCACCAGAAGATGGGGGTGATGCTGGCCTCAATGTGCGGTCACGTTTTAATCTGCTCCTGATTTTGTCCTGCAAACGTAATTCATTTACAGATAGCTAATCAATTATATCACCTAATTGAGTGATAAAACTGTGGCTGGACAATGAATAGCAATGATTTTATAAGGAAGTTCAAACTGCACTCACTCAATCAGGAATTAGACATTATAAAGAAGTAAGAAAAAGACATTTTGTAGTTTGTTGTCTTCACACTATGACCATATAACTGCACAATTTGTCACCCTTTGTAACACAAAACCTAATTTCAAACTACTTTCCAACCCTAATTCAAAAACATAATTAAATAATAAAATATAATTATTAAATAATACAATAAAAAACCTTATCTTTAAAATAAAATAAAAAAAAGGTAATAAAATGATAAATTTATCACAAATATTTGAGCAAATCAGACATCTAGACCAAATTAGGTCCAGGTATTATTTGGTCTGTTCCTGGTTGTGTTACATAATGCAACAAAAGCCCAAAACTGACAAAAATGTAATATTTTTGCCTCAATTCATAAATCACTGGTAAGAGAACCTAAGAAATGACTTCATTAGTTACCAGCTGGATTGGACCGTTGAGGTTTTAAAAGGAAGCCAGCTGTAAGATGGTTTGAAATAAGTCTGCTTGTTTATATTCTGGTCACATTGATGTCCAGATTACAGAACTGTTCCCATCAGGAGGAAAGAGCAGCAGCTCTCATGGCCTGATGTGGATGTGGGCGGCTTAATGACGCTCTTATATTTTTTATTTATTTTTATAAAGATGCTCACCTCTTAAAAACCAGCTTTTAAACCTCTTCTCTTCGATGCTTTGCGTTAAAGGATGTTAAAGGAAGGAAACAATATCCGCACGGGTAAATACTGCCACCTTTTGGTCAAAAACTAAAATTTCACCCAAAACAGCAGTTTTCTTTTCACATAGGAACTTTCTGAAAACAAGTTTTTAACTGGGGTTTTATAATCTAAAATTAATTTTAAATTTACTACAGAGGATTATTTTAGGAATTGAGGGATTATAAATCTGAGATAATCCACCACTAATAACAAAATATATAATTCAAGATGATACCATTGACAGTAAGACTATTAAGAGTATGCCCATTAAATATGTAGAAAAAGCATTTGAATAAGCCTTCAGACTCACCTGAGGAACAGATAGTCACATGATGCATCCCATTCAAAATCGTCAAACATCAACACCCGAAAGTCACAGGAGATGCACCTCAGCTGGTCACATGACCTATCCATGCAAACACATCTCCACCAGTCATGGATTTTTTTAACAAACTTCTATTAAACACATTTCATTTATCAGTGAATTATAGTTGAAATGTGCAAATTCTGGATAATCAGAATGAACTGGAATAAGAAATCAAGGACACTGAGGTTCTGTGTCCTGATAAATTCAAAGCAGATGAGACTCAATAGATGCTGTTGGAATAAATTTATGTTTTCACACCTTTTGGAAGTGGCTGTTCCAACACCGTTTGTTACCGAGCTCCCACCGATGAAAACAGGACAGCACCTGGAAGTGAAATAGAGAGGGCAGAATATCTCAAAGTGACACACAAATACACCGCAGGGAAAATCAAAGTCGCCACGGCAACAAGAATAAAAATTTTTATTAGTAGAAAATGAGAGATAAGATTAAAATCAACAGCTCAGATATGTCCAGTGCTCATGTTCAGTCAGGTACAACAATAAATGTTTTTTGTCCATTAAAGTCAACTTAAGTTTTTTTCATAAAAACAGAAATATAGAAAAGAATTTTCAGAATAACATCTTTCTTTTTCTTTTTTTTTCTTTTGTAACAGTTTTGTTTTTTTCTTTAATTCAAGCTCAAATACTCACTTTCTTCCAGCAGACTGTGATGAGAGTTTCTTCTCTGCTTGTTCTCTTTTAGAAAACTGTTCACCCTTAAAAAGAACCGTAAGAAAGAGATTAAAGACAATTAAATAATTTGTTTATGTCTGATTAATTTAACTGGTGTCTAAATAGTTGTCAAATCAAACTTTCACAGAAAGTCACATTTTGATAAAAGCTGCATGGAAAGCCAAAGAAGAAACATGCCATGTGGAAACACTTTGTGCAATTAAGAATTTTAAGAAATCACTGATAGTTCTTGGAATAATTTTACATGCTCAATGCAAAGAAAAAAAATATGTTGCAAAAGATATTTGTTTTCCTAAGAAACCATTGAAAAAGCACAAACAAAATAAACTTAGATGTGGCATTCATGGAGACACTGTCTTTTATTTTTTATAATTTAAAATTAATCTCTAAGCACCTCTGCCACAAATATTTTACAGACATAAGCCCACCTTTGACTGAGGAGAACTGTCGTAATCATCTTCCAGTAATTCTTCCAGAAGAGCATCAATATCCTCAGAAACGCTGCTTTTATGTCGCTCACATTTTGCAGCACTAAGTCACAAAAACAAAATGTTACTGTACGCACTACTGAATACCATCTGCATGATTTATGAATAGTGGTTTTCTATATGTGTACTATAGACTATAATAAAAAGTTAAATACACTGCTAAAAAAATAAGTGGAACACTCAAATAACACATCCTAGATCTGAATGAATGAAATATTCTCATTGAGTACAAAGTTGAATGTGCTGACAACAAAATCATTATGATTGTCAATCAGTGTTGCTTCCTGAGTGGACAGTTTGATTTCACAGAAGTTTGATGTACTTGTAGTTATATTGTGTTGTTTGAGTGTTCCCTTTATTTATTTTTTTGAGCAGTATATTTTTTGTCCCTCATTGCATCACAAACAGAGTAAAATATTTCAAACCATTTTTTTATTTCTTGTAGTTTTGGCCACTATGGCTTACTGTTAAGGATTTCAAATCTCAACTTGCCCAATTTCCCAATTTCAATTGTTCCTTAAATTCATAACACCCTGTTCACCTTAAAAACCGCAGAAACATAATTTATCTGGACTAAGGTCCAACTGACACACAAGTTGTTCAATTATTGGGAGTTTAAGTGATGTTTATTTGCTACCAGCGAACGTGTGCTAGCAAAAGTAGCTTTGTTTACCTCCATTCTTCCTGTTTATTTTCGTCTTTGTTACGTTTTACACCGGAAGTCGCTGCAGAAACTTTACTACAAAACTTTTTTTCCACTTCATCCAGCAGCTCATCCAGGTCATCGTCATCCATGATGAGGTATTCGTCTTTGCCCTGCTAGCTTCGGGGCCGGATCAGCGCTCACAGGCCAGCTTCCATTACTGATCTCAGCGTTCGCCGTTGCTAGGTAACAAAGCGGAACTCGACCAAAGACTAGAATAAATGCTCTTCAAATTAAAAGCCGAAATCGACTTACACTAAATATAGCTTTTGAGATAGTCCCATTGATAAAACAACACACTGTTTCTATGATTAAACATCATAACTGTCCAAAAGTAAAATTAAGAGAAAACATGCGTCCAGCTGCACAACATCCAAAACCAGAGGGAATATTGTCCAACATGAAATATGTTGGACAATATTTCATGTCCAACATAAAAAAGAAATTCTGAATAAAAGATTAAAAACAGAACAAATCAGAACTAACGTGATAGTGATAAAATATTGCTTCAAAATAAAGCCAATACGAGCGGTTCAACTAGAACTAATTTTTAAACATAATCAAGAAATGTCAGACATTTCTTTGAAAATGTCTTTGAGTAATTCAATTTATATATTTACACAGTCTGGAGGAATATTACAAAATATGCCAGGCAGTCACATTTTTAAACAAATCTAAGTTTCAACAGTAAAAAAACAACTTTTTTTTTTTTTTATCATTCATTAATTATTTTGTAATCTGTCACAGATTTTATTTTGAAAATCAAACAGGAAATACTGTTACAGCTCGATTAGTTGAAAATTCATTAAAATTAACGTGCTCGTATCACAGAACAACAGTAAAACGATAACCGTGAAAGAATAGAAGCATTTTGTGTTCTGTGTTACGGGAAAAAGAGAAAAATTCGTTGTCGGCAGGATTCGAACCTGCGCGGGGAGACCCCAATGGATTTCTAGTCCATCGCCTTAACCACTCGGCCACGACAACTGAATGGCACATAAGATCTATAATTTCTCTTTTATATATAGAACACACTCCTGGTTTCGGATCGTCGTTCATGAATCTGTGCATTCTTTCTCAAACTGTGGTCCGCGAGTTCCCCCTAGCGGTCCGAGAGGTACTGCATGCAAACTGCTGTAACGTAAGCTAAAAGTGCGACGCTAAAGCTAGCTTTCCAAAGATTGTGCTACAAGTAATAATTGAAAACTGGCGTAAAACCGACTCACTCAAAAGAAAAACTTCAGATACCGGTGGGAAGAAAACAACTCCAGAATGACTTATATAATCAGAGGAAGCTCAGACAGCTACTAATTGTTGATATGTCGTTCACTAGACTGGATTCCTTTGAACGGCTCTGTACGGTGAACGGTAGAATTCGATTCAGTTAGGCAGAACTGTTCTTTATTTTTTATGACTTTGCTTGAATGATGCTCTGGTAAACTTAACCAGAAAAAAGCATGTAGTCACCATAACTTCTCATTTAAAATTAATAATGTAATGTTTTAATTAATCATATAAATACAACACATTAGAA
Source organism: Poeciliopsis gracilis (assembly GCA_911649635.1). Classification (NCBI taxonomy): domain Eukaryota; kingdom Metazoa; phylum Chordata; class Actinopteri; order Cyprinodontiformes; family Poeciliidae; genus Poeciliopsis; species Poeciliopsis gracilis. The sequence goes on from CAJVRI010000139.1 coordinate 29,999, forward strand.
ATTAATGACCCAGAATTTTTCATGTCAAAAGACAAAATTGATATTGGGAGGCTACAAAGAAAAATTGCCTCAACAGTACAAGTTTTCACATGAATATAATTATCATATGTGCTAAAATAATAACCAAAATAATCTTCAGGAAGTTTAGAAGCAACTGCCTTTCTGAGTACTGTGAATCCATCCATCCATCCATCCATCCATCCATTTTCCGTCACCCTTCTCCCTAACGGGGTCGGGAGGTGCTGGTGCCTATCTCCAGCTGCGTTCCGGGCGAGAGGCGGGGTACACCCTGGACAGGTCGCTAGTCTGTTGCAGTACTGTGAATCAAAACCATTCAAATTCAACAGTTTGTGTAATATTCTCAAGGTGTGGACTATGGTTATAGTCAGCGCCTCAAGACCAAGCACACACAGATGTGTCACGAACGTCGGCTACAACTGTTGAATTCATTATATTGTTAAGCCACTACTGAACCACAGATGTCAGAAGTTGCTTGAGGTACAGCGATTCACTGATATGAACAAATGACACTTTGTTATTATGGGTTACTGAACTTTTCAGGACACTTATATCATTGTTACATCAATGTCACAGTGGTTCTTGCCAGTTAGTAAATTAAGTAATTTTAATATGAGTGTATGCTTAATAAACTGTTTCTGTAGCCCAGGGATCTTTCACTATTTTACGAAAGATTAGAAGATGTACAGAGTTGACACAAACCAACACTTAGCTTGTAGTTTTTATTTCAATTTTAATGTAATTCCCAAAAGGCCTTTAAAACATAACAAAAAGTGTTATAGTGCACATGACTTGTGTAAGAGATTCTACGTCACAGTATTAGCTGCCACAGCGTGTTATCTTACTTCCTTTTTCCATTTCTGGTTTAATGAAGAAGCAAGTGGAAAGATTAAAACAGGCTTACAATGGATTTTCCCATTTACGTATCGATTACATGACATATTAGTTTCCTCTGCTGTTGCTTTACTTTCCTAATAGATATAGCAAATATTTTATTATTTTTCCGGCAAAGTATAAAAACATGCAAGGTTAAATGAGGGCAATAGCTTTCAAAGTTTCAAACCCATAAAAATCCAGAACTAAGATACCAGCATTCAAAACTTTCCCCAGAGTTAAATTTGTACACAATGTGGGCGTTTATATATGGCTTCACTTTTCAGTTCTGCATTTAAAAGGTTAGTCTGGTTTGCCCCCTCCTACACAGAGTCTCATGCTTTTCCCATCTGCACAAACAAAACACTCCACAAACTGGAAGGAGAACATGAACACCAAAGCCTGAAACACACTGTAATCAGATCCAGTTTTAATAAATAATCTATCTTTCACACCTTCGCACACACACAATGTCAGAACATAAAACTAGAACTCAATCTCTCAAGAGCTGAGTTCTGGAATGGCTCAGTAGCAGCTTTTACCTGTATACAGTCAACTTACTGTAATCCCACAACAATGAACAGAATATATGTATTTGTCAACTAGTGTTTCTCTAACTTTTTTATTTTAGCACAATTTTAGTTAAACATTTTCATAAAATTTATATCTTTAAAGTAAAACAAAGAAAGACCGTTGAGACTGTTTAGTATAACTCCCCCTTTTGCCCCTTTCTTACCAAAACGTGATCATTTCTACCCCTCTTTTTTTTACATTTTATATCTTTAAGCAATCTATTTTGTTTGCATGTAGTTAAGCTACATACAAATATATCTTTTTCCCATTCTAGTAAAGTTTGTCCCCATAATAAAAAAAAAAAAAAAAAAAAGTTTGCCATGAAACATCTTGCGTATGAAGCGGCCAATAGTGCATTTACATTGTTTTGCTAATTGAGGCATGGAGCATCCAAGCAACAGTTTCCTGTGTATCTTTCTGATCTGAACTGGAACAGCCCAAGCATCCTGGACCATCAAAGTCCCGACCTGCATCCTGGACCCATCAGACTCTTTGAGCATCTCTCCATAGATCCTTCTCCTTTGCTTGCATTTTTGTTGTCTCGGAGGAGGCAGACTTTGTCAAATCTTTCTCAGATAGTCTTCAGACACAAATATGCTGCAACTTGGACGTTTTGGGACCCAAAGTGTAAATTAGCATCAAGTCCTTCTTTTCCAGCGGCTTGAGCGGCGCGTTCAACGAGATTTCTTTCTTGGCTACCTGATTTTTGTCCTTGACTGTATTCTTCAAACATTTCTATGGAGGGAGAAAAGAAAATTCATTTAGATCCGGAGTAAATGATGATCAGTCACAAATATGTAGAAGATGAAAATTAAACATTGTGAAGGTACTATTTGAGAATTTTTAATACTTACATAGCTCAAGAAGGAAATGAGAAGTGCGAGCACCAGCAGTGCTGAGGCAAAGATAACCAAGACTTTATCTGCCAGCAAAGTGGTTTCAATTCTGATGGGAAATTCTGTGGCATCAGCAGGACAACCTGGAGATGGAAACAGAGAGAACTGCTTAGAACCTTCAACGTTAGGGATAAATGTCGGGATTATCACAAATTATTCAAAGTAGTAGCAATGATTTCAACACCAAACGATTAAAAGCTAACTGGGGCTTCGCATACGACAGTTTAAAACCGTCTAAAACAGTCTTGATTTGGAAATCATAATAACCCACTTCACCATGAGGGGACTTCTTTTTACCTGGCAGTGTGAGCAGAACCTTCCCCTCCTGGTTCTGCTGTCCCACAGGTGCAGCCAGAAAACACAGGTACACTCCACTATCGCTGCACGTCACGTTGGGCAGGAAGAGGTCAAGGGATTCACCCTGCAGCTCCACTTTCCTGGTCATGTCTTTGTACCATCTGGTGGTGCCGTTTGGGAGGTTTTTGGCTAGAAGGCCGTTGCGCTGATGAGACGAGTCACTTCCAGCCTGTGAAACCACGGCAAAAACTTGTTACATGTTTGAAGGAAACTGAGAGATCAGAACAAGAATCTAACACATGTTTAAGAACAGAAGCAAACACAATCTATGATATATAGTGAGTTACCAGTTTGGTTTATATAACCAGTTTTTCTTAATTTTTGTTATCTATTATTAGACCAGGCCTGTAATCCTTAATCTGCTGCCCTAGGGTGTAACAATATTTTCTAAAGTTTTCTGAAGGCTATTCAAGTTTTTATTGGACATCAGCTTTTCATCCATTTTCAAAGGAGCATTTTACTGCCACTGAACCCTGACTTACAAACTGTCCTACTTGTAAAATGCTTCCCAGCTGCTCTGCTGAAAACTCAGCAAAGAATCAATTTGAAAAAGGATCTGTAGGCTCTTTGTTACCAACCAGTCACCAGGACACAATTTGTTCCTGTGTGAATCTTTGAAAAGTAGAGAAGATAAATGTTTTTTAGCTTTAACAGTTCATTCAGAAAGCTAACAGCAGAAAACGTTCTACAATAAACTAAAGGATGACACATTTCTCAGGTTATGTCAAGTTTGTACTTTAGTATCCTAGATATATCTTTGAAAAGGGGGTGATTTAAAACTTTTACATAGATCAATGTTCATTTAGGTATGTTATTCTTATTTGACCTATTTTCTTCATGAAATACTTGAGTTCCAGTAGATCAATAAAATATTATATTATGCTTCCCAGGTAACTGTTATACTCAAAACTCATCAAAGAATACATTTCTTTGCTGGTTTAAAGATCAAATCAGCAAAGACTACTTTTCTGGTAATATTTTATGAGGTCATAAACCAGTAGACAATAAAAGTGTTTGGAACATTAAAGGCTGTCATCTTTTAAACAATCAAAGAACCAGTTATGAAACATTTTTGATAAGTTATGAGAATTTGTATTGTTTATGAAATGTGTAATTTTTACTAGTTTTCCTCTAAAGTGTTTCTAACATATCTGACTATGAACTAAACTGTAATCATTACACTGACATAGCAAGCTGAACTCTGAGGAATGAATGGGCTTAATAATAAACAAACTGCAGTAAACAGTGAATGATACCAGCTTAAACAACCAGTTCACAGTATCTACTATTGCTGCTGTTTAATTCCGACTTCTCTGTCGCAACAACAGACACATTCAATAATCCAGACTGCTGCTGTTCTTCTAATCTTGCAAGCTCAGTTTTATTTGCCCCAACTATTTCCAGTAACACATGAAGCCTTTACAGGAAATCAAACTGCAGCCAGCAGCAGTTTGCGGTGTCGGTTTGTGACAGGCTTGGATTTTCCCACTCGGATTGCAGCCCTTGAAGAAAAACGTTTGAGTAAGCGGCTGTTTTTACCTTGTACCATCTCACGGCGCTGTACTGGACCCCGGGTATTTGTTTGGCGGTGCACCTCAGGGTCGAGTCCTGATCAGAGGGAGTGGAAACCTCCAGCATGTCTTCGCTGACAGCCCTGCTGGACGCCGAGCTCACTGACGGAGAGGACAGAGGAACACGTCAGTAAGTTTCCCTTTCAGTTCAGATGTTGAAATCAAGTACAACAGGAGGTTTAACATAAAAAACAAAATGTAGTAGAAACTCACCCAGTGACAGCAGCAGAGGAACACACAGCAGCTGTGGAGTCATCATGATGAGTAGATTGAGAGACACGAAGTCCAAACAATGTGACAGTCAGAGAAACGCAGACTGATGTGCAGATGACTGATCTTTTCTTTTATATCCACCAGCCGATGCTCCTCCCACTTCCTCAGTTTCACTCTGGAATCTGAATTCACAACTAAAGTGACACAACAGTTGAAACTCTTCATCCCTCCAGCCAGGATAGAGAGTAATGGACTTTGTTTATTTTTATTTATGTATTCTTTTTATTAGCCAGCTAAAATCCAATCCATTTAAAACCGGTTGTGTTAACTAGTTGGATTCTATCCAGTTGTTTCTTTTTGTGCAACACTTTATGCCCTGTAACGTGCTTTATAAATTAATCTTACATTTAAATATTTGCTTACTTACAATTATTAATTAATTTGGAAGCAACATTGATTTGTCTGATTTCAAGCATGGCTCTACTGTGTGTCCTTAAGAACAAACTCCGCCTCCAGTCAGTGAAACTTTCTGCGCAGGTCTGCAAAGCAAAGTGTAATATTCAGTGTTTGATCACCTGAACCACAGCCGGATCATTTTACTGCGTTGCCTTAATCGTCGACTACACATGGCTCATTTGATAGGCATAATCGTTACAAGTGAGTATCACTATCATCACAGTGCTTTTTAGATTTAACTCTCGACATGTATTATTGATTTATTATTGATTTATTCATCACCACCTTTGCGATTGTCAAATTAAAATCCGGACGTTTCAAACGGGTTTGGAGTTTTTTTGCACATCATTTTAAATTGTAAAATATTGCGAGAGGAAATGGCGCAATGTTTGTGTAGAGAACAGAAAATGATAATCTGACATTCAGTTCTGAAACAGCGTGGAAAGGAAGGGCGGTGTGTGGGAGGCACCAGAGCGCGGTGCGGTTCAATTATTATACCGCGACAGTCGATGTGTCTGTAATTAAAAACACAGCATGGTAAAGCTTTTAGGAAACATATTTACGGTTTTATAATAATTATACTGATCATGATAATAATAACATTCGTCTGAGTGAAAGTGAAAGTGGACTTTCAGGTATTCCCCGTGGTCTCCGTGGGTTTTTCCACTTTAAGGGAAAAGAAAAGCATGTAGTCAAATGAAAGCTGTCAGGGAATTCCCGCCCCGCAGTGATGCAACTGTTTGGTTAGGCAAACACGTGTCGAGACGTGGAAACTTCCCAAGAAAAACCAGGAACTTAAAACAAGTTTCGATACTATCAATAGTAATGAGTTTTATTTAATTCAGAATGGCAAAACAGATTTCCATAGATAACAAAGGAACACGTGTTTTTTAAAAAAAAAAAAAAAAAAAAAAAGAGATCCTTGTTGATGTGCAGAGGTAGATTGTTTGAGGAGAACTGCAGGTCTCACAACAAGCAGCTGCTCTGTATGATATTTTACAATTAATAAGATCTGTGCCTCACTTCTCCTGCATCCTGGACAGGTTCACCAATCTATAGGGCAACATAAAGACAAATGATACAATAACATGCATACACACTCATAGCTGAGCACAATTTGGAGCAACCAGTCAACCCACCATGAATGCATATATTCACCTTCTTAGTGCAAGTAACAGTTTTACCACTAATACTTTACATTGCAAATAACTTCCTTTTATTTGTGGTAAACTTATAGTAAACTATCAGATCTAACAGTCATGAGTGCTGTGGAAATCACACATATATAAGTTAATGTCATTAAAACACACATTTACAGGGTGTGTTGTGGTGGTGCAGGGGTTAGCATGCCCCACGTTTGGAGGTTTCAGGCCTCAACGCGGATGTTGTGGGTTTGACTCCCAGTCCCGGCGACCTTTGCTACATGTCTTCCTCGCCCTCCTTTCTGTCTGCCTACTGTTGAAAATACAAGTCACTAGTGCTGCAAAAACTCTTCGGAGAAAAAAAGACACATTTACAACTTGCTACTTTCTTTTTTTTGCTTCCTCAGCAGTTGCCTTGTCGACGAGCAGCAGCTCACCAGTAAAGGACGCAACCTCAGAGTTCTCCTGCTGTGACCAAACTGTGAACTACTCGCATGATCTTTCATGCGATGACAAATGGAGCTCCAATGAAATGGTAAAGCTGGAAGTTTCACTATGTTCACGTTAAATGGGTTTAAACATGCAAACAACTCCTGCTGACATTTTTATAAGAGATGAGCGCTGGATAAATCCTTTTCCAGGTCTGAATTGGTCAGATTTTCAGAAAGTGTTTTACCTCCTTCACTTTTCTGAAAGATAAAAATCTAACAAAGCTTAAATAAATCCAACAGTATGCCTAGATTTATATTCACATCCCATATTTTTTCTAAGATTTACTACATCACTGCATATTAGACTCTAAATAACTGTAAACAGGTTCAGGGTGAACTGCTAAACAAAGAAAATAGCATTTCTTGGAATTTTTATAAACAGAATAAAAACACCAAATTGTACATTAAAGAAGCAGGATTTGGTCTGAGATACTTTATTCAGTCTTAGACATGTCCTGGATTAAAGAAATTAGGGATTTAAACAAGTCCAGACTGTGAAAAACAGCTGAAATGTCACTTTAATCTGTGAAATAGGATTTAGGGACAAAAAAAATCTGTCCCTAATCTCAGAATTCAGAGGGTAAAAAAATCAGATTCCTGAGATTGAAATCTGAATTGTGACTTTAATCTCTTTATTCAGAGATTAAAGTCTGAATTCTCAGATTAAATTCTTGCCAGACTAACATTCTTTAAACATTTTTCTTGAAACTGATATTAATAAATCTGAATATTTTAATTAAAAGAATAACAAGCCAGTCAGTGCACATCATAAACAATTCTTATTTTAAATAAAATCCATTGAAAATTGTTCTTCCACTTTCTCTCCACAACTCACATGTTCTGTTTGTATTTTCAGAACATTTTCTGTGTTGCTCTGAAGTAAAACATCAGTTTCTCCTCTTGTTCCTGTAGAACATTGCTGAAATCTTTGGTGAGACCAAAACCTGTGAATCTCCATGCAAGGAAATCAGTGATGATGGGATAATCCTGGACAAATGTGTGAACGTGACCGTCAGCACTGTGTGCTATGTGCGTTTCCAGCTTTCTATTTTATTTTAATCTAATTCTACTCAGGCTTGAATTTAAAGTTAAATACTTGGTAAGGGGTAAAACGTGTTTTTAACCTTAAGCTCATCTTTACAGGTAAATGGTAACATCAAGGAGACACGTATGACCTTCTATGGCCAAACGTGTTTCCTCCCATTCACCAAGGGGAAGACAACAAGAAATAAGAGTAAGTCCTTACTGTGTTTTTTTTCTTTTTTTAATCTGACTTCTGAAAGTTTTTATGTGATATTACTGTAACTTGTAAAATGTCTTCAGAGAACCATAGAAGATTGTTCAGTTGCAGATAAATTGATATATTGATCATAATAGTAAGAAATCAGAAGTTCCCTCAAGGAGATTGACGTCCCATTACAGTAAGGCCAAAACAATTGATCAGATTAATCACGGAGAATTGATTTATGAAATAATCGTCAACTAGTTTAGCAATTGATTAATTAACTGGATTACCGAGGCTCAACAATGAATGCAGATGCATTCTCTGCTAGAGATGATCATTAAAGCAATGTTGTTATTGCATTTTAGGCAAGAAAATGTTTATTTTCCTATTTAAAAAAGGAACTGTCATGTTTATTTGCATCTTTTAATGTATTTCTAAAATTGTATAAAAATTAAAAATCTGCAGAATATGCTATTTTTTATTCGATAAATTGTTTCAATTATCAATAGAATAATCTATCACTAAAATAATCATTAGTTGCAGCCCATCATCAAATACATACACTCTTAGACATACATGCAGAAAAAATTAAAAAAGAAACACAAGCTTAGTCGTAAGCATTAATCCTGATTAAAAAATTATTCCTAAGTTTTAAATGCTCAGTGTGTTAAATCTGATTAAATTAAATATCTTTTAAATCCACCTGTGGTGGCCTCAGGAGATCCCATTAAATGGGATCAAACAGTTAAAGCTCTTCTGGACTAATTATTATTATTATTATTATTATTATTATTAATCTTTTTTTAATTTCAGGTTCTGTGGTGCTGCTGCTCACTTTCTTGACTGAATGGCTTCTCCGCTTCTTCAGTTAGGATTCTCCATATCAAGAAGTGTGCAAAATACGTAGATGTGTAGAAAATCCGCTTTTTTCTGACTGCACTCTGTCTTCAACTCAGGAAATCTTTCATTCTCTCCAGTTCTTTTTGTGTCATAAGACACATAAGGTGTCATAAGGTGGCTTCTGTCTGTATGTTTTTTCAATGTGACTCTTAGCCCCTTTTTATAATCTATTCACAATTTGTGACTGACAGTGCAATGAAATTATACTGTAAAAAGACTTCTTTACTTCAGATCAAATTCCCTAAGTTAAAGTTGTCCCCAAACTTTGTGAATGTATGCAAAAACACTGCTGAAGAACAAAACACTGGTAGCTGAACTTCAAAGTACTGTGACAGTTTTAGGTGGTGACAGAAACAAACAGTGTAATTTTGAATGAGCTGTGATTAGGTGGCCAAAAAAGGATCTCGTAAAATAGAGAAGGGCTGACTATTTTACTTTTGCACTGAAAAGGGTCTTAATTGTTTGATTTGATTATTTTCAGGATTTTACAGTTAAAATGTTTACAGGGAAAAAGGGAAAAAAAAACTGGATCTCCATATAGTTGAAGGAAGAAGAAGCACTTTACTGGAGCATCAAAGAGCATCTCACAGGTCTAATGTCAATAACAGAAACAGAAACATTGAACAACTGTTTGACTTTGGTGCAATAATTTACTACAATTGGCTAAATACAGAATATTTTTTAATATAGTTGAATGAACGTCCAAACTGTTTGGCTAATTTTATAATTAGCCAAACATATTGATCAGGTGAAAAGAAAATTAACACTACAGTTATTTCTGGATTCTTTTAAATTTAGAGAAATAAATAGTTTGTTGCTAAGAAGTTTGGATCTATGTGGTACAGTGCAGACCTAAACAATGGTACTCTAGTTCTCTAAATGTTTCCCATAAATGTGAAACAGGATGTCCATATACTGAAAACATTTAATCCAGATTTTAATAAATCAAATGACACATCAAGTATAATTTAAAAGTGTGCTGCTTGTTCGCAAATATAGCAATATGATATAATCACTTTTTAATTCAGCATTACGTCAAAACTGACATAATGAATGTAAAAAGTTCAATAACCAGTTAAGCCAGTTATCTAAATAATATGCTGCTCTTTAAAAAAAACATTTCTCCCAACATTAGTCTGCCATTATAAGCTATTTAAAAACTAATACAAACAACCATATTTCACTATGTTCTTTTTGTAAAATGTCGTTTGTACACATTCCAGTATTTTGTCAGCAGCGATTGTTTGTTCATTCCAGTGTTACTCTCTGTTTTTGTTTTGCTTAAATACTGAAGCTTTACTTCTCCTGTTCTACTTTTAAACCATTAAAGCTGCTGTTATGTGGATTAGTTTAGAAAAAAATCCTAGTTTAAAACACCCTGAGAAAATTAGTATCAATGGAAAAGTAAGGTCAGTGTTAAATATTGCAAAAAAGCATGCTTATAAAAATATTTAAGAGTTTATGAAACATTTAAAGACGTAAACAAATAAAGAAAAACAGTTAAGATAATGCCCAAGTATCAACACTGAAAAAGGGAGATCAAATTGTTGTGTATTGATACGTAACGTCACTAATACTGCTCCTGCCACTATTTATTATTTTTATGTTATTTATTATTAATATTTTTTAATTGCATACCTTGTTATAACCACTTAACCTCAACTTTATTCTAAATAAAATAAATGTCTGCTAGCTTTTATTTGTTCTCATCGTTAAGTTCTCATTTAGTTTCCTCTCATTTGGTTGTTTAAATTAGTTTTTTGTTTTTTAAGGGAATCTAGACTCTAAAAGCAAAAAATGTTTTTTAGTTCAGTTCATTTATATAATCTGCTAGATTATAATACAATCAAAAAGGTGAGTTCATGTTTCAAACTTAATAAATGAATATTAATTATTTAATTTTAATAATTGTAAAAGCACAATTACACTTTATTCTAGACCAAGTGGTCATCTTAAAGGCTCCGTTTGAAGTTGGACCAGCAGATTTTAGATTAGTTGACACTCAGATGCTCTTTGTTGCTCCAGAAACATCTCTGGTCTTCCTAAAAATCACTCACTCTGGCATTAAACTAAATTATACTGTTAGTTATATTTTAGCAATAAAAATCTGTATTACTGAAATCAGGATGGACATAGGAAGTCACACTGCCTAAATGAGCAGTGGTGAAATCTAATATTTATACTTTGTTTTATTATTTATTTTTTTGTAGTGATTTAATTTATGCTTTAAAAATGTTATGGGTAAAGAAAAAGAAATTGTGTACATTTTATCCCTGCACTTTTTTAACTCAACCAATCATGTATTGATGCCCAAATTATTATTTTGTTGTTGTTGGAAAGTCTTCCATGCCATGTTCACCACCTGCCAAACATTCCCCGTATTGTTTACAATTTTTATAGAGTTGCCTTTTTCCATACTACAGACCAAGCTTCAACTGTTGCTGCTGCTTAATTTTCTTTGGAAAATTAAAAATTATTTTTGCACACTCTACACCACTCTGTATGATTTATTTAAACAACAACCAACCTGACAAGTATGATACTTTAGTGAAACATTTCATAATTTCACCCTTAAATATATTTGACCTGTTTAGTTGTAGGTATGTTTTGGATGAAGATGATGAATTGATTGTTTTGAGTGAGTAAATATGAAACAATTTAGACACTTGACACTGGGGTTAAAATACCAGTTTATTTAAAACAAAAACAAAACAAGAACGTTAGACTCTTTACATATATGTACATAAAATGTGTTTCTTTATTTGGAGGAGGAAAAAATAGACAAAGAAGGAATCTGTTAAATAATTTAAATTTTCCTAAGTTTATATCACAACAAATTCAGCTGAATAAATTTGAGCTCTTGCAGAATTTCCCTTTTTTCTGGCTCTTATGCAACTTCTCAGTTGATCAACTGATCAATTGATTAGTTGATTAATTTGTACCATCAGTTGTGACATCTATTATCGTCCTGAAAGCACAAACAATTTCTCACATATTAATGCAGATTACGACAATAAACTGCAATGTCGGACGTAGAAATTGAGTTCTGTTTGGAGTGTTTTTCGGGCTCAGATGTTTGAGCTTGCGGGTCCTTTCACCAGGCCCTGCTCTTTGCGCATCACCGGTGCATAAATGCCGCAGTCTCGCATCTCACAGAATCCCGGCACGCCAGGAAACCCGACCGAACCAGGAGGCCCAACCGAGCCAGGGAAACCACGGGGCCCGCGTGAACCCTCTGTTCCATTTTCGGGTTCTGCTTGGTGACCCTGTTCACCTGGGGAAAAAACTCATGGCATTCAGAAAAGGATTTGTGAATTGTTATATTTTGCATTTCAATAATATTTTAAGTTAGTTAGTTCAATATTTTACTAATTTGAAGGAAACATTTTGTTTTCTGCAGTTTTGTGTTGATTTTATTTGGAAATGAGAAAAATCCTACCTCTGGGTCCCTGCGGTCCATCAGAACCCTGCAGGCCTTCACCTGGATCTCCTGTCGTGCCTTTAGCTCCTTTCGCACCTATGGATCAAAATACATAAAGCAGCAGAGGAAAAAAATGGAACTGGGAAAAAATGGACATATTCCTTATTTCAAGAGGTGTGAAAAAATATTTCCTAACAGTCATTTTGTTTTCTCTTTTCTGTCACTTTAATGTTTCACATCCAGCAAATTTTGATATTAGACAAAGATACGAGTTAACACAACATTCAGCTTTCAAAAAGTCCAATTAATTTAATAAACTGCTCAAATCAGGAATTAAAACATGTGGCTTAAATGTCTGACTGACTCATTTAAAATGTCATTTTCATATCAGTTTATTAGATATTTCCAAAACATTGAAGCTGCTTCACATGGTTACTGAAAGTAGGTTCCTGATGCAGGAAAAAAAGTATTTGACTGCATAATGACATTATGACATGGTAATTTTTTGATTTTTTTGTTAACATTTTCTCCCTTTTCATTAAAGTAAAATTGTCAGAAAAAAATTATTTTTATTTTTTGCTTGTAAGGAAGCAAAGCAAAGTGCTATTTTCACTCACAGTGTAAAGTGGTTGAAGCTGGAGCTGTGTATCAGAATGATGGTTGTTTATTCTGCATTGATCATTGTAGAATAGAAAAGATCTGAACTGCAGTAAGCAGGAATATTTACCTCTTTGTCCCTCAGCTCCTTTTTGTCCCTCCAGTCCTCTCTGTCCTTGGACACCTCTGGCTCCCTTTTCTCCAGCTTTTCCTGCTTTGCCCTGGTTATTAAAAGTAGAAATGTTGGATAAATTCCTCCACAAAGTTGGAAAACTAACTAGAGTCGGATCTCATAAACCAGCAAAAAATACACAACTGAGGAGAAATTCAAGATATTCCTTCGTGAAATTCAAGGAATTATGGGATTATTTTGCAACATAGGTTAAGCAATATAAACCTAATTAAGATGTTTTATGTGTTTACTTGCAGGTCACTGCAAAAAATTAACAGAAGCCTTTTTTTTATATCTATATTTTTAAAAGCACTCAGGTCATCTTGCTCTGCAGATGTAGAACAAAACAAATTGGCAATATATCAGTGATGGGAACCTGAAGAAGCACTCACAGCTCTGCCAGGTGGCCCCGCTGGTCCTCGGGCCCCAGGAGGCCCAATCAGAGCCTGGCTGTTGATGGGGCAGCCCTGGGTGCACTTGGCTCGGATTGAGGCGGCGTACTGGGCTAACTGGGACGTGACCACGCCTCTACATAGCTGCAGGACTTGTTCATCGGTCAGACCAGGACCCTTCAGCACCAAAAACCCAATCAGCTTATATTCTGATGCAGAACGTCAACAACTTGGTAAAAATTTAGTTTTATCAAAACTGATGTACTACCATCACATATTTAACAAAAAGCAAATTTTTGAAATTCTCATTTTATTGAAAGTGAAGATAAAATAAGAAAATGACTGGCTTCACATAATAATATCCAAACTGCACAGAATAAGAATTTTGTAGAGATTTTCACTTTTTTATTCCATTTTGTAGATGAAAACTAAACTACTAAACTAAAACCTCAGCAAAATAATTTTTCAAGATCTAATCATGAACTATTCAGTTATCTATTTTATATATATATATATTTTTTGCAAGCAAAGTGGGATAATAGATGTAATTGTCTGAACAACTTTAGTAAAATGTTGTTTTGATATTTTTCGCCTCTATAGCTTCTGCTTCATGCAGCTTTTACTCACAGCTGGACCGGGAGCTCCTTTTGGTCCCGTACGACCTTTTCCACCGGGGTCACCGATTGGACCGCGGTCTCCTCTGGAGCCAGGGATGCCTGGTGGTCCGACAGGACCTGGGACGCCGTTACGGCCTCCTGTGCCTACTGGTCCTCGCTTTGAGACAAAAATTGATTAGAAAGAAAAGGAAGAGTTAATTTAACATCCATAGTGAGTCTGTTAATACTTCATTTATCAGTATGACCCGAACTACAGAAAATACAGAATATAGAATTACAGTTGATCATTTTATCTCCTCAGGAGTTTGATTAAACTTGTTAATCTAGCAGTTTGCTGACTACAATTAAAAAGAAAAATGTGCATCAAGGCGTCTTCTTTTAGCTAAAACTTAATGAGAATTTTTTTTTTAACTTGTACCTTAAACAAAGCTTTGTTTAAACGAAATGTGAAAGTTTATGATTTAATCACAAAAATAACTCTTTTCTATTTCAGACTCTTTCCGAGAGACGTGTGCATTTCTGCATTGGAAATTCCCAAATTACCTGTCCTCTGTCTCCATAGATACCTTTTCCTCCCTGAGAGGAGAAGAGAAAAAAGGAAAAGATACACTATACGTTAGAAAGAGCAACAGTGGAAAGGAGAAGTGAAATAAAAAACAACAGATTTGTCACATGATGATGAGACATGAAAGTTACCTTTTGGCCTTTCTCCCCCTTCAGGCCTTTCCGACCTCCTGCACCCTGTGATTTGTAAACAAACAAAGGTGTGAAAAACGTGGGAGTTGAGATTAGTCATACATTTAATGAAAACAACACCTGACCTTGTTACAACAACAGTTTAAAAAAACCTTGAAAAACAGGAAGAACAAGACGCAAAAAATAAATGTCAACACAGACGGGAAATTCCCTTCGAGGCCAAGGGACATTTTTTTAGCTACTTGTGGTTTGAAAACATGACTTTTAATACCACATACAGTACTTGCTGTTGTTCAGGAGGTGAGCTGATCATCCTTCAGTCAGATGGTGACTGGATCAATCCCAGGTTTCTCAAATGTTAAAGTGTCTTGCATCACAAAGATTAGAATATTAGCTGGATTCAGAGTTGGTCATTTAGCTCATTTATTATTTTGTACCTTACCTGTTTTGGTCTTTTTGTACCAAATTTTTTGGGTACATTTGTACTGACAACATTGTTAAATAGATGATTTAAAGCAAGTTTCTACAATCTTCTAAAGTCTGATAAAGTACCTGTGGTTGTGAGACTATTAGTTGTGATGGGCCCTTCAGAGTTTGATTTGATTTGGGGTCAGAACTGTAATAAATGGAAGTATAGAATAATCCAAAGTTTTTAGACCAAAAAGCATACAATTAAACTAAATTACACATTACATTTCAAAGTTTTTACAATTATTTTTCATGATGATTAATCAAAATACATAACGGCCAGGAATTTTTTTCTCTGGTTATTATTTGTGATTCTTTGCAATCACTGTATTTCACAAAGATCACAGCCTACAGATAAATCCACTTTCATCTCTTAAAACAACATTTCAGCGATCTAGCTTCGTGTCAACAATAGCATTTCTTCATTTGTTTTTTCTAAACTTCACCTTCTCTCCATCAGGTCCAGTCTCCCCTTTGGCTCCCTGGAGGAGAAAAATGAGTTAAAAGAAGGACATACTGAAAGGTTTTACATTTTGATAAGTAAAAAGTGTTTGTATATAAAGTATGTAAATAAAACATTTGTAGGCCTCCAGAGTTCAAGAGGATTTGTTTTATTTGGTATAAACCTGAAATTTTTTTTTTTGCATTTTATATTAAAATACTGCTTTTGTTTTTATTTTTTTTTCTAATTATATTTCTCCAACCGATCTTTCCTTCCTATTACAGTAAAAACTTCGTAATTAATGACTTAATGAGAAATAATTTGGATTTGAACTTGATTAGTTTTTGTTTGTGTTGTTACCATTCGGGTGGTGTGTACGTACTGTTGGACCCTGCAGACCTTTGGGTCCATGTTTTCCTGGTATTCCAGCATCTCCAGGTTCTCCTTGAGCTCCCTGTCAGAAAAACAAATCTAGTAATGTTGATTCTTTATTCAACATTAGTTTTAAGAGCTTAAGAAGTCTTTCATCCCCGTCGACAGACCTTTGAAATCTGGATCATTTATTATAGTGATGTTGCAGAGGTTTATACAGCAAACTTTAGTGTAATAGTTTGAAAGAAACGTAAATTAACACAATAACGATAATAAAATATCAAAACAGACGAGAATTAGGGTACGTTTTTGGGTTGTATTGTGAAAGAAAACTGGAGAAGAAATAAATTGAAGAAATCACATTGAATTTAGTTTTGAATTAACATTGAAAGGTCAAATATAATACTGGCCTGATATTATTAATTATTAATAAACTCATTGACAATAGTCAACTAAATACAAAATCTAGTAAAAAAATTCATATTCTATTAATTGTTGCACATTTTATCACATAAAAACCACAAACTCAATGTATTTTGTGTAATGGCCCAGTCAAAGTCCAGACAGGCTCATTTCAGACTGTGGTTATTCTGTTAAGATTAATGGTCAGAGATGCTGACAGACACTCTCCAACAAATTTGCTCAATCTGACTTAGCTTGAGCTAATTTTCAGAGAAATATGGGCAAATGTTTCAGCCTGTAGATGCACAAAACTAAAACAAAAAGACGCTTCATACTTCTACTTCACGAGGATCTATAACGCGGAGTCTCAGTTCACATTAACTGTAAAAAAATGCAGAATCATTTGCAGCACTGCTGCCAGTTCAAAAGAAAGCAGAAGCCTGTTGGGGAATTATTTAGAGTGGTCTGACATTTGAAAATACAGAAGTCTTGGCAAAAATATTTCAATATATAAAATAGTGAGTCACTTATTCAAATCAACTAAAAGCTTTAGCATAACATAGCCCTCTTTATGGGAAATAAACATACTGAACAAACAGTGTTTGTTGTTTTGGTCTGTAAGGGGAATTCCCTTTCTGGTTTCAGATAAGGTCACTGGTTATGATGTAATTCAGACCAAAAACAACGTCTGACCACTACATCTTGAAAATGTCCAACACATTTTATTAATTTACATCTATAAGAACTTCCTTCTTAAACATTTCTGTTTTTACTTGGGTTACAGGAACATTTGTAAAAAATCTTGTTCAATTCTCTTGATCACTTTAAATCTGTTTGCAGTAAAAATAGTTAGGATGATTACACCAAAAAAAAGAGACAGATTTTAGATAAAGATAACATACAATAATACATGATACAGACTATTTTAGCTTTATTTGGTAAGTTTTGCATGTCTTCATGTATTTAGTTTATTTTTACTATATGTTATAAACTTACAATACCACTTACAGTACAATGAAGTACTATATAGTCTGGGAAAACTAAAAATGTTTTTTCCCAGACTGATGTTCAGTGGAGAAATGATATTTGCTGAAATGTTTAGCAGTTTCTACAACTTATTTTTGGTTTTTCTGCTAACAGCTGGATGAAATGAATGTGTTTTCAAAGTATTTAACACATCCATCTGATTAATATAAAAAATAAAAAAAAAAATCACCCAGTAAATTTAGTTAAAAGTTTCATAGTTTTTTTTTTTTTCAAATGAAAGGAGTTTGTTTTCACTTCCTAAGTCTAAAAGCAGATGTAAAGACTTCCCTAAGAATGCTGACGCTGAAGTTCAACTCTGTTATTCAGGGAAAAACAATGGGAAAAAATGAAAAGTGAATAAAACAAAAGACATCACTTCTCTGTTATTTCTTAAGAACCCAATGTTTAGTACAGAATCAAAATTATGCATTCTGGCTCAAATATTTACATACAATCCTACTAATATTTAATCACATGTGTTTATAAGTTGCAGAAACACAATGAATTTCAAACCATAATTTAATCATTGTTATTAAAAAATGGTGGGAGTTCTTAGTTTTCATGATTGCATTGAACAGCAAAAAATAAATAAATAAGTAAAGGAAAAAGAAATTTTTTTCTTTTATTTAATCGACTAATGATTGACAAGAAATGATCAGGAGGAAACTGGCCCATTTCAGACCACGGCTAATTGATTTATGCTTCTATACTTATAGTGGTTATACTTCAACTCTTGGTTTTATTCATTTTTCTGATAGGAGCAGTAACAAAAAATAACCTGAAGTAATTTTAAATAAAGAAAGTAACAAACGCCCAGAGGAAGCAGAGGGTTTAGGGTATCTAAGGTCTGGGAGATAAATGTTTGGAGTCAAGTCATGTGTGCAGGACAGCGACTGCGGGTGGAAAAACAAATTTCCTCTGTATTTGGCTAAATATATGCTCCATTAGAGAGTCAATAAAATAGAGGACATTGCAGGTGGATCATTAGTGGGGAAAAAAAAGAAAAAAACACAGACTCAGCAATTATCCAGAAAAAGAAACCGAGAGGAAATTATTACAAGTGTTCATTGTTTCTCTCTGGGAATTTCTCATGAGTTGTGCATGTTAACATCTCCCACTAAGAGTTTGATTCCTGTTCAAAGTACCAGAAACTCACCACTCTGCCCAGTCTGCCCCGGGGTCCTCGAACACCACGATCCCCTTTACTGCCCTGCACAGGAAGGGGAGCAGTGAACAGATTTAAACATAACCTAGGCAGGTTTATAACAACTAACTCACATTTACTGTAATGTGGAATTTATTGCTTCCTTCCTTCCAGAAATTACTCAGTTTTGACTGGATGCCAAGCAGATTTGTATAGACTTGTGTGACAGGGAAAATAAAATCCACATCAGTAGCGGTGGAATATAATACTATCTGGGTTGCAACACAAAAAGACTTCTCCAGAGAACAACTGCAGACAGTGACTAAGAAATTGAGGCTTTCAGATTTACGGCCATCCTTTTCCACAGAAAGAGGATGACAGAAAGAAAACCTCATGGAGGATTTCCCAGCTGAGTAATTTTGAATCAAGAAGTGAGGAGATAAAATGACCAATTATCATAAATAAATGATCTAAATTGCCATAATTATTTGATAGGCAACAGACATATTTTGAGTTACCTTGACACCAAATGGCCCCGGTTCTCCTGTCACACCTGGGACTCCTATTGGACCCTGAGTAGGCCAAGCGAGAAGAAAAAACAATCTTTACAGTAACAACAGATGATGATACCTTTTTTATGACTTTATGGCCTTAACCCACTTACATCCTCCCCAGGGTCACCATTGCTTCCTGGAAAGCCACCGAACCCTTTAGAGCCCTGGATAACAAACGGGAAAGGAGGACAATAAAGAAGAATAGACACAATATACAAGCTATTGTAAAAAACAAAAAAACAAACAACAAAAAACAGAAATCCGATCATAAAACACAAAAACTAAACCACTGGTGATGTAATTAGTTTGGCAAGTGAAGATCAAGTCCAACTATAAATGAACAGCATAGAATGGGTCTTAAGAGAAATGAGTTAATCTCTGTGTTAAGACAAGGTTTTCTCAAAAACCTTAATGTGTCATGACCCACTGTCATCTGTGTCTTTGGTTTTCATTTGTTTTTTGACTGTTTATGAGGTTTTTTTATGATCATCAATTCCATTTAGGTTTTCCTTATCAGTTCACTCCCCAGTGTTCTTTATTGTGGTAATTCGTCTCTTATCAGTTCATTCTTTTGTGCTTCTTACTTTGATCCTTTCCTGACCTCAATAAGACAGAATGTGTTCAAGCTTACAATGCTACGTCTTCTTTTTAAATGTTACTAAACACATTTTGATGATAGCATGACTACTGTCAGAATTAAAATCAATATTTATTTCAGCAACTGCAATCAGCCTTGAAGATCCATTGATAAACGAAATGTCATTAAAGTGATAATTTTTTTGACATTGAGAGTGACTAATTAACTGTACCGGCCTGGTAATAAGCTGTTTGATTAAGGTGTGATAGAACAAGGAATCATCTAAAAGTTTTATGGTAAAGTTGAAGACCACAGAAGTCGATAGAACAGGATAAATATCAGAGGATGAATCGATCAGACTTTATATTGATTTTGTGCGTGTGGCTGGTTACCCGTCAAGTTGAAACGAAATATTTCTTCAGATAAAATGAATATAGTAAATTAAATAAATAAATGACAAACTTCACAATGTGGTTTTGATCAATAGTAATTGTACCTAATTACACATATTAGTTACAGAGTATATCTGTAACTAGCATGCTAATACATGCTAGCATATGTAAAAGTGAAAATGTTGAAAGAACACCTGTTAAACACAAACCAAAAGTAAATTTAACCAGACCTCATTTCTCATACATTTTTGTTTCATTTTTGCTTTATTTATATATAGTTAAACACAACAATCCTGATCTTATAATCTCTGACATTTGGTTTCAGTTTCAGTTTTTTTATTTTGCTCTAAATGAAGCATAACATCCGGGAAAACCCAAAGTAATCCCTTCACAAAGTTCCTGAAAATCTCCACATGAGTGGAGTTAGAGACAAATACTTTTTTATATCTAGAAAAATATTACACAGCACTTGTGATAAGAGATTAAGGCCCTGCGTTTATGAGTACCGTACCTATAATCATAGATATTATAGGTATGAGTTTCTAGGGGAACTCCAGAAACAAATCAAACATATCATATATAAATCACTAGTGAAGAGACTAGTGATGTATGTCAGAAATGTCAAAAAGGTTTTGGGGGCATTTTTACAACTTAAACTGGACATTTCAGGGGCAGTTCTGTTTGTCATTTCATTGAACGAAGATTATTTCTGAACTTTAAAGTAATTCACATGATAAAAATGTTCAGTCTTCAACCTTCAAAGGGGAATTATACTCTGACTAACATGCACTACCTTTCAGTCATCAGATAAAACAGAAAACTCATTTTCTCTTTCTGTGTCAGTTGACACAAGAAAAGAGATTAGATAAAAAAGTGGGACTTTCTCCTTTGCAACAGCAATCAAACATTTCAAAGTTGTTCTCTGACCCAAATCTTGTGACTACTCAAATTAAGATATGATGTGTTAAAATGTGTGTAATTGTCCTTACATTACCTTAAATTATATTTAAAAACAAAGCATAATTTCTTCTTTGATATTGCATCACTGTGAAATAACCAGGTGAAAACAGCTCAAAATAAATGTAAAATGGTGACACACTTCCACCAACCTTTCTATTTCCTCTCTGAAGTTATTAATACTAAGGTCTGTTTTATGAAAGTGAAAATCTCCACCAAAGAGATGTCAGCAGAAGTTTTATATAATACCCACATAAACTCCCTAAATGTTAGATGCACTTTTATCCTCAGTGAATAGTAAAATGAAAATACAGGAACTATATTCGCTGTGATTCTGTACCTTTGGTCCATTTGGCCCAAAAGGTCCTGTTTGTCCTGGATAACCCTGAAGGAGAACAACATCAATTATTAAAAATGATTCACAGATGGGAGAAAAAACAAGAAATTTTTATTCTTTCTATTGATGCTCAACTTTGGGAAGTTCAACATAAACAAAAAAAGGAACAAAACATTCTTTCACTGATAGTTGTAATGGAAACAAATTAAAGGGAAATGTTACAATAAAAGGTACAATATTACGTAAATGCTCAGTGTGTAATAATTACAGACGTGTTTCCAGGTCTCTAACCCTATAAAGAGGGTTTTATCTTACAGCGTTGCCTCTCTCTCCAACGTCACCTGGAAACCCGGGCGCTCCTGTTTGACCCTGAGAGACAAGATTAAATATTTGATTTAGGTGACTCCTGCTTATTAGCTAGCTATATTTAGATCAATAAATGTCACTCATTTTAGAGCAGAAATAAGCTCGGCTATTAAATATTTTCGTAAATATACATTTATTCATAAGATTTATTTGAATTCTTGAGAAAAACCAATACTGTCTCAAGTGCAGATGTTAGAGTTTTGTTATTTTACCTTGTTTCCATCTCTTCCCTGAGGACCCTGCTTACCCAGGTCACCACGAGAACCCTGAACAAAAAACACACAAATGACAAAACAAACTATTCAATTAATAGAAACCAAAAGCATTCATTGTTTTAAAAATGTATTAACAGAAAATTAATGGATTAGACATCTTCAAGATATGTAAATTCAGATCATTTCTAAACATTATCTAGCACTTCTGTGCAAGAATCTTTGATTTTACATCAGTATTGCATGTAAAAAATGCATTCGTATCTTTTTAATATGTTTGCAAATATATATCTACGCTGCAAATAGAACCATAGAGATCAAAAACTTTGGTACCTTGACACCTTTACCTCCTCTCGACCCTGGAGGCCCTGGATCACCACGAGATCCCTGAGATAAACCAGTGATGAAATTAAATGTTAACAAGGTAAGTGATAATTCTTTGGTTGTAAATCACAAATTCGGCTAATTTGAAAAATTTTAAGTAACAACTAAAAGAAATGAAAGGAAAAACATTGTAAATGTGAAATTAAATATTACAGAAATATATTTCAAATGTAGTGCAGTTGATTGTATCATAAGACTTTCAGTACAAAACAGAGAGCTTGAATGTGACTTATAAGATATAAAAAGTGAAGGCAAAATAAAATGAGATCACATGAAGCTGAAAGTGAAAGTAAAATTTCATCCCAAAAGAAGGCTGTTTATTACAACAAAGCTTCAACTTGAAAGACCCTAATGCGATTTGATCCCACTAATTAACAGCTGCATCCGCTGCTGGCCAGTAAAACCCCCCAGTTCACCACCAGCGTCTCTTTCTCTGCTCCGTTCAGTGTCAACAGAGCAGCAATTATGGTGGTTGGTGGTGAAGCAGGTTCTAGGTGGTTTCCAAATACGTTTCGGTATCTGTCACTTCCTGGTTTACCTCATGACAAAGTAAGATCTTTTACCTGCATCAACCTAAACATGTATAACCACTGATAAGCCAGAAATGTCTCAATTACTACGAAAACAACTTTGTTTCATCAAATAATCACATTATGGTACAAAATGCATCTGTAATCAATACAATACAATTTTGATTTTATGTTTTCGATGTGATGATGATATTTAAGAAACTTAAAAAAACATTTTAAAAAAATGATATCCTCAATTTTTAGCCGACAGACTAAATGTATCTGTGAAAACAAATTTCAAAGAAATTAAGGCGACTGGATTATTTCTTCTTGAGGTCAAGAAAGGACAAATTTCCATTGAAAACTTTCCCCAGTTAGGCAGCAGATTTAGTTCCTTACAGTCTCACCAGCAGCTCCTGCTGCTCCTCGCGGGCCCTCCATACCGACATCACCCTAAACAAAAACAAGACCTTACCAAAGTATTATGACAGAAATATAAATACATTTAATTACTTTCATGTAAGATCTACATGGTTCACCACAGTTTATGATGGAGTACCACAAGGTTCTGTATTCTGACTGTTTCTATTAGTTAACATCATTATTGTCTTTTGCTGTCTTCAATAGACTTCATAATAAATGGTTCTTCTCTGCCACTTATTTTACATACGACTTTATGGTTTCTAGTCATGAACATATTGGAGAAAAAAATGTTAAGCCGGTAAACTATCAGCTAGTCATTCTGTACAATCTTTGAGCTATTTTTAAATACTGGCAAGTATCTACCATCCTTTCTTTCAACGCTTGCCCTTAATAGGTAAGGTCATAGCTAGATAATTTGGCTTTTATTTGAAGATATTGTAAGTGGGAGGTAAATGTGTTTACCTTCAGACCGAGCTCTCCACGCTCACCTGGGTCACCCTGAAGTCCAGGTTCTCCCTGAAAAAACAAAGAAAAATCAGTTTACTTTCTCTTCTTTATCAAACATTTTCACCTTAAATAAAGTATTGTGAAATAACCCTGTTAAATACATTTAAAGGTAAAGTTTACATATGATATTGTCAGACTCAAACTGTGCTAAGCCATCGCCATGGTTTCCACTAAAACACCGACCATCCCGCCAGAGAAACCAGAAGCTCCTTCTTCTCCTTCAGGTCCAGCATCACCCTGCAAAGGCGAAGGACAGTCAGAACAGAAGAACATAACATCATTTTGTTCAGTCTTTTAAATTTCTTCTGCATAGAGATACACTTATTTTATTTTGTTTTGAAACTTTTTGTTTTACTTTTTCCACATTCAAAGAAATCCTTTTAAACCTGGCAACTAATTTTCTTGCATCTGATTTAGTTTGGTTTCTCTTTTTCTCTTGACACAAACTGTGCTTGATATGTTTACTTCTGGTTTCATTTTTTAACATCTTCTTTTACTTTCAGTTCATGCTTATTATGCAAACAGTGGTATTACAGGCTAACGTCATTATTGATGAGCCACAATCCATTGACTCTGCTGTTGTATAATTTACTTACAACAGGTCCAGTGTCTCCTCCTCTTCCCCGAACTCCTTTCGCTCCTTTATATCCCTAAAATAAACAGCATACATTGAATCCACCCTCATTTCTGCTTCTATCTTTAGAAAACAAGTTACAGCATGGATTTTAGACTCACCTCTCTACCTTGGATTCCAGGCAGGCCAGTTTGACCTTGTATACCTCTGGACCCCTGGAAAATAGACAAAAACATGACATATAAACTAAACACTTGTACAATGAAATCAAGGTAAATTTAATATTTGGGAATAAATAAAGACAAGGAAGCTTCAAACAACATTTAAAAAGTAATCAGATCCCAAAGTTGCTCCTTCAGTTACAGAAATCTCAAAATGTTTGATCTATTTGGTTTAAAAATTTATATTTTTTTTTGAAACTAAATCTTTTTATTTACCAGATAAATAGTTTCCTTCAAGAAAAAATGACAAAAAATAGGGATTATTATGAAATTTTTTCCTATTTAAATATTTATTGGTGACCTAAAAACATCCATAATTGAAAATCAGAGGCACATTTAGTTCTTGCAGAAGAATAACTCTTTGGTTTGTCTGTTGCTATAAGCAGGCTGCAGTTTACAATAAAGAAATTAAAGTGACTTGACGTAATAATTTCATACCTTTGGTCCTGCAAAACCAGCAAAGCCGGGCTCTCCAGGTTCACAGTCACACTCAGTCGGACCCTCCTGTCCGAGAGCCGCATTACCTCCCGATTCCTCCTGTGAGGCGTCTGTGTCCGGTCCGGCTGAGTATTTAAAAGGCACCTGGAAATAAAACCATTAAAATAACAGCAAACTGTCACAGAGACCATAGAAGACTTCCTGATTTATTTTACTTAAAAAAAATAAAAAATCTGCAGCTGAGTTAAAATGCTGTAATTTGTTTAGATGTATAAGTGTAATACTACCTGACATTTATGTTTATTGATGTATTTAAGTTCACATTTATTTTTCAAAACCACAGTAGTAAGAACAATGCCCTGCTGTAGTTTTTTTCGCATTTAAAAAACAAAATTACCAAAATTATGTGTCTGAAAAGATTACAGTGTGCTGTATTATTTTGGCTGACTGTGGCGCCTACTAGTGACAAATTATAGACATTGCAGAGGTATCTACTCCCAGAATAGAAGAAATACAAATATCTTTTAGAGTCCAATATTGGGGAAATTTTTGTGCCACAGCAGCAGAGTGACAGGAAGTAACAGAAAACAGACTCACACAAAGACAGAATAAAATAATATACATGAAATGGAATGAAGAATAAAAAAATACTGTACAATATTCCTGTAAGTAAACAGTTGTGCTGAGGCTCCATTATTATTTTGCATTGCAAATATTTTTGCATATATCTCAATGCAATTCTACAAAACTTAATGTCATAAGAGTGCAAGGCTTTCTCTTTTTTAATTGATTTGCAGCATGGTCACCAAGACTTATGAAAATACAACACAAATATCGAACAAATTGAACCCTGTTGTTAGGATGTTCCTGTCTTACCTGCATTGTCTCAGTGTCCTCCTTCGCGTAGTGGGACTCTGTGGTCATGGCGAAAGGAAAGACATCCTCGGTGACCATGGTAACCCTGGGTGGGTCATAATCCTCCTCCACTAGCTGTTGTTCTTCATCATAGAACTGAGTGGGCTCAAGTTGATGCTCTAGAAAAAAACAGTTAAATCACAAAACTTCAAAGATGATTTACACTCTGCAGCTGCTGCTGGTGAATAAAGACTAATCTTAACCGTTAGTGGAATCCTACCGGGTCGACGAGAGCCTTTGTTGTTATAGTGGTCGACTGCAGACGACTCATAGGTGTGCTTCTCACCTGCAATAAATGGACGTCAGATTCAAGTCACCAGGTGAAATGATGCATTAGTGCATCAGGAATTTGACAAAAATTATTAAAATAACAGCTTATTTCAGTTTGCAACCTAACCCGGCACGATATTAAAGTTACAGCAAAAAATAAAGGAAAAAGTAAAATTTGAAGATTGTTTTGTGCTTAATTTAATTTTCACTCATTCAAAAATGTTCTTGAGTTTTCTGAAGAATTGAATTAAATTTTTGTTTTGGATCAAGTTAACTTGGTATTAACCACTGGTTGCTACCCAGACTGCAGTCAGGTATAAACAGTGAGAGCAGAAAGATTATTTTAACCTGAACATGGAGCAGGTCTGACCTGAGTGGTATCCAGAGTATTCATCCTGGCAGAGAGACAAGGTGACACAAAGCACCAGCAGCAGAAGCCCTGAGAGGAGGGAAACCTGATGAAAACACAAATTATTTAATATCTACAAACCATACCTGCTTGGGACCTTTCAGCTGAGTCATGTGATTACTGAAAATCTTCAAATTGCTGTGGAAGTGGCCGGACAGAAGGTCTTTTAACCCACTCAAGTGAAATATATTGACTATAGTCGCATTTTTTAGCTCTTTTAATTATTTAATTTCACTGATGTGAATGTACAGCTACAAATATTAACCTCCTGTATGGGTCCTTTGTGAAATAGCTTCACTCTGATCAGTTTACAGCTTACTTTTTATGAAAAAGACACCAAATTCAAATTGTTGCAGGGCTAAAATAAGGCTTAAAGAGGCTGAACGATGTACTGGTCCAGTTTATCAGGATCTTCTACTGAAACCATGGTGGTTTTCACCTGTAGATGTGACTCAGGCCACATTAGGATGAGAACTCAACAGGCTGAGGATTCTTTGTCAGGACGCTCGAGTTTTTCTCAGACTCATCTGACATTCCTGAAGCTACACTGTCAGCCTGAAGATCAGTCAAGGAAAAGCTCTAAACTATAACCACAAAGACAGCTGATAGACCTGAACACAAAGTCAATAAACAGATGATTGATGAGGATGAAACCTTAACCACAACTTCCAGGTGTAAACCTCACACTCAATTTAAGGAAGCTGGGTTGAACAAAAATAACAAATACAAGTTATTTTAACCTAAACATCATTGTATTCAATTAAATTCCAAGTTGTGTATTATTGCAATTCACAAGAACAAGGGATACCTTCTACCAAGATTCAATAATTGAACAACATTTAATGCAGTATTTAAAAGTCTGTTAGATAAAGAACAGAGCGATCAGAGTGAACCAACAAGCAGAGGAATCTCTGGGACACTCAAGTCTAAACATCTTTATTGGAAGATACAGTATATTGTACTCATTTTTTTTAGTTTAATTATGAAAAAGTAATAAAATCTGATGAATGTATCAAAATGCATACTTTCTTACTGAACTTATAAAAAAGACAAACCAAGCAAAGTGACTTTCAGGAAACAGAAACTTCTAGAATAGTAGACAAATTAAGGTTAGAAAAACTATTCTTAGCAACAGGTAAATATGTTCATGTTCTCTCTATATAATAAAAATGATAATTCAGCAAAATGATCCAGGACTCTTTGTATGGGGATTAAAAATGTTTTAAACTACTGAAACCGATTAGAGGTTACCCGTAGGATCACATAAAACCAGAGAAGCATTTGATCTAAAGGTGTTGCAAATCTTTTTTTTTCTCCTATTTAAAATTACCTAGCAGATATTTTCAATTTCACCAATAAAATGTTACATTTGCTTGTTCTACTCTCATCCTTAAAAGTTCTTTACACAACAGCTAATTGATCCGATAATCAAGCTAAAAGTTTTTTTCTCTAAACATCTGATTAATATACATTTATTTTTGCTCATCCTAAATCAAGTTTACTTGTAGAAAGAAAATGCGTACTTTATACAGATTATTTAATCTAAATTGACTTTATAATACAGTAGCAGGTAGAGCAAATAGAGCTTGAAGATATCCTGAACCATTTCCTCTCACCTTATCCCTGGAGGCTCCCATGGCGTCTCCTCAAACCGCCCCAGATGTCCAACAGGGTGTTTGGACAAACTCAGTCGGCTGTTCACCGTCACAGCATTATCTCTGGTTTGACTCTAGCTGTCTGCCTCCAGGATCCGTCAGGCTCCCAGGTTCTGACGGGATCTTCTCAGTTTTCTACCTCTGACTTCCCAACAGGGTGAGAAATACCAGATTCAGAAAGCAGCTTCAGCTAGAAGAACCATACTGCATCTCTGGATTAAATCAGATGAACTTCCTTAGTTATCTAAGAAATTATCTAATTATGTAAGATTAACTGAATTTGAATTCATTATGAATAATCTGAATATTCGATTGAGCCACACTGGAATGAAGCGATTTGATTTAAAATTAAACCCACTGGATTTAATTTTAAGTCCAGTTGGACTTAAAATTAGTAGTGAACTGGGAGCATCCCAGGTTGACAGTAGGAAAACATGCAGAAATAAAGATAAGTGTATAGTGACATGACTTGTGATTAAAAAATAAAGTATTGATGTGTTTCTGGTTTGGGTTTGCAGCAAACACCTCAGAAAATAAGAAATCTATAAATTAAATGTCTCATTTCCATCTCAAGGTTTTGATGAAAAATACACTTTTGTCTGGCATCTGTTGCATTTTATGTCTTTAACTGAACTTTTTTAATGCTGTAAACATATTAAACACGTGTTATTATATAACTACTGCCACAGAGAGCTTGAACTCAGAGTATTTAAATAATTAGCTGACCCATACTGCAATTCTTCACAATAGCGCGTTGCTTCGTTAAAATGCAATATCCAAGCTGCAAGATAGAGGGCGCCACAGTGTAAACATTTTTCCAAAATCATGAATCATTCCTAGTAATTGTGAGTTTATGATGTACCTGTGTCAATTATTACACTCTTATTATACTCCCACATTTTACATTTCTTGTTTCACACAAATAGGAAAAAAAATATTTGTTGAATGACTCTGGAAAATGAATTTATGGAAGACTGTT
Source organism: Poeciliopsis gracilis (assembly GCA_911649635.1). Taxonomy (NCBI): domain Eukaryota; kingdom Metazoa; phylum Chordata; class Actinopteri; order Cyprinodontiformes; family Poeciliidae; genus Poeciliopsis; species Poeciliopsis gracilis. Next base: position 59,142 of record CAJVRI010000139.1, read on the forward strand.
GTGAAAATATTAATAAATCTAAAAAACTGACATTAAAACATGAGAAAACAGAATGAAAGGTTGTTTGCACAAATCTTTATTCAGTTTTTTTTTCTTCCAAAAAAATCAGAGTTAGCCAATAGACTGATGACAGCAGCATATTTCAGCCGTGAGAACCAGCGTTCTCACTTGTCCTTCTCCCTGTCATCTTTCTTTTTCTTCTTCTTCTTCCTGTCATGATGGTGGCCGTCAGGGGATCGGGAATCCCTGCCAAAAACATAATTTTCTTTTATGAACACAAAGTACCCAAAACATGTTTGCTTCTAAATGTTCATAAGCACATGAGAGATTTTCATCTCATGTGAGGGTTTAATGACATTTCCCACCTCTCCTTCCTTTTCTTCTTCTTCTTCCTCTCTTTGTCTTGGCTTCGTTCTCGACTTCGTTCTCTGCTACGACGGCGTTTACTGGGCAAATGGTGCGACTCTGAGGATTTCGATCGTCTTCTATCCAGCCAGCGGCTAAAAACGCACCATTTTATGTCTTTGCAACAGAGATTTATTTATTTACTGAAAGAAACATTGTTTATATTTACCCTGGAGGAGATTGAGCAGATCTAGATGAGAGCTTCTCATCCTCGTCCTCCTTCCACTGTCTGGCGAGTTCCTCTGAATGGACACTGATCACCTCTCTGATGACCTGCAGAATGATGAACATCTAACTTTAGCTTTTTCAACTCATCATTCTTTATTTTTATAGTTTTAGTCTCTTCATCCAGATTTTGTGCACTTTTCTATCAGCTTTGACAGAAGATGATTACAATTAATATTTTAAAATCAATTTATCTTTACTGTATTTAAATGAGTTTGAAGCGACTCCAATAAATACTGTTTGTGAACAGGAATCCACTCAGTTATTTCAGTTGATCAGGATCTCAAATCATATTTTATGCAAATTAACAGAATACAAATAGAAATTCAATACGACAGATAACACAATTAAATAAAATCATGTGAGAAGTCAGCTTTTGTTATTTTGTAATATTTTTTATTTCAGTCCTTAAAATACCAGAATCTGCATAGAACTTTTTATTTTTGAATAAATGAGTAAGCTTTAAATCAGTTTTATTACTTTTAGCAGTCTGTTGTTAACCAAAAAAGTGTTTGAAACAAGCATAGGCTTGTAAAAACATCTAACTGACTGCTGAAATGTTAATACACCAAAAAAACATCAAACAGATGTTTGAGAAAAAAAAGTTATATCACAAAGAAGCAAATTAAAGCTTTTATGATGAGCTGATTAAAAAAATTAAGGAATTTAAGTTGCATTTAACTGGAATATATGAGAACACTTCAGTCAGTAGAAGATGGCAGGATTTACCTCAGTGTAGGATTTCTTAGTGATGTGGACGTTCTTGGCTCTGTAGGACTGACGTCGCCTCTTGTAGTCCCTCATCTCTGCCATCAGCTCCAGGTGACTCTTTGGCTCATTCTGCTGTTCATCTGAACCAAACAAACACAATCAGCTATCCAAGTCTTCTGGAGAAGAAGTGAAAAATTTTCCATTTATGCATTAGAAGACACTAGCAGTGTTGAGTGATTGTCACCTTTTTTAAGTTTAGAAACCAAATCTACGTAGAGATCCTCGTTGGAAGACGAAGTCTCACTCTGCTGGCCGAGGACGCCGACCACATGATTGTAAAGAGCCAATCGGTCTGCAACTGTGAGGTCACACACCGCCCGCTTGTGGTTCTGTGGCACATCGACGGGCTGGCCAGAGTACTGACCTGATGAAGAACCACAGAGGTTTTACACTCCAACAAAAGACTCTCACACCTACCAGATGACTTCAAAGTCACAACTGACTGCCTGACACCAACAATACATATCAGATAACCAATTAGGAATTCATATATCAATAAAAAAAAAAAACATACTGAAACGTGCAGAATTTTGTTCATTTGGCACAAAATGTATTTATTTTTTTGGTTGAAATTAAGGCCAAAATGAGTGTTTGTCACAATCAGTGTAAACCTGCAAACACTCACAGTCAAAGGATTTGGAGCTTAAGTGAAATAAGCTCAACTGGTTCAGATAAAGTTTTGTGATAGATTAGGCATGACATCTTCTACACCACTGGTGCTTTATTTCATGACACCACTGGATGTCGTCAAGTTTGAAAGCGTTTTCCACCTTGAAGTATGTGTCAACAGAGTGTGCAGGATGCTTTGAATAAGTCTGTCACAATAAGCAGTTAACTGCGTGATAAATTAAAAATGCATATTCTGAGGGTTAATTTTTTGAAGCGCACTTTTGTTCACACAGTAATAATAATCCATTTTATTTACGGTTTTGGTTGTGTGTGGTTTTTGTTTCGTTTTTATTTATAACAATATGTACATATATACTTATATTTGGTTGTTTTGTCTTATTTTGGAAAATGGTTTCCAGTTCCAGAGTGGAGTATTTGGTACGAAATTAAAGCTTTCTAGTTTTTGAGAGGGCGAACTTGCAATTTTATGCCATTATGCATATAGTAGTTGAAAATGGTCTCAAAACAATTATCACAATAATTTAAGGGAAAATTTGTAACAATTTAAGTTCAATTATTTTCTGGAAGAAAACATTAAGCTCAGTGTTGAATTTATTTACCAATACTTTCTGTCACTGAATTATTTTTTTTTACAGATGACAAATTATAGTAGCTATACCTCCACAACATCTAAAGCCGTTCACTTAATTCATTTGATAATTTTTTTTTGGTATTATTAACATTGTATTCCATTATGATCAACATTATTATCATAATTAATTGATCGTTTTTAAGTGGGATACGTTTAAAAAGGACAATTTTATGAATACAGGAACTGAAAATATTTATATTTGGAACATTTTCTGTAATTCAGACTGACTATGCCTTCCCCTAGACGTAAAGGGAAAAGTTGGTGCTAAAGAGTCCCACAGCCCCACCTTGTAGTTTAAAAAGGATATGACAATAAAAGGATACTGCACGTTATCAGGCAAGCCTGAACCAGAGCAGCAGCATTTTCTAGAGCCCATCTCTTCTCTAATACTCACCACTGTTACTGCAAACAAAACACACAATACACAGATCAGAAGTCACATCTAGTGGAGGTATTATGTCTTGGGTGTATGACATTGGATGCCTCCTCTTTAAGATTAGAAAAAGAAGAAATGCTGACTGGTTGTTTTGAGTAAAAGTTCTTAAGATGATATGGTACCTTGCCAGAAGACTCCTTCCATCTTCATCAGTGGAGCTGCAGATCGAGCCTGCAGAATAACCTGGTGCTGGGTTGACTTGTCTACAAAACGAAAATTAAAACGAATTGAAAAAATCTAAGAAACTAGGATAAAGAGAAGTTTACAGTTTAATTAAATTAGAATTATTTATTTTATTTTTATTTCTCAAAGCACCCTTATAAATAAAAATAAATAAAATAATAAAATGAAGCGAATAAATAACAAAATATAGTCAAAAATTACTCACCCATTAAAAAAGTCTTGATGTTTCTGTTTTCGTAACAAATAGAGGGATCACACATCTCTTCCTGCGAAACAGTGATAGGAAATATTACAACATTTACACAAGAAGGACATAATTCAAACATGCATCATACAAAGATATATATATACTCTTTGACATAGAAGAAACATCTTTCCACCATCATACATAAATCTACAGATGTTATCTGAGACCTGACACTTTAATTAGACCATCACCTGTTCCTCAGCAGAGTAACCCATTCTCCGGAGCATGCAGGAGGTTTTGTGTTTTTCTAAGGTTCTGACTGGGACTATGTGGTTGGAGTCATAAGGACATTTCTCCATTGGTTCCTGGGAAAACAACAGCAAGGAGAAGAAAATAGAATCAGAACAACAAAAACACAATGCCTCTATTTCATGTCAATTTGTTACCAATCGAGCACTAAAGAGGTGTTCAGGCGAAATAAACCTGAATCTCACACTTTAAAATGAGAGAACGCATACAAATATGGTCAGCATCATTTAGTCTAACAGAGAAAAAGATCAACAAAACGCTGCAAGAGAAAATAATAGAAAACACGCCAGACCAAATACGTGAACTAGGCATTTATTTCTAAAGAAACAAATATGTTTCATAGGGTTGTAAATAGAAACCTGATTGAAGTCCTCGTCGTTTTTCTGCGACCATCCCAGCGTTTCAAATAGTTCCTTTAACTGTTTCTGACACGTCTCAGTAAATTCTGTCAGCTCCTGGAGACGGTCCAGGCGGTCCTGAAGAGCTTCCGACTCAACAGGGTCCGACATTGTTGCGTTTCAGTATAAAATCAAGCCAAACATTTGACTTACAACCTCGAAAACTGTACTAGAGGAAGCCATGATGTTCTGCCGCTCGATATGACGACGCATGCGCAAGGGTGGCCAAAATTATTCTTCTTCGTCTTCTTCGTGAGATTTCAACGGCAGCTTTCATATGACGTTGCACTACTGCCATCTCTTGGATTTCATTACTTATCACCTTTCCTCAAATTCTCTTTTTCAAAAAAACGAAATATACTGCTAAAAAAAATAATAAAGGGAACTATGGAAGTAAATATTTGAATTTACTTCCATAACAGTTTGATTTCACAGAAGTTTGATTTACTTGGAGTTATATTGTGTTGTTTAAGTGTTCCCTTTATTTTTTTGAGCAGTGTATTTCCTTTTCCTTCATTACGTTTAATCGAGGAACCACGTTTTCAAATTTCAGTTCCTTATTAAAACCTATTTCCACATTCAATAATCTTCTTTGGTTCAAATATTTCCTATAACTAACAAAAACATGTTCAATAATTGTGTTACACCAATTACATAAACAAGTATGATGTTTTTCCAGCTTAGAAATATTTAAATAAAATAAAAATGTGTTGATTTTTGACACACATATGGTTTAAGTGTAGGTAGGTAACTAACCACAACAACACTGCCTCAATAAACAAAGAAACACAGATATTGCAAAAATAATCAGCAGTGAAATGAACACACTGGCTGAAAAAAACAGTCCAAGTAGAATATATATCACACTCTGATGGACAGCTGACATAATAACATTATGTAAGAATAGTTTATATTCTGCCATTGTACTGGATATTAATTTTTTTTAATTATTATTATTTTTTTAACAGCGATTACGTTAAGAAAATGCTTTAGCTGTCAACTGTGAAATGATGAAAACTTGTCAACTGTGAAATGATGAAAACTTTGTTTTATAGTCAGGATGAAAAATTCCCACCAAGAAATGAGAGCTTTTTATGTTTTGGGGGAAAATCTTGACAAAAGTACTTTCTCTTCTTTGCAGTTTCCCAATTCCTGTCTGGTTGTAGACAACACCACAATGTATCAAAATAACACATTTCATCTTTAAAATGAGTCTTGAATAACATTAATTTCTTCAATTATGTGAGGTCCTTGACTGAAAATGCTCTCTCAGCGGGACATGTCTGGAATGATGGGCTTTACTGAGATCAAGGATCTGTGCCAGGCCCTGAATGGCTGGAATGCCTTTGATCAGGACACTGCAGCCATGAGCTGCAGCAGGCCATCACTACCATGGGTATCGACTGATTTGAACGATTTTCGACTGATCAAAACCACTTTTTGATAAGTTTGCTAATAGTAAAACTATGTAGGAACTTCTTTTAATTGACCATCCATCTTGCTTTTTAACTCCAAAAATGCAAATAGATTTTTTCTCAAATTTGTGCTGAAAGCATAACAACTTCCTCTGCTTCTGTGTACTCAACTTTAGTTGATTATGATTTGACTTTTTCCCCATTACATCACAAGATTGAGCAAACATTTGATCCATTTAGCAACAACTAAAGTGACTTTCTGGAATTTGGCAGAATTTACTGTAGTCTGTGAGAAATAAAGTTTTCTCACAGAATCTGTTATTAATAATAACAGCGTATTCCATTATTATTATTAAACAGAATAAGAACTTATTCTGTTATAACAAAACTTATTCTGTTATTAAAAACCGAATAAGCTGCACCCTCCTGGACTACTCTTAAAAAGAGTAGTTCATCTTTTAAAATCAGGTTTTTGGTAATTGGTTTCATCTTTAAAAGATCTCTACTTCTAGAAATGCCAGGACCCACCAGTTAATCTGCAATCTGAGCTTAAAGTGCTCTGTTAGAAACATTGAACAATCCGATCTCTGATTTTTAAGAGCTTTATATGTGAGAAGACCATACTTTTTTAACTTTCTACACGTTGTAAGTAACCTTAATTACTTGTTATGATCAGTACTTGAGAAACATTTTTACCAAGTACCATTTTTTAACTCTTATTTCTACTTGAGAAAAAATATGAGGAAGTGCTATTCATACTGGCGTACAATTTTTGGGTACTCCTTCATTCATACTCACCTCTGAATATGAATGATATTTAGCCTCCTTCAATAAACTCTAGCACAATTATTCCTTGCTGCAAATGAACTTTTAAAAGCTGCTCATGTTCGGTAAAACTGTTTAATTGTAACAGTTCAGGTAAAAGCACATTGTGCAGCACACTACTCTTAAATTTCCTGCATGCTTTTCAGTTTCTTACTATGACAAAAATTACTTACATTTTTATTGGCTTCTGTTTGTGTCATACATGTTTGAGACAATATGAAGAAAGTATCCTTGCCATTTTGAGAGGCAAAAGACACCATTGTAAAAGCCACCACCATGTCTATTGTCTGGGTTTCATATACTGTATACTGTTGACTTAAATGGAATAAATCTTATTAAAACATACAAATAGGTTTAATTAAAACAGCTATGTTTTAATTAAACAGAATAAACATAAATTCAAAACAAGAACCCAGTGTTCAACCAAGCAGGTGGTAAAATGGAGAATAAATCCTAAATATTGTCAATAAATTCCATCTCCATTTTTGATAAATAGCTGCAAGGATGATAAAAATCATCCTCGTTCTTGTGAAAGTAGGTCCTTCAAAAAACAAAATGCAGACAAAGACTCAAAGTTCTGAATAAATGCAATTTTTATCTCATGACTTCATGAAGAACAACAGAAAGATTGTTGATATTAGGTCTTTTAGCCATTCTTTGTGATGGGGCAGCTCTCATCATCATCATATCGATCCTCCTTCAAAATTTCAGTTCCTTGTTTTTTGCAAGCGTCATCACATGGAACATCTTCTGCTTTCAATTGTTGTTTTATTTGATTTATTTCCTCCTTGGTTTTCTTGGGGTTGCGTACCAACCATGCTGCATGCTGGCCAATCTGTGGATACAAGAAGGTTACTTATAGTTAAAAAAAACTTAATATATAGTTGACATAAAAGAAACATGCCGCTGTTAAAATTCTAAGGTTTTATGACACAAAAAAAGAACAGTGTACTTTATTTTAGATCTTTTCTCTTTTTAATGTGATCTTTACAATTCAACTGAAAACCTTTTGTAGAGGAAAAATATAAAAACAAATTAAGCTGCAACATCCTGATTACATATGTGTGCATAACCTTAAACTAGGACTTTATTAAGCAACCTTTTCATACAAGTTCAGCATTATTTCTTTTTTTATTTTTGCAGGAGTCTTTATCATTTTGTGAAGACATTTCCTTTTCATCCCCCAAACTGATTTATCTTTACAACTGCATATTTTTGCTTTTTTGCAACCTCTCCACCAACAATGGCTTTAGCTAAAGGAATCAAAACGAACAAGACACAGAACAAATAACATTGTCTCATAATTTCAAGTCAATCATATTCTCTAAAGTTGATAGCAAATGAAATATGTATGTTAATGCTGAAACTGAATCAAAAAATGCTTCGTAGAAGTATTTTAACTGTGTGCATGTTTATGGAATCTGTTTATTGCAGATTTTTGCACAAACATTTTTCCTCCAGTAGAATTATTTTTTTCAGTTTGATTATATAAAATGTGTGTCACATTTGAGATAGAAAAATATTTTTTTACATCTCTAAAACTTAACAGTTCAATAGGAGTGTATATTCTCCTTCACTCTGCTTCAATCAGCCACATACCTGCAGTGAAATTTTCTCTCCGTAACGTATGTAATTAGCCAGATGTTCGCAGTTGTTGGAGGAGCCTTCCCAAATATCGGTTTTTGGGTGTTTCCCGCAGCTTTTATACTTCTCTTCAATTCGCTTTGTTATTTCTTCAGGAGATACTTTGTTTTTGTAGCTTTCTATTTTGTCCAGGTAATTATCCTTCTCAAACTTTTGGATATTAATTTTACCAAAGATGCAGCCACCAAAGATTGCCATCTTTGTGGAACCTATGGAAATATGTATTTTTAAAGTTTTAGTCAAAGTCTGACATATTATTTATTTATTAATAACTTAGTAAAATAAACTAACATATAGAAAGAAACAAAATATTGAAATTTCACAGTGGTCTTAAATTAGTCAAGATCCATTACCTGTAAAGTGAAATATGTTGTCACCGTCTTTTTGGTCCTTAAATCTCTTCTTATCCAGATAAATACCATAGTGCTTGAAAGTAAATCCACAACGCCTGGGCACAGAAATGATGTCACCATATTGTAGCTATAAGACAAGAGAAAATATTTGGAAAAATAGAAATTAATAATGGAGTACTCAAGTATTCCATCAGAAATAATAACTGAATATAAAAAAAATGTCTTCCAGATAAACACATCGGGAAACAAACTGTAACTCCCAGTTATCACACAATGTGACTTTCCAGGCTTCAGAGTATGTCTATTGGTGAAAACAAACTGCATCACGGAAATTACAAGATGTTGAGATGCAAGCAGAATATTTAATATTAGAAAACTTCTTACTTCACCCTCAGCTGCTCCAATGACCAGATATAAGGTCACAACTATCAAGAACAAGATCTTCATTTTTCCAAAGGTTAACAACCTTTGAAAGTACAAATGACATAATCACACCAGCTATTATGTGACAACATTTTTCATCGTTAAATCGCAAAACAAATTAGACAGATTAATATTATGCCATAGTTACCTGGAAGGTTTATGTATGAAATGGTCTGATCTGTTGTTAAAGTCTCTCTTGAATAAATGAGAGATTCTTCTGTCATGGAAAATAAGCTCCTTATATAGAACAGGGAACATAATGGAATGAGTTCCTAGGGGCTGGGCTTAGTGGAAGGCATAACCCATAGATAAAAAGATAGATTAAACACAGAAACTATATGCTATTTTCTTATTGAAGTTGGTCTTATTAACATATTTTCCTGTCATTACTGTCAGAATAATTGAGTGTCATACTTTGAATGAGAAATAGTCTAAAAAACTACTGTTTCTAATTGTGGCCACTGTCAAAGGACTGAGAGGCTCTTGTTTCTTCTTTTGGTTTAAAACATTCTTACCTTGTTAGATATTAGCAGAGTGAACAGTTGAAAGTGACAGAATGTATTCAGGTGAAGGGTTCAAAACTTACAGATGTATAAAATTAAATAATTCAGCAGAATTTTACTGAACATGCTGAAAAGAAAGAAGACTCAATAATTCCTCCAGAATTATATCTTAATGCTGCTAAGAATGAAAAATTAAAATATACTTCTTAATTCTTGGAAGAATACAAAATCTGCTAAGAAAGAAAAAGGGAAAAAAATGTGTTTTCCTTTAGGGCAAGCCTAAAGGGAGAGGTACACATGATCAATAACATGTCCCACAAAAATAGTTTAACTCTATGTGTGTGCTCATCTAAATGTTGTCAATGGTAAATGTTAGAATAATTATGTTTTGTTATCATTCTTACATTAGCAGTTTTTTAGTAGTTTGTTTTTCATTCACAGGTTTAGTATTCACACCCCAGAGAGGAGGAATTTGTTAAACCGTGTAAAAGACAAAACTTGCTTTTCCCTAAACCTTGGAGCTGCAGCTGGTTCTTATCTTGGGAGACTCCTTAAACGGCCTGTGTGTAGAATGTTACTTTCTGTATTCTCTTTCTTTGTCTGTTCAGAATAGCCCTCCCTCCTCATTCCATCCCTGCTATGTTTTGTAATAAAAGACCAGTTCTGATGCAGAAAGTCAGAACACATGGTAAACACCTTGAAGAAGTGGTTTTTATGTTGAAATCCGTGCACAGTCAGAGAAAACAAAACCCCGGGAAGTGAATTCTTCGCCAGGCCAGCGGCCTTGGTCCAACTTTGTCTGCCAATGATGGATTGACGAGATCCGACCGGACAAGACAAACCGACAGAAACGTGAGTTGATAAGCGCTTTTAATTTGAGTT